>VXAA01004135.1:656930-671079 GCA_013399115.1 Anseranas semipalmata | reverse complement strand
CCCCCCCACCCCCCCCAGGCAGGTCACCCGTGCCAGCCAGGCCCCGTCCTTCTGCCCCGCTCTCCCTCCAAACATCTCCTGCAGATGTGAAGCTTTATCTCTGCTTAAGATCGACTGCAAGGCCACCAACCGGCGGCACGGCACCGCTGCCTCAGCCAGCTCGCCTCTGCGAGCTGCAGCGAGCCCAAAGCACGCGGCTCCCACGGCCCGGCAAGGGGCTCCCGGGGCCAGAGCAGCCCCACGGCACACGGGCAGGAGGCCGCGGAGCAGCGGGCGTGGGACCGACGCAGGAGAGGTGCTGCGGGTGCCGGCCATTCCTTCGGCCCCTGCCGCCCAGTGTCCTTCCAGGAGCACCACCTGGCTTCAGGGTCTGCCCTTAGGGACATCCCAGCTGAGGCCCTACACAAAAACCCCTCTCTCCATCAGACACTTCCAGGAGCACCCTGAGGGGCTCAGCGAGAGCTTTCAGCCCTCCAGCCCCGCTGCAACAGAACAGGCTCTCGCTCCAGCGGCTTCCTGCCTTTCTCCGAGATAATTTTTTTCCCATTAAATAACCACTATGAGCTGTTTCTCTTCCTAATATAGCAAGCACCACTACACTCATTGTTTGTTTGTGTTTTGTTTTAGTTCCTTCCCTACTAAAACAGCTTGAAACCCATTGTATTACCTGCCTCCCCCTCTCCACATCTCGCACTCGAATACCACCAGGTTTTCCTTTAAATGAAAAGCACTTAAGCAGTTACGAGATTCCTTGCACATATTTGGCTGATGGGAGTACCTGGAACTCCCTATTCCTTGGCTTCAGCCTGTAAATGCAGAAGGTTTTGAAACTGAGATCTAAACCAGCTCTTTGGTTTTTAACAGCCTTGCTGGGGAGTCCATGGAACAGATACAAACACATGCCATAAGAAAGCATCTGGAGTCATTTTTAAGCGCATTTCAAGTATTGTTTATTATTTTTTTTCTCTTAAACAGGTAACTTCAGGTTCTCCCAGATTTTATTCTAAATGGTTATGGCAATTAACTCATTCCCCGGGTTTCTAAGCCCTGCCTAATCCCTCCTGCTCTCACAGCACCGGAGCGAACGATGAGGGCAGGTGCGACCCCACAGCCTTGAGGCTGCCACAAAAACCTTATGATGCTTTCACTTTTTAAGCACTAATCAAAGGTTTCCATGGTTACCAGCAGGAGCAGGAAGAAGATGGGAAATTATAGGTCAGCTCTATCATTGAAAGCAAAAAATTTATTCAACTCCTTTGCCCTTGAAAAGTTTCAAGGTGACCTAGAAGTATTGATTAATCGAGTTGCATAAAGGCAGAAAATATGCCCCAGAGTAGTATCCTATTGTTGCAAAGAAATAACTTCTAGTCCTTTAATACCAGGCTTGATCAGAACCCCAGTGAGGATCTTAACCTCCGCTCTACCTTCCAGGCAGCCAAAGCCCACTGACACACCATTAGAGCAACGCCGTACTCCCAAAAGCGTGCCGGCTCCTCCTGCCGCTGCAGGGCTGGGGCACAGCAGCACCCGCATGGCCCCGCAGCGATGTAGGTCAGCGGGAAAGCCCACCTCCCTGCCTCCTACACCGCCCGGGTATCAATTCTCATCTCACTCACACACAGGTTTCCATTTACTCGTAAACCAGATATGACTCAACACCAAACACACACACAAGGAAACTTTTTTACCACTATTAACTTTCAGAGGAAGTGGAAAATGGAGAGAAAAACATATCAGTCATATACATACTTTGCCAAGTGGTTCATGAGCAAGTGCAGCATCTGCCTGTTTTTCTCCGGGAGCCGATGAACAAGGCTGTGGATCTCTGACACCCTGGATTCCTGATTCTCCAGTTCTGCATTGGAAATAGAAGATGATTTATCTCTGCATCAGGGGGTTTATCACAGAAAAAGGAATGCAGGCCCAAACAGTAACACAGGCATCCCAGGGACCCGAGGCTCCCACTCCCTAACTCCAACCTACACCCAGACATGCTGCGGGTATTCTCCACGGGGTTTTTTCTCTTTACCAACTCCAATCAGTTGTTTGAAAAAGGAAGAAAGTAATGGGCTGAAACAATGAGCTGAGAGCAGATGCCAGCCATATGAAAAGCCAGTTGTGATCAGGAAATGGGCTGGCTGTAACCAGAGTGTTCCTCCAGTTTTAACAATGGGAAGCATCAGCACATTCTCATCCAATGTGTTTCCAAGCACCGTAAGTATGTGCTCAGCACAACGCCCGGAAAGATTTCAGCATCTGGTTTCAACAGGCTGGCTGGATCTGCAGGTGCTGGCAGACGTGCCCCAGCAGCCTAAAAGCAGGAGCCGTCCTGCCCTGACCCCTTCTTGGAGGCCACCACCAATGTGACCGCCGTCCACGTGAGCCCTGCTAACCCACTGGCCCTCACCTGCATGCAAGCAGGCGGCACCAGCGCGCAGCTGCTAACTGACAGTTACCTGCTCCCATGTTAAAGCATCCTCCTAGTGCAGACAAAGGAAAGCAGCACAGACATCTGAACCGCAACTGATCTAATCAAAACACCGTAGGTGTTGTTTGAACAACGGCCTCGCTCATTTTGGCAG
This sequence comes from Anseranas semipalmata, assembly GCA_013399115.1. Classification (NCBI taxonomy): domain Eukaryota; kingdom Metazoa; phylum Chordata; class Aves; order Anseriformes; family Anseranatidae; genus Anseranas; species Anseranas semipalmata. The sequence goes on along the minus strand of VXAA01004135.1, from coordinate 668,497 downwards.
TTGATGGTCAGAAAAAGAAATAACACCAGCTAGTGCCATCAGCCAGCTCTCCTCTAACCCTGCACCACGTGTGTTTCCTTTGTACCCAGTGAGCCCCAGCCAACACCCTGCCCCTTGTATCTCAGTTCTTATTCTGTTCTCCAGGACTGAAAAGCAAGGGTTCAGTGGGAGAGTAGCAGGGTAGAGGTTATGCTCAGTTGCTTGCAAATTCTGTTCCTCCTTCAGACCGATGCCATAAACATCAACAGACTCACTTGCTGCTTTGATGAAGCTTCTTTGAAACTGGTACATCATGAGTGGCCCGGGAAGCATTCTGGAAGATAAAAAGGCAACACGCACAAAACACATCTGAGCAACACAATCCACAGAACTGCAGAAATAAAGCTTTGCTGTTACCATAAATGCAGCTCTGTAAAAGAGCAGAACTAAGCAATAGCAACTCTAATTAATTCCTCTCATCAGAAGGCATAAGATCTATTAAAGTACCTTCAGTTTATTCTTCCTCCCTTTTCTGTACCATATTAACGTCATTTTTAATTTTGGCATTTCTTCAATAACACTGTAACACAGAGTTTTAGTACATCAGTGAGCCCATGATTTCCAAGTAAGTTTAAAAATAAATTAAAAAGAGAAACAAGCCTAGTCATAAAACTTTAACAGTCACTGTTCCTATTATATTTCCCATTCTCCCCTCCCACTTCCACATCCTTTCAATGGGACATCTCGGTACTGCCGACATTCTTCACTGGTTTGCAAACAGTTCAAACTCTGGAACAAAGGTTGCCAATCAAGCAAAATTATGTAGTGTTTTGTGATTTTCTAGGCTGAGATCCACCAAGCTAATTATACTCATCGCCCTAATTGGATTTAGCTTCTCTCTTGCTCTCTGTGTCTCAAAAAAAAAAAAAAACACAGAACAACAGAAAGCAAAAACCTGCAGTCGCGACAGGTAGAAGCTTGTTGTGGATAATGAAATACTGGCTGCTGCCAACAAACTAACATTTCTGGAAGATAACCCACGATGATAATGGCATCAGCTTTCATACAGAAATTACTACTAAAATAAAGCTTAGCACCCAGTTCTGAGAAAGGATTGTACAACTGCTCCTTACAGGAGCACTGTGCTCACTTTCTGCCACACACTCATTAGGCAGAAGCCTACTGTGAAAAGCTTAAGCAAAAGCTCAAATCAAGGCAGGGCACGCAAGAATGAGCTTTTTCAATTATGTTTGTATGATACATGCATTTGTCAGAGAGCTCAACATATTCCCCACATCCTACTCAAACATGCTGGAGGGCCAAGGAAAAAGACGGAATAAATTCTCTAAGAGCAGTTTCTTCTTTGTTTATATTAAAGTGTTTTTGTTAAGTATCTGCAATAACAGGCAGTAACACCCCAGATCATTGCTGAATTTGTCCTGAAGCCACACAACAGATGAGCCTTTTCTCCCTTACCTCAGGTAAGTTTTCAGTGCACTAGTAATGGTCTTTATCTCCCATTCTGCACAGATCTCAGTTTCTGTTTCAGTGGCTGTTTTGGGATCTAAGGAAAAAGAAAAAAAGAAAAAAGTGAACCAAAGTGAAGATAATACCAGCTCATACCACTCCAGCACCAGCAGAATACAGCCAGCTGTGGGGGAAGATCATCACGTCACATTTTCTTAGCTATTCCAAACCCCAGTGACCACAAGCTGTTCCCCAGCAGACACTTCTGCAAGGAAGCAGAATTCGTCACCAGAGACAGGCACACTCACTTGCATGGGACAAAAAAACATAAAAGAAAAGAAAAGAAAAACATTAATCATGAGCAACAAGTCTGGCAGTTGGGCTTAAAGCGTGACACTAAACAGGGTGCAGGAGGCTGTGGTGGTCGATGACAGCAGTGATGGCAGAGCACAAACATGACACGGACCATGACAACCGCAGAGCACCCCAGGACTCAGAAGAAAATTCACAGCCTCGAGTGGGCTGCGAGGTGTTGCTACAGCCTAGATGGACACGAGCACGCAGCACCAGCGGTGGCACGGCCTTTTGGGTGGCGGTGAGGCTCTGGGGCACCTGGCGGGACACAGCAGGTGGCAGGGGCAGCTAGTGGTGGGCAGGGGCACGGGGAAGGTCTGTTCTGCTGCCCCAGGCGGGGACGAGTCCCTGGTGCTGGCAGGGAGGCTGTGGGAAGGCAGTGGACCCACAGTGCCTTTCATTTGGACGGGGAGGAGGGAGCGGGGCCGCAGCACACAGCGCTTTGGCACGGCCGCCCGCTCGCGCACCATCCGCTGGTGCTGCCGACCCGGGAGACCCTCGCCCGCCGCTCCAGCAACGCGTCACCAGCCCGATGCGCGCCGCCAGGAGGCCCGGGCCCAGGACGCTCCCGTCACCTCGCCCAGCACAAACACCCGCAGCCCCCCAGGCTGGCCGCCTCCGGGAAGCCCTCCCGCTGCCCCCGAGTCGTGCAAGTGGGAGGGAGCGCGCGGGCACTGAGCGGAGCAGGCTGCGCAGCGCGGCGGCAGCTCGGGCTGGGTGCGGCAGAACTGCGCTGTGGTTTGTTTTTTCACCTCTGGCCTCTTAATGTCATCCCATTCTGTTCCTTCATCCTCTCCGCAGCAGGCTGTTTCTTGCCATCTTTAGTTTTCCAGCGCCTGATTCACCCTCCTGCACCCTGCAGCCGCCCGCAGGCCCCGTGGCAGCTCCTGAGCCACCGGCAGCATCTCCCCGCTGGAAGGAGAACCCGGCCCCATGGGGACAGGGACGGCGCCAGCCCCTCGAAGCATGGCACTGACGGGGAGCGACCCACGAGCTGCCGTGGCCAATGCCACCAAGCACCGCACACGGCGCTGCAGGGACCCGGCCACAAGCTCGGCTGGCAAACGCGGCTCCCCTAGTGCTTGCAAGGAAGGGCTCTGAGCTACAGGTTACGTGCACACGCTGCGGCATCGCCGTCCTCCAAGGACGCTTCTTCTCTGGTCCTCGTTCCCACCGCCGAGCCAAGGAGAGCGCTGAGCTGCTGCCGCGCTCGCCCTGCCTCCACAATTGGAATTCCCGACCCGCCGCAGCTGCATTAGATGAAAACATGAACATATGACAAAACGTTTCCTGGCCATAACTAGTTCCTTGTGATAGCTTCAGCTTTGACAAGCGACAGCAAAGGATGCCCGAGAGAGGCATGAGCTACATTACAGGATGCTGATGCTGGCGATGCTCAGCTGGTCCCAGCAGATCCCTGGGGCCAGCCTCAGGCACCAAGGCCACCCTCCTGCTGAGGCCGAGCAGGTGCTCCATCCCACCCCACCGAGCCCTCCAGCACCCAGGAACCAGCAATTACTACCCGACGGGAGGCAGCTGCACCCCCAGCCTCGGAGCAGGTTTCTGAACCACACGTCCTCATGAGCCGGGACCAGAAGCAGTCTTTTTTCCCAGCACAAGGAGGAATGACTGGAAGCTGACCTCCCTGCCCACAAAACTGGGTCAGTTTGGAGGTTTCACCTCCATCTCACCAGCCGTGCACACTTTCATACCTTTACCCGAGCGCAGGACCCAGCCCTGCAGAGCACCGCGGGCCCGTAACACCCTCTGAGCGCGGCTCCCCACCACTGGTGCTCCAGCAGGGCTGGGGACTGATGCCAGCACCCTGCGGCAGCCTGTGGGCACGGCTGTGGCACAGCCACGGGACGGCTGCAGGACAGGCTGCCCCAGCCCCTGCAGAGCAGCGCGTCTTCACTTCCAAACGGACGGCCGCTCTTGGCAGCACGAGGCTGTTCTGGGCCTCCCTCTGCTCGGAGGGAGCCTCCGGAGCTTCTCTATTTTTATTGTCGAATACTGCAGCATACTTTTCTCCATCTCCGCTGGGGCCTTTCCTTCCTTTCTGCATTTTTTCCCCTCCTATCTCTCCTTTTTAAAATTCCTTTAAAGAAATCAAAAAAACGTGCAGCCGCTCTGCACGGTGTAAATACGAGGCTCTGGACTAACAGCGTGTTCTTTCCAAACGCCGACCTGAACCAACCGCTGTGGAAACTCTGCTCGCAGGAATCTGCAGTTTTCTGCTTCTCCCTGTTTTTTGCAAACCACCAAACCAGATCAGGAAGCCAGACTTGTTTGCACAAAGTTCCAGAGTGAGATCAATAGGGCACTATTTCTACTGATTTCTGTGAAAACACCTTAATGCTGTGACAATGAAAGAGCCTTTAGGAAAGCAGCGACCGCTCCCTTCTCCGGCACCTCCACCCACGACCAGATCCAGGCGCTGCGGGAGCAGAGCTGGCCACGCTTGGGTGGCTGCTGGGGACCAGTGGGAAACACCACAGCCAGGCGGATGACACTGGTTTGGGATCTTTGCTGATGATTAAAACCAGTCGACTCAAAAATCACCATCACATCTGCATTAACGAGCCCGGCCACGGGTACCTCACACACACTTGGAGGCTCGGAGTATCGACACTAAAAACTGCGACTTCTCCAGGCCAGAAGCGAGGGATGTTGCTCCGGTCACTGCTGGGGAGGAGGCAGGAGCAGTACACGAACACATCCCATCCGCAGGCATAAGCGCCTTGTTTCCGCCCTGCTTTGATGCTGCCTTGTGAATTCTCTTTGCTCACACAGTCCTGCACCTCATGGCCCTGGAGGTCTCGGCTGCAAGCACAGAGCTCCAGGGGAGCAGGACCCAGAAGCACACAAGGCAGGATCCTACTCCCACCAAAAGCACCAGAAAACCTCTCCAGACCTCGGGAGAGACAGGAGTGGGTCCTTTCTGTGACACGAAACTGCAAAACCTCCCTTCAGAGGCTGAGCAGCAGGCAGAGAGGCACTACGGACACAACTACCAAGGCCAAGCGCTGATGCTGGATACAGCTGCCGACGCCATCTGGTCCCACGGCTTCAGCTCAGTGGGTATTTTTCTCTTCACAGACGTGTATAACGTGCTTTTGAATGTTAAAGCAATAGGTAAACATAGTGTAATTTTAAAACTAATTAAAAGAATGCATTGAATAAGAGTTAGGATTTCCCTCAGGGCAAAGGGTTTATTTTAATTAAAAAAAGCATCAAGAGGAGCACTTGAAAAAGTAAACATTTAAGAAATGTATATTCACACAAAGATCACGTGTCTCATATTAATCACACAAATGAACACTATCTTTCCTTGTCAATGCCAAGACAACTTCGCATTACACTACCTTTTTATAAGGAGGCGATTTTAACAGACTAAAGACAAGCCTGGCATAGGAAAACAAAAAAACGAAACTAAAAATAAACAAAAATTAAAAACAAAACACAAACAAACAAACAAAAGAAACCTTTTAATAGCAAGGCTTTCGCTGAAGCTGAGCAAACAACTCAAGACTGGACATCTTTTCAAAAGCTCATCTGGGAGTTTTTAAACATGATTCATGAAACTGTAGGTGAAATTCTATGGTCAGTCTCATGAAAAGGCTCAGAGCTGATAATCAGCCCTCCTTGACCTTCAAATTTACGAGTCGGCAACAGTTAGCTTTGTAGGTTACAGATGCAGCATCTGCCTCCCAGGCTGAAGATGGATGCGGCTAGCACCACAAGCTAACTTCTGTCCCTACAAAAGGGCAAATTTTCACATGAACTGGTGTGAATGTGAAATAGTGCCCATAAAACATCCAGCAGGCCAAATTCAGTTTTAACCCTGAAGTTGCTTATTGCTGTAAATTACTAATCAGATGTCTCTTAGCAGATACAGAAAAGGCTAAAGTGAAAGGCTAAGGGGAGAGTGAAAAATTAACTTCTCTAAGGCTTTTATACCAGCAGAGACCAAAGGAAGCATTTTGCTCACGCCGTGACACTGCCAGCCACTGCAGCATCACTCCGCGCTTCTGTCTGGTGGAAGCTTGTTCCGCACGGCCACAAATGCCACGCAGGATAGTGTCTCCCTGCTCTCTGCGGGCTGCTAGATCAAAGGAATTTATCACTTAAAGCCTCATATGGGGATATATGAAGAAAGAAAATTGAGCTGCGGCTCTCCAGATCTAAATCAAAAAGAAATTAGAATGTGTTTGTTGTTTTGTTTTGTTTTGTTTTTTTTACGGCAGGGTCTACACAGAAATTCAGGTGGGGGGAATCCATTCCCATATGAGGAAAAAAAAAACAGGAATCCCATTTGCTGGCTTGTTTTCTTTCTGGGGGCAGCAGCAGCAGCGGAGGAGACAGGGACCCCATTCATCTCCGTCCCTGTGTCCACGCAGACCCCAGGTGACCGCAGGGGTGCCACGGGGCAGGGACCGGGCTGGCCGTGGCACAGCAGCGCGGAGGGCGGGCAGGGGGAGCCCAGGCTGCCCAGACACCCCCAGCCCACAGCACGATGCTCGCGTGCAATGCCGGAGCCACCCGCTGCAGCAGCCACCTCCAGGGGCCCCCACTGCAAAAATACCCCATCGAGCACTGCCACTGCCTGAAGCCCGTTTTTAAGGAATTTCTCCATCTATTTCCTGAGGATGGAGAAAGCTGCTGCTGTAGGACAGCTGGTTTCAATTCCTCACCAATTTCTCCATGGCAAGAGGAACTGCCTGGAGCACAACCTCATCACCCAGCCGTAATTCTCACCCGCACTTGGGTGGCTTGAGAGATTTCCAAAACATCCATAAGACACATTTGGTCACAGCAGCTATGACCTATAGGAAGCCTCACTCACCACCCCTTACTGCTGCACATTGGGAAGCAGTGACGAGACCAGATCAAATGCCATCATGCTCCATTTATCTTAATGCCGAGTTACAGCAGCAGATCTGTGTGCCAGGACCACGGCTGTCCTGTGTGCACACACTTTACAGTAAGCCCTTCCATGGGAGCGCCAACTGATAAAGTTTATTTATTTGTTGGGTTTTGTCCTCATTTTGATTGCACCTGGTGACGGTGAAGGTTGGAGAAAGGCAGCTTACCCCGCCACGGATGACCTGCCTCTCACAAACCGCAGCGGGACACACACCTCCCCGCTTCCCCCGCATTTCAGCCAGGACCAAGAGCTTTGCCCAAGCTCCTGACCTGTGCCGCAGCTCACCCCGGGCTGCCCACTCAAACGCCTTTGCCCCACAGCTCAGCCGAGCGCGGTGCCGACCTCCTGCAAAAACGCCTCACGCCAAGGGCAGTGTCGCTTACATCAGCCGCTGCTCGCTGAAACTTGATCTTTTTGCCATTTAAACTGTATGTGAATCACTAACGCTGCCCACATTCATTTCTAAATATAAGGGAAACCTGAAGTTGCAAGCAAAATTTGGCTTCACAGTTCATGAGGGCTTGATGCAAACACAAACATTTACGCAGAGTGCTGCTGCTACCTTCAAGACATCAAATCCTTAAGGGACAGGAGAGAACAAAAGGGGACTTGACAATTGACACGTTTCAGTTTGACACTTACTTTACAGACAACCTGAAGGCTGGCATTGTGCAAAGATGATTTAATTGCCGGTGATTCAGAGAAAGACAGGGAGATCCAGGTTTGCAAAGAGTCCCAGCAACCAATAGCACAGGACATCCCCAAAGGGGGTCACGCTTCTGACACCCACCGGCCACCCTACCGGCAGCCCCGCGGCGTGCACCCACCTCTCATCAGCCCTCCAGCACCAACAGCTAATGAAGACATGCCGGGACAAAGAGAAACCACTGACTATATATCACCACATTATGAGACACGAGGTCGACAGCTGAGTGGCTTCAGTCGCTGAGAAGATAATGGATGCTGGATGGTGTCCAAAACTTTGAATCCCTCCCAGCTCCAGAGAGCTCTTAAAACAAGCAAGTTTTGCCATCTGTCACAGCCCCAGCGCCTCCAACCAGAACTGACACAACCGTGAGGCTGCATCCGATGGGATGAATTATGCCCGTGTGAGAAGAAAACAGGTTCAGTCACTCTGCTGGCTCTCGAGATGATGCACACTGGCATGAAGGCCACGAGCAGACGACCTGGCACGTCAGACCTGCCCACATCGCAGGGCACCCAGGCCCCTGCCTATTTTTATCAGGGGCAGCAATGCTCTTTAACTGATGGTCTAACGCAATAGTGCCAAATGTGTGCGCCATGAGACGAGCTGGCTTATCTGCTGTACTTGCGTGGCTAGCAGGACATATTCACATGCTCCAGAGCCTATGCCAAACTTCTACTAATAAAAGAAAAAGAGGCAGTCGCTAGCTCTTGTGACTGCAGCGAACTTTCCAAATGCCAGAGCGTAACTGATGCAGACATGTCCCCCTGCGTCAGGCAGGAGCCAGGGAGTGTGATTTAGAGCCTTACCCTTCTGTTTCCTAATAGTCTCACTGGATTATCAGTTTTGGATAGGTTAGTGCTGACAACTGCAACAGCCACCAGGGGCTTTGCTCAGTGAACACTTTAATGGTGGGAAAAGAAGAAGAAGTTGGAAGAGAAGAAGGAAAGATATTGAAAGTGAAACACAACAGATTAAAACTTTTTGCAAGGAGAAACACACAGAGAGAGGAGCACTGACTTTTTGTGAAGGCAAGGCAATAGGAGTTACATTGCAAAGGAATGACAGTAAGCAAACGAAGAGGAAGACCACAAATGTCACCCATTTGTCCCAACAAGTAACAAACACGTTCCTATGGTTGTTAACAAATTATCAGGCGTTTATTTCCTCATTACTGTACCTATTTCATACACAGTTTTGCCAAGCCTAAGAAGCATGAGACAGGACTGGAGAAGCACAGCTGCTGCTGCTCCAGCTCAAGTGTGCATTTGCTCAGATGTGACTCGTGCATGTCTAAATGGACAAACTGCCCCAGGGCCGCAGCGGGGGAATGCAAATGCCCCCCTGCTAGTTCCGAGGATGAAACCATCTGCTCAGTCACAGCCAGCCAGAACTTTAGCACCAGCATCAATCGCAGACAAGGGCGTAAGGAGCAGGGGTGGATCTTTGGGACAGGCCAAGGCCTGGAAAGGGCAAAAAGACCAGAGACAGGAGAGGGGACTCGCATTTCTTTTTGAGTCAAGTATAACCACTGGGCTATAGTTAACACAGAAGCTGGGCTGGGAGTCAGGCTACAAGTTCTACAACACAGATCCACAAGCACAACCCAACAAATAGCTCTGCAAGGTCACGGGGTGATGGAAAGCAACCACCACCGACAAGGAAGCACTCCAGGACCTCCCTGCACCAGGAACGACCACAGCTCGCTGACAGGCACAAGACCTGCTTGCTCCTACACACCGTGGTGCTCAGCACAGGCCCATGGGTATGCTGCGTCAGAGCACAAAGGCACTTGCAGCAGGCACCGCCACCTCTCTCCTGCCATCGTATTAGCTCAGAGGGGGAGAGGTTTCTGAAGGCTGGGGGACAGCCACAGAATGCCTGCACGCTGGGGCCACGTTGTCACACCAAGCTCTGCCGAGGCGTGACCTGACACCTTCGCTCCTCCTGAGCACCCAGAACCACAGGACCCAATGCCTGAGGCGTGAGGGAAATGCATGCTTGAAATGTCTGCGCAAGACCGTGCGAAAACAGGCAAAGGAAGGTCCAAGGGGAAGTAAGAAAAGCCACAGGCAGCATGCAACACAGAAGAGAAAATAATTAAAAAATATTCTGGGAATAATGTGGCAGGTACAAGATTGAAAAACAAAGCTTTCAGCTATTTCTTGGAAGATTTTAGCTTGCATTAGGGAAGGCTGCCAAAATTCATAGTGCATGTGAGCAGGACACCAGTGACTGCACCAGAAGACCTTTTAGAGCAATGTCCTACATGAGTCCTACCTGTGCAACCTGCCAGTGGTGCCCTGGGACCTCCCGGCCTCTAACAGCATGTGGTCCTAAGAGCACATTCACCACGATTAGGTACCCAGACAAGAGCCTCCATTCTTGATTTGCAAGACTTCAAGCAGCACAGTCTACTTGCCTTTAACAACATATGAGATACTTACCCATTAATATACTCAATAGCTTTTGAACTCTAGAGTTTACTCCAACGATTCTGTAGAGCCCTTGCTCATTGATCCCTGGAAAAAATAAAGAGTTTATTAGGAGAATGTCAAAAGAGCTACTAACATTTCTTTCATTTCTTCGGCTTCTCTAATAGCAACAATAATTAAACCCTCTCATCAACTACATACAAAATTACAGAAGAGGGTAAAAATGGGTTTTGATGTCATGGCTTTCATGTATTGATTAAAAGTAATGTCCCCACTTAGCTCAGGAATCAAAGATCCAAGGCCACCTTGCCACCACACCACTATCAGTGAGGGAGCAAGGTTACACCATGAAGGATCTGCACTCCACATATAACAGAAAGGCAGTCTGGGAAAAAATTTACTGTACCAAGTTCTTCAGGCTGAGATTTGAGAGTTTCACATGTTCTTCATACAAGGCCTAGAACAAGACCTTGAACCAAACTAGTTACTACAGCAGCCAAAGGACGTGGTGACAGAAGCCCTCTTTCCACCGAAGCACCTCAGATCGGGGATGCCTAACCTCACAGGCTGAAGCTCTCTGCATTTTCCTTAATAATTGCAGTTGTTTTGTTTGCTCTCACCTACCCATTTGCCCCCTCCCCCCCTTTTTTGGATGGCGGGGGGGGGTTGTTTTTAATTTGTTTGCTCCCATATGGCTTTTAAACCATGGCCTGAATGTTACTGAAAGTTGTGGCTAGCATGAAAATCTCAAGGTATTCCCCTTCCTGCAGGATGCTGCAGAATCCCAGTAACCCCTAGGTGCTCCTTTACTCTAGACAGCAGCAAGTATTATAGGGGAAAACATCAAGCTTAAATAGTCCACAACATGTTACATTGCCTATGGGCAGGATGAAGACCCCAATGAAAGAACACTGACAGAAGTACTGCCAATTCAGGGCCCTACTGAGCCAAAAGTTTCTTGTGATGCCTCTATCTTACCTATTTGTGTAAGTGCAGACATCAGCTCTCTCAGAAACGATGGGAGAGCAAGACCCAGATTTCACCATGAGGGGGCTCAGATGCTACCAAGATAGCCCATCGGTATGCATACGGTCCATGCGAGAGGGGAAGGACTGAAATGTGCGTCTATTTGCCAGCCCACAGAATGGGAAATGCTTTGCATCAGTATTGCACAAGCGCACGCTCCTGTGAAGTCTGCGGCTTCGTTCCCTCCCTCCATGTTGCAGGTCCAGTGCAGGATTTCCTGACTCAGCCCCATCTCTGATGTTTGCTTAACCACCGCTAGCCAGGCCATGTGGCAAATGCATGTCCCAGCAAGGTATTTGTGGGAGCACGGTGGTTGAACATAACAGTGGTTATCAGATGTGGGATTCTGAGGGTTAATGAATTGTTTTTGTTCATGAAAAGAGCAGGTAAGCAATTGCTATGCTGCAAACAGATGCAAGGCCTTCCCCCAAAACAAGACCATCTGGTGAACGGCTCTACCTCTTGTTTCAACAGCATGTATGCATTTCTTGATAATGCTGAAGCCGATATTATCCAACTGGGCAGCTGAAAGGAAAGAGAAGAGAGAAGCGATAAACACCCAGCAGAGGGATGGTTCCACACCGAGCGTGCCACTCATCCCCCTGTCATCGCTGACATACAAAGCAATACCGTATCACTGCTCAAAAGACGGGGGGAGGGGGGGGGGGGGGGG
>VXAA01004135.1:586948-656923 GCA_013399115.1 Anseranas semipalmata | reverse complement strand
GGGGGGTGAAGGAGACAAATTAGGTGTTCACAGAGGAGAGGCACAAGTACAGTGGTTGTACCAGGTGTAACGTGGCAAGCTCACAGTGCTCATCCGTCATTTCAGCCTCCGCATCGTTCTGAACCCGCACCTCCCACGTCTCCGCCAACCAGCAGTGCCCCTGGCTATGCCAGAGATTTATGTCTACAGCTGGTCAAAATATTAATTTAGGATCAAGGTGAGATATCCTGAAGAGACCTTTGTCTGGAAAGTTGACACTAGATTGCTTGATAAAAAAGAAGTGGAATCATATTTTTGACACAACAAATCCTTGAAAACAGCACACAAATCAGCCTGCTTGATCCGAGTGCTGGGTAATTCCTATAAATCCTTTTGACCGTCCACCCAGCTAACCAAACCACCGGTGCTGCTGGAGAGGTGGTTCTCAAGGCCGCCTCCATCACCCCCCACCGGGGACTGCCTGTGCATTACGTGATCGAGCTCCCACGCGTTGCTTGGAGAAGTGGGACGGAGGCATTTCAGTGGCTTGGATTTCTTGTTGTGGCTTTTGAGGTGTTTTTGTGCAGATGCAAGGTTTTTCAAGGACAAACCATATGACAGGTTAGAGCACTGAAAAGTGCTGGTAAAAGGAAAAGATAACTAAAAAGAACCTGGAAAGAAATAGGTAAAAGAGAGAAGGAGGTAGATGTGAGCAGCAATAGCTTTCTGTGAAGGAAAATGGACAAAAGAAGTCAAAAAAAAAGGCAAAAGCATGGAGGCAGAAATGTAACATGGAGAGAACTGGTGGCACGTGGCAGCAGAAGAGCAACAGGTGCTGGGGGACGGGAATGGATTTCGCTCCATCCAAAGTGTCTCCCGCGCCCAGCAGGAGGGGACCTGTCCCTGGGGAGCAGAGAGCCACCCTGGGACAGCCAGGTCCCTGCGCCCCGAGGGGCCTGCACCCCACTGCAGGCAGCCGCCCCTGCCTGCCCCTCGCTGCAAAGGCCCAGCTGTGCAATAGCATGGAGGCTACACGGCACGTCCCACATACCCTCCCTCCTGCACGGATGGGCATCGTCCAAGAACTGCCCCTTCTTTTATCAGCACAAATGAAATATTTATTTAGCGCAAATCAGGACATCCGGAAGGCAGCTCTCTCCATCTGAGAGTAAGATCGAAAAGATCCGTGTTAATGCAATGTAAAACCCAATTAACTCATGCCATTGCAGGTTTTCACATTTAATTTCAAGGGGTTACTAATACACGGATCCAAATACCTGCTGGAAGGAGAATTTATCCTAGCCAGCTTTCTACTGCTGCATTGAAAGCACCGCCTGTAGGCAGCAATTTGTCAGGGAAAATGGCTCCCACCCTACAGAAAGGTCTGGGCAACCTCGAGCAGGGCAGAAGCCCCACGGAGGGGCGGGCGAAGCCACCCGGGGCTCCAGCTCCCCCCTGCAAAGGGAGTGAGGCCCTCGTGCCCCATCCTGCCCAGGCCGAGGGGAGCGGGCGGCAGCGGCCTGCTGCAGGCGGGAGGTGTGCGCCATCCCCGCGCCGCCTGAGGGAAGGGCCGCACGAGGCTGCCGAGCGCTCTCAGGTGCGCAGCTGCGGGAGGTAGAAAGGCACAGCACTATCCTAAAAGCAGATGACCTCATTAATGCTGCACAGACACGAGGAGATGTCATGTTGGAGAGACAACACCGCATCTTGTCTGGAGCCCGACAGGAATGGAGGAGAGCCCAGGGCCGGCAGTGTCCTCACAGCAAGGGACAAGCGATTTTATTCCTTTCATTCTCCCCGCTCACATCGTTTATTTAAACACAGATTCGCTGCTGGTTCATAACAAGCTGCCAGTTCACTGGCTGCCTATGGTTTGTGTGGTGCCGTCCCTTACTAATCGCTCGTTTTGAGTTCTCTGCCAGTATTGTTACTTGCATGATGAATGGCACAAAAAAATGAAACAGTAGAACAGCTCTATTATATTTTTCTGGGCAAGCACACTGGAGCACTGAGCCAACATAAGCACACAAGTTGGAGGATGCCTGTGCCACAGGATGTACAAATATCCCAAAGCTCCAGGGTGCTTTGCTCGGCACCTGGAGGGCTCTCCGGCACAGCTCCCAGCTGTTCTACAAGCACAGACACAGCATAAAGTCAATGCACCACTGATCAGCGAGACACCTACAGTACCCCAGATCACCGAAAAACACAAGTGCAGGGGTACTTGAGGAGCAGGAAACCATGGCGTGGAGACCCTTTTGTGCACACCCAGCCAGTTCAGCAGGGCTTACTAGCGTTGGCTTAGTCCTGACCCCAACCCTGACCCTTTGCTATCCCTGTACAGTGTTGCCCAGCCAATACAGTTCACCATTTCAGGCTCTCTACCACACATTTCAAGTGCCAGCCATTCCTGTAAACCAGCAGTTATCACTCAGTCCCTAGCATGCTTGAATCTGAGCACAAGACACTTACAAGCACCACTCCTCCTCCCCGCGTGCCCCTCTGCAGAGCCCACCACCCTGGGGCTGAGCAAGAGGTTAACCCACACCTCTCGGTGGTGCTTGGTAATAGCAGAGGCAAGAAACAGGAGCAGTCCTTCCGGATGGAAATGACCGAGCATAATCCTCCCAAGTAGATGAATAAGCTCTTCAACTCGTTGCTGAGCTCTGGATCAGGAAAGGTCAGGGATTTATTTGCAGGAGTTATATCCAGAAATAATATCTGATTAAATATCCAAAGTGCCTTTATTCATCCTTAAATTTAACTTTTAATGAGCATCATAAAAGCTTGATTTCCCCTCTCACAGAAGCAGCTTCTCTTTATCTCATTCATTTACCCAATAATTCAGTACAGCACCAGCACAGATCAAACCCAGATTTGTATCTGCTGCACTGCTGATCCCAGTGCTCGCTCCATTCGCCCCAGCAGCAAAACGATCAGCAGCCCTGAGCTTCGATTCGGCAGCTTAGTCCCCATTTAGCTGTTTGATAATGTCTGCAGGTCAGGAAGTGATGAGAACGGAAGGGGCTGCAGAAAGGCTTGCCTTTCGGGGTTGCAGAGCAATGCTGTCTGAGCATGGCCATAGGAAATGGAGGGTGTGCAGCCCCAGCAGCTTTGGCCAGACCCAGTCTATCCCGCTGTGGACCCATCCATGTCCTCACTCTCCTCTAGGCCCTGGCAGCAGGGCAAGTGCAGTGAGAGGGTTCAGCAAGCTAATCTGGCTAAAAATGTGTGTGTGTGTATATACATATACAAAAGTTCTAACAAGAAAACACCAAAAACAAGTCTTCAGCCAGCTGATCTCAATGAGAGCCACTGCTGGAGCGAGGCAGATGCAGGAAGGTGTACACAGGAGGGGACAGGACCCCGCAGCCCACACTCAGACAGATTTAAACCGTTGTGGAGCTGCCTCCTGCCATCAGCTGCGGTCAGGGAACGAGAGAGGGAAGGCAGCAGCAAAGAGCAAACTCTCAGATCTGCCACAGAAAAGCACAGCCAATCTCCACTCCTCACAACAGGCATCCCTAATCCCCATCCTATATATTTAAAACTGCCTCCCAGTCATTAGAGGGAGTGGATTTACAGTCTTTTATTAGTGGAGGCAGTATTTTACTCTGTTCGTACACCCAAACATGCTGCAGGGGCAAAGCCTACAATCCTTCCTCCTGTTATTCCCCCATCCCTACAGGGGACCGATGTGAAACACCGCTTCCAGCCCAAGATACATGTCCCAGGCTCTTCATACAAGACCAGCATTTCAATGCACAACCGAGATGCAGTATTCATACTGTAATCTACCAGAGAAAAATTTTAAATTAGCAAAGGTAATGCAGATTGTTTGTACTACAGCTGTTGCCCGCACATACATATTATCTGACCTTCATGTAGCATCACATTTCTAGTGCTACTGAGCTGGTCTCATCCTGTTCTATTTTTGCCTAGAAGATTATTTCTATTTAATCCATTAATTCTTCTACTTTATGCTGATATGGCATATCAGAGCATCGGTAAGGGGGCAAGAAGACAATCAGCTCTGTTCAGCCTCAGGCAACCTTGCTGACTCCAGATGTGTATGCATTGGTCACTGCAATGCAAGGTCAGAGCAAGCTCTTCTGCACACCCCACTACACATTTACGAGCCATTGTGGCATTAAGAGACACAGGGGGAGAGAGAAACCAAGAAGTGGAGACCAGAGAGAAATGAGTTTTCAGTCTTAGCTCAGGTCTCAAACTACCAGAGAGCTGCCAGAGCTGCCAAGCCGCGGGGATGAGGACCGCTGGGAAGGGCCAGAGCACCCGGACACAAGCACCGGCAGCCAGGGCAGTCACGGACCCGAGGTCTGCAAAGAGCTTGTGAAAATAAAGCCAGCTTTTGATGGGGAATCAAGTGGATATGAAAAAAGGAGGGGAAATAGTGGGGAGCAGAAGGGAAAGGAGTTCTTTTGTGCTTTGCCATGCAATATGCACAAATGGCCTAGAGGATTTATTTCCACAGAGCAGAGCAAGTCCTCTTGGTTTGCGAACTAGTGCATCTAAATTCATCTAGCTCTAGCGGTTCACTGATACCTGCTCACCCCCCAGCACTCTGCACTGCTTCCTCCCAGCTCCCAAAGAAGATTAAGATAAATCACCCTGCAGGCTGATGGCCATCTGGCCACACAGCAGGATGTAAAATCCAAAAGCTCTGTAAAATTAGATAGTGGCCAAAAAGCAGACCTCACTATAGTACTCTGAATCTGTCTCTTTCAGACTAACATAAGTACGAGCAGGAAGCAGAGTTATATAGGTTTTCAGGGTCAGGAATTGCATCCGGACTCCATTCAATCATTACACTCATTTCAAGTCCTTATAGGAAGCTCCTGTATCAAGGGCTCCATGGCACGAGGCCAGCCTCCAAATCAATTTGAAGTGTAGCTAGAGAGGCAAGCAGCTCACTACAGACATGGTTTTAATGAGTGCTAAAGCAGAGTCAGATGTCTGAACATACCAGCAGCAGCCCTAGCGAGAGGCGTATGTGAAAATAATTGCCACCAGACCGTTTAGGAGCGCTGCTACGTTAGCAGCCCTCATCTTGGGATCCCAACACACCCCACAAAGCAGAGCTGGTAGGTAGGGTCTCCAGAGCATAAAATTGGGATTGTTCTCATTTTTAAGACGGACATCAGCATGGAAAAGATACTGCAACTTTGCCACAGCCTCCTCAGCTGATGAAATCTCAACTTCGTACTCATCTGGTGAAGACGAGCAGGGAGAAATTTGGCACTTGGTGTCTTTGTCAAAGTCTCGCTGCCCTTTGCCAAACGCTGATCTGCTTCAGAAAGTGGCACAACAGCAGCGCGGGCTGCACTTACCAGTGGCACAGTAAGCAAACAACTTTCCAAAGCTGCACAGGAAGCCCAGCACCAGGCTGCGAAGCGGCACAGAAGGCAACGGCGGGAGGCTGCCTCTAGCCTGGGGACAACAGGCTTTCTCCTCAAAGCCACCAGCCTCCAGCACGTCCAGCAACCAGGGCCCGGCAACGCAACACAACTGCACCAGCTGCAGCCGCAGCCAGAAAAGCGCCAGGAGGCAGCCGAGACGCTTTGGGCACCAGGGGAGCATCCAGCCGTGCTGCTTCGCCGCGGGGCCGCAGCCCTCCCTCCCGGCTGAACAGCAGTCCCATCAGCTCAGCGCCCCAAGGGGTGCCAAATTCCCCTCTGACACAAGCACCCATCTCGGGCTGAGCCCAGGAAAATAATCTGAATGCCCGCAGCAGCCACAGCAGGCAGCCCCGTGCCTAAGGAAACCCAGGCTCGACCCAGGCAGCCCTTACCTAAGGAAACCCTCAGCAGGCGTTTAGGAGCCCCTGTATGGGATCTGCTGCAAGCTTGGCAGCTGAAAACGGGGATTGGACACCAATGACCCTGGGAAAGCCACGGACACATCTGACTCGAGCTCTTCCCATTTATACAAGAGCCGCTGGTACTCTGCAGGATGACTCCAGTGTAAGTCACCAGCCCCATGAGGATTTCTGGCTGACAGCACGTAAGATGGAAAGGTCACAGTTTGACAAGCACTTCTTTCAGAAGCAGTAATTGCTTCACTAATCCTTCCTCCCCACCCCCATCCCAAATGTTTTCCCTGCTTTTGCATCACCCCTCAATAAAATTTAGAAAATAGTTATTTTAAACAGCTTCTTGAGCCAAATAGGCACATGCTGTCCTGGCACAGCCAGGGGTTGTGTGCAGGGAACACAGAGAGCAGTGACAATTAATGGCCAGACTAGGATAGAGTTGAGCAAGTCTTGTTCTCTGTCCCTAAAAACCTCATTTAGATTCTCTGTAAAATGGAGAAGACTTGGAGCTGTTCCACACCAACTTCATGTTCAGCTAGAGCATTATCTGTGCTGTCCTTCACAAGCGTGAAGCCTAGTGTTTAACTCTGCGAGGATCATTTGGGTCATGCAACAACATAAAGACAACAGGGAAGACCACCATGGAGGGGAGAAGCCACATCAGAGAGAGCAGAAATGAGGAGGAGACTGTTTCATGCAAGGGCTGAAAATGGGCGCAAGGAAAATTACCTGCAAATTATACCTATTATTGTGAGAAAAATGCTTCTACTCAAGATGAAAATGCCCTGTCTGAGGCAGCATAAAAATGAGCTATTTACTAACCATCAATGCGGGCTGGGCTCCTGTATGACCAATGACTTTGGGGGAAGGAGGGAAGGGATCAGTTCTGAGTATTGCAGTTATGGCAATTCAGACCTACTGGGAAATGGCTCAATTAAGGGTTCTGAAACAAAGGACATGAGGGCCAGGACCAGGTGCAACTGCTCCTCTAGGAAGGGAAACAAATGCTTTCTTGAGTCAAGTCTTTGATTGCCTGAACTGCAATAAAAACAGCCTGTTTTTTTAAGGGGCTGTTGTTGACGATCCTGATTTGGTGGTACCTCCTTAGTCTTTGTATTGTGCTCAGGTTCCCCCTGGGAAAAAGCAAGTTTGTCCTCCAGGTTCTGGTTCAGCAAGGTAAGTTGGTTACTCCAAGATGCCACCTGCACCCATTTGCTCCAATACGTGAAAGGAACCGGCCCCAAGGGATGCCAGCATCCCTGTCCCACTGCTGGGGACGCCAGAGACACCAGAGCGGGCAGGAGGGGATGCGCCCCAGGGTGCTGAGGAAACCGCCTGGCCCTGCTCTCCATGACCATGGGCCCCGCCACCCCATCTCTGCGCCCATCCCCAGCTGGGTGGCTCTCCCCAGGGGCCACCCTGTGGTCCCCAAGCCCAGCCCCATCACCCCGTCCCGGTGCCACTGCTGCCGGCAGCCCAGCCTCCCCACTGACCACCCGGGGCTGCAGACTGCACAGCGTAGACATTTCTCAGGGGCCTTGCTTAAAAAGGAATACTTACTGCCTTCGCTTTGATTGTCCTTGTTCGAGTTGTAGACCTGGAAAACACAAGAAGAAAGTCGTATGAAGACCCTGGCTCCAGCTGGAAGTGGCTGCTGACACGTCTCGCGTCAGCCCCGCTGGTGGCAGCTGTTTGAGGACCTGCCTCGACTCCCCCACCAGCGAGGTCCCAAGGCCACCACAGATCCCACGTTCAGAACGCTGGGCTGCCGCAGCTCTGGGGCTGTGTTAAAACAACAACTAGAACACTTTTCAAAAAGAGAGAATGCAAATGGGATGAGCTAGGTGGGAATGGAAACTAAACGGGCTTTAAAACAAAAGAGAGGTGGGCATTCCTCTCTTCCACGCTCTTCTCAAACATATGAAGGATATAAAACTTTGAGCAAAGCAGACAGTTCCCTTTATGTCGTGAGCACTACAGTAACATCTGGTAAGCGTCTCTCAGGCCAGGAGTAGGAAGCCATCCCCACTCACGTGCACTTACGAGTGAATAAATGAGTCAGGCAAAGAGTAAGAGAGGAAAAGAAACATCATGAATTCAGAGAGGACCCAAAATGCAGCAGGACAAGCCACCCTCAGTGTCAGTACTGCGACTTCATCCCAAGATTCTCCTATCTCCAAATACTGGAGCTCTTCCTCTTGTCCTGACCCCTATTACAGTTTGGCTACTTTAGATTAAAGCAACGCTTCAATGGTACAAGAAAAAGGGGGAAAATGACAGCAGAAGGTTTTAATCACAGTTTAAGCACGATTTAAAAGCCTAGCATAATGAAAAGTGTGGCTGTAAGGAGATGAGCCTTCAAATTCAAACAGGTTGTATTTCTCTAGCTCAATAGATGAAAATGTTTAAAAAAAAAGTCCTTCAATGCAGAGTTCAAACAGAAACACACACACGGCACTCCATCAGCATCACAAGTTGGAGCTGAGCGTGGCAGCATCCATTAAAACAGGAAAAAAAGCCTGTGTAGGCTGTTAAACAAAGCAATCGGCGTGCACACCCTTCCTCTCCCAGGGAACAAAGCTGGGAGCCCCCTTCCACAGGGACCGAAGCTCAGGGAACTGATTTAATCACATGCTACGGCCAGAAATAGCAAGCGGGGAAGGCAAGTTTCCAAAGGCAATGTTGATAGCAACACACAAGGCAGCAACGACCGACACATCCGAGGGGAGCGGGGAGGAAGAGAGGCTCTAATCTGCCACCAGGCGTGCGAGCGGTTCCCGACCTTTCCCACCGCGGGTTCCCAGTTAATGACACGAGCACCGCGGACACAGGGATTCACGAGATGCCCCTGGGCGCCGAGGGTCCAGGCGCTTCCAGCAGGGCTCCCGCGGCCGGGATTTCCCCCGGAGCTCCAGCAGAAGCAGAGGCCGGGGAGTGGACAGGATCCTGCCCTCAGGGGAACGGTGCCAGTGGCCGCCGGACCCGCACGGTGCTGAGCACGGCAGAGCGCGGCCCCATGCTCGGCTCACTCCGGGTGCCCCAGCAGCGGCTGCAACCCAACACCCCCTGACCCCCGCCAAACAACCCCCAAAAACCCAGCGAGAGCCACCGAAGCTGCAGCTCCACCTCTGCGGTGGCAAAGCAGGCTCGAGCAGCTCTCGCCCCGCGCGCCTCCAGCTGCACGTGCCAGTCAGCGCGGCGAGCCGAATGAGGAAACTCCGTCAGCGTTAAAGACATCTTTCTGCTCGTTTGTGTCCTGCGGGTTTATTTTTAACCCTCGATGCCGTGCGCTGCCCACCGCCAGCTGTGCTGGCAGCAGCCGGAGGGTGGCAGGCGCTCACACCAGCTCCGGCACCCCAGGAGTGTTCCTGGAACCACAAATCCTCCAGGGCGGCTCAAAACCAGGGTGCGGGCAGAGGCTGGCCCCATCACGCTAGATCCCCCTGCTCCTGTAACGTCTCCCGTCTTCCTTCCCTCTCCCCCTCCCGGGGGACCTAGCTACGCAGCGGAAGACAAAGTAGAGATTTTGTTTGCAGGAGAAAAGTCCATCGTCCCACATCTGGAAACTGGGGGATGATTCAGCAGCAAAAACAGCCAGTCAGCAAGTGAGTTCTCCTCCAGGAACAGCATTTGTATCACGAAAATAAAATAAGTGAAAAGAGGGAAGGAAATACACAGCAGGCTTCTCCACCGGCAGTGCTGTCTCGTAGCCCTGGCCACAAAGTCAGCTTTCCCTAAAGACATTCTTCTCTCCAGCTTCAGTTCCACCACCGAGGCCCTGCTGAAGGGACCAGGGAGACAGCTCAGATGACTCCGATGCATGAGAGGCTTGCAGAGCGCATGGCCCTCCTCGGGACCCCGCTCACACCTCGAGCCCTGCCCTCTGCCCCGGCTCACCACAGAAGCCCAGACCTACAGGTGACCGCTACGCGCGGTGAAAGGGCTCCAGCTCTCACAGCTTCATCTGCCGGCTGCAGCAGGCTGCTATCCCGAAGGCCCAGGCTGTCAGCATCCTGCTCGGCCCAGGGCTGTGGTCCCAGCCCGGCCACCTGCCCTTGCTGAGCATGCACTCCCCCTGAGCTTAGGACATCAAGTATTTTCAATTTTTATGGGTCAACACAGGTTGCAGCCCCTCGCCCTTGCACCTGACGTGCTTCCTGGCACAGCTTCCTTGTCCGCTGCCCTACTCCCGACGGCTTCCTCTGCTGCCCAGGCCTCAAGGACCGGTCACGCAGCTCCAAATTATGGTGCACAGTGCAGCAGCCCCAGAAGAAAATGCGTCTGCCTGCATATTCATTCTTCCAATTTGGTTAAATGAAACCATAGAGAGGTTATTAATCATCAGAGACTGTTCCTTAAAAAAAAAAAAAAAGAGAAAGGACAGACAAGGAAACGCAATATGCTTATGCTATTAACTGCAAAGTATGCACACAGTATAAAGGAAATTTCATGCAGAGGTCAACTATGCAACCATAAAACAAGGAGATACTGTCGTCCTACATCCATCTTACTAAGGACAAACCTTTTATCCACTGTCAGTGTGTTAATGCATTAACACCACTCTACAACATCAAGGTTTTAGCCAAGCCCCAATTCTGTAATATCCTTTTCTTTTCCAAGACAAACATTACATTAAAAAAAAAAAAAAATCTTTTGCTATACCCCCTCAAGCCTTCTGAAGAGTGAGATTTTTAGGATAGGCGAGTTTCCAAGGTTGAAGAAAGCTCTGCAGAAGGGCCGTGTAAGAGGCCGATCCAAAAGCAAAGCCCTTGCAGCGCCCCACGGGCCACCACTGCCCCACAGACAAGGACACGCGCTGGGTGCAGCCAGCCCGTGCCCGGCCCCAGCCGTGGGGACCCACTCGTGGCTGTGGAACCCTGCTTGGTTCTACAGGTACTAGCTCTTGGGCTTTTTTTTTCCAAAATAGCCTCGCTAATACGCTGTGCTTAGAGCACAAGAATGCGTTTTAAGACCCAGCCTCACACACCAGTCAGCTTCTCGACGGACCAGCCTGCTTCCCTGCGCACAGATGCCGAATTTTAAACAGGTTCTTGCTATTCACCATGCCCAAGTCTCCATTGATTACTGGCAAAAATAAAGTTCCAAGCTGTTCAGACAGGAGCGCGTGCTCCACCTGCACCACAGTCCTTGCAACCCCACCACGCCGTCACCCCATCAATTCACCCCCGCAGCGCTGCAGAAAGTTATGGACACAACTGCTTCTGCCAAGGGCCCGCGTAAGGGCAGCCCCATGACCCGGTGCTCCCCGCTCAGCGTGCTGCCCGAGCCAGCACAGGAACGAGCTCCGCAGCCCTGTGCGGAATGGGAAAGCGCAGCACAGCGGGGAGACCCCCGGTGAGCCCATGGTCTGGGTCTGCCTGCAGACTGCAAAACCCTCGAAGCTCTCCATGCTCATGCAACGCGCTAACAGCGTTCCCCGCAGGATGTGTATGGGAAAGGACGACACACAGCCCGTGGAATAGCTGCGAGGTTTCCATGGAAATGCCCCCTCCTCTACCCACTCCCACCGCTCGCAGCATGCAGAGCAGGACACAAGCTGTGCAGTGAGCTCAGGGCAGGCGAGAGGCAGATTTTTATTTTTTTTCTTCCAAAATCCTTTCCTTTGTGTGTCCGTGCACGGTTCCTACACTGCGGTTTGCTACCGGCTGTCTCGCCAGGGCCGCTGGCAGCCGAGCAATGAGCGGGCGGGCAGCGTGTGCCGGCTGAGCACAAGGTGCAGCACCCAGACACAGGACGGATGCTCTCGCCAGCCCGAGCGGGAAAGAAGCTCGGGGCTGCACCCAGCAGAGGGACCGGTGCTTGCAGCAGATGAGCAAGAAGATTTGCTGAGAATGGGAAGGGACAGACAGGCAGCCAGCTCTGCAAGCGTGCACATCTCCCAGGATGGAGCCAGATCACAGGTTTCATGCCCCTGTTCACTGATGACAAAAATAGAAGCTTAGCTTTTTAAAACAAAACAAAAAAAAAGGACATAATTTTTGCATAGTCACATGACTCTAGACAGTTTAGACAGTTTTAAGAAAAAAAGCACCATGAAAATTGCAGAACGCAATGGACTGCTAAAAGTTTGAGGTTTGCACAAGCCAGACCACCAATTTTACACAATGAGATTACACCAAACAACATCCTAGGGTTTAGTTTTTTTTACGTGAAAAGATTTGACATTGCTGTTTATATTTCAAATATGCTGTTGTCAAAAATATTATCTAGTTTAAAGATTTGGGAGAGGGATTTTCAATTTCACTCTCACTTTTAAGAAAAGTTGGAACTGAACTGCTCCATATGTTAGTGGCAAAAAAAAAAAGAAATGCAGTTATTGAAATACATCTATTTGTATATGCATACATGTCATTTTCCTGTTGTTAAAACACTCTGGAGAAAAGAGACCAAAAGCTGGAAAGCTTCTCATGGAATGAAAAGCTTCTGCCACTTTTCAATATTAGTTACTTACAAAGTGCAGGAAATTTGAGGGGAAAAAGCATTTGCTCAGAGGTGAAGGGCCCATGCTCCACACATCGCATGTGGGAATACTTAGTTATAAAACTCACAGAACTGGGGCTAGTGACTAACTTGGAGACAAATCCCTACCCTACAGAACCGCAATCACTTTAAAATCGTTCTCTCACTAATTATTCCCATTTGATTGTATCTTCAGAGCCAAACTATCTTTACTAGGAAGTTTCAGAGGTGATGTTAATAGAAAAAATATCTGTTAACCTAATACAGAATTTGCTTGATGCCTTGAAATTAGTGTTCTAAATTCATACTGTAGGTGGTCAAATATCCTGAACAAAATCAGGCTGTATCTTTTTTAGTAAAAGCTACTGCTTACTTAATTTCAGCAGAGCCATTGCTATTTGGAGGCTTAAACAAGGCCTCCTTAAACAAGTCACCTTTATGATCTAATTTTGAAAAATTCGGAGTTTGATCTGTAAGTAAAGCAGAAGCAGAAAGTTTATAACAGCAGGACAGAAGTTGTAATTTATGGTTACTTTGAAATTTTCCTGCAAAGTTAAAATTCCCCCATAGAACACTCGCACTATGCTTAGTTATTTACTCGATATTTAAGACAGCTTGTCAAAGAACAAAGCCATCTCGCGTCCCGCCCGTGCCCGCTGGGCACCTGCGCGCCTCTGCTGCCTGCTGTCTCCTCGATTCCCCTCTCCAACATCGCGTAGGCCCAGCTATGGGCAGAACTAATGCTGGCTGCTGTACCTGATCCACCCCACCCCTCAAACCCCAGTTCTGCCATTATTACACATAAAAACCTACATTGGAGCTGTGGCTAATAAAAAGCCAAGCTGTAGGTTTTCTTTATCAAAAATCCTCCTAGAACCACCATTCATAGCCTGGAATTCTTCTACAGTCACCATTCAGTCTGATGCCATCTTCTGCTTGCACACAGGTAAATCAACAATTATCTAATTCACCCGTTTTTACAACCCAATCCTAAAAAAATGGCACACATGAGCACGCAAGGAGCCAACAGCTAACAACTGACTGCCCGTGGGTTGTTTAGGATGAAACTGGATTGTGGGTAAAGAAAAGGGAAAAAAGAAGTAAATGGGGGTTTGGAAGGGGAACTAAGAAAAGAAGATGTTGAGTAATTTTATGTTTATTTCCTCATTTCAGGGTTCACCCTGGTTTGGCCATGATGACTATTAACCTCCACAATAAATTAACTATGCTTTCATATGGCAATTGGGTACTTGCACACATCCATTATATAAAACAACCACAATTCATATACAAAACAGGTTTTTACTTAAAATTCAAAATGGCCCAACCAAAGCTGTAACCCTTGGAGGCTGCACAGTGTTCGGCACAGTTCCTCAGATCAGTCAGGTTCAAATATCGGCACAAGATACTGCCTAAATAGCTAAAAACTAGAGGAAAGAATTGCCTAGCTTGTCAGAGGTGGGAAGCAGAAGAAATTTATAGTAAGCCTTAACCAACAGTAATGTCAGCAGTCCTGTTTTGCAGTCACAGACAGAAGGATCTCCATTTGAGAAGGAAACCATCGTTTCAATCACCTAGTCCATGTCCTGGCATGGAAGATTCCTCCTTACACTCCTACTAGTGCTGGGACCTACTCTTCAACCCAGACTTTGTATTTAGACTAAAACGTACTCTCAAAATGGGCCAGTCCTGCCAGATTTCCTTGGTCTCCCTGGAGGAGCGCAGTGTTTGTAAAGCCATGAGCAATAGAAGGAAATGCTGCAATGTTATGCAATTTCCTTGTGATTCATATTCAGAAATCCTCAAAACAACCATGAACGAGTTTTTCAACTTTCAGCTCAGAAGATGAACAAGCCAAAAATGTATAAATAGAAATCATTATGTTCCCTCAGAACTGGTAGTCCAGCTGGCTTGCCAGCCACCCAAGGACAGGTTGTGAAGAGATGGACGGGAGAAGCACAGACATTTTTGGAACCTGTTAATAAATGAAAGGGGGAAATAGGGGGGAAATAGAGGGGGAAAACAGCATACAGGCTGGAGTCCAGCCCCTCGGATTTAGACAAGACCTATGTCAAAGTGCATGGCCTGGGCGTCAGGACGGTGCGGGGTGGTGTCTGCAGTCCCCGAAGCAGCCGCTGCAGCAGGGCTCGCTCAGCCCCGCAGGGGGAACCTGGTGCTGGGACTCTGCCCGGCTTTCGTCCACCTGTTTAATGGCCCTGCATGAGAGAGAGTGCACAGAAGATCTGCTAGGAAGAAGTCTTTTCTCTTACTCTCTCTCACTTGAACACCAATGAAGCAACCAATCACTTTCCCGCAATCCAGATCCTAAGGTCCTCATCCTCTTCAGAGCATGATGGAAACTGAAGTGCATCAACCTCAGCCCTAGAGAACTTATTCCCAACCCCACACAAAGAGCTGGAAGCCTGAGAAGCAGGAACTGTTGAGGAAAAGGCTTCTGAAAATGCCTGGACACAAAAGCCTCTGGGATACGTTGCACAGTGCTCCAGTGCTCTCAGGAGAAGACCAGAGAAGACTAACTCCTGCATTCGCTTAAAGCTGTGGTAGCAAGCAAACCCCCCCGATGAACTATAGTGGAGGCACTGTAAATGACAAACAGGTTTTGCATGGAGATCTTGGGTAACTGAAAATGATTTCAAGAGAGAAAAACCTCAGAAAATTATTTAGCACATATTCAGCTTAGAAGATAAGGCATTACTTTGTCTTTACTGTTTTTATTGCCAAATACTCCATTATTTCACAGCAACTCAAGAGAAAAAAAAGTGATAAAATAGCATTTTCAAGCCTAATTTCAGTATAATATGGATAGAACATTTTCCCTGATTGCAAAAAGCATGAGTTATCTACTTCCTTGAATTCCTGTCAGATGCAAGGACTTTCATGGGCTTCTGAGAAAGGCCAGTCTGTGGGTTATCCAGTTCTTCTAGCCAGGCATGTTATTGCTCACTTTTATTTTCATGTGCCTATTACTGCATTTCTATCTCGTCTTGTCCATGTTATTGCTAAAACCAGCCTTCACGAAGACAAGCAGCCTACAGTCTTCCCTCCCTCCTCTCACTTGGTCCGGGCAGATCACAGACCATGCACACCATTCCCTTGGGGGTGACGTAGCTTTGCAGGATAAGCTGGGTCCTCTGCTTTTCCACACCACAGGAAGAGAAGACAGTGCCCTGTAGAAGCTTGCCCAAGGGAGCTCCAGAAGTTAAGTCTGAAAAACCAACACCCCCCAGGCTACTGCTTCCCTTGCCAGGAGCGCTTTGTGCATCATTTTGGTGCCCTTGCTGTCACGGTGATGCTCCTGCCATTCCATTTCACTTCCCTCATACATGCAGCCCAGAACACCGGCAGGTACCAGAGCCACAAAGCATGCTGAACACCAGAGAGAACTGTCCGCACGTCCATGGGAGGTTGTGGTAGCGCTGCTCAGCCCCATGGGCAACAGCACAACACTGGTTTCACAGATGGTTTTGGCTTATCTAACACCATCTTGCAGCTGAAGGGAACCATCTCGCCCTCCGCACGCTTGCCGCTGCGCTCTCCCATTGCAGTGTTAGCACCTGTGCAGCTGCACAGGGAGTCTGGTCCAGCGGAACATTAACCTAGCAAGCCAGTCAGTAGTAGTAGCATTACTTGACAGTGCGGCTATAAGGTTTATAGCGTGGCCTGACAAACATTAGGTCCAGCACCAGACAAAACAGAGAATGAACAGTCAAGGGTGGAGAGGCGGGTAGGCTTCCTGCCTCCCATAGCTGCGCAGGCTCGGATCGAGAAGTGCAGGGAAGCCCACCCTGAGCCAGCTCCAGCCCTCAGGGTCAGAGAGCACCTCTCCAACCCCTGCTGTCGCACCCCAAACCTGCCTGCTGAGGCACAGTGCTGGGATTATTCATCCGGCTGCAGGTTCCCCCTGTGCTCAACGTCATCGCTGCAGAGAGCCGTCTCCCACGGTGAGCACAGGATTGCCCAGAGCTGGGTCAGAGCCTCCAGGCACCTGGGGCTCCCTTCATGAGGCAGTTTGGGCATGCCTGGGGAGGGGAAGACACCTCGTACCCTGACTCCTGCAGCAGCAGGCAAGGGGGGAAAAGGGAAGGAAGAAAGAGAGAAAAAAGAAAAGATCAGCACAGGTCCATGCCACGCCAGGCAGGATCCTGCACCTGATGCCCGCGCAAGCTTGGCACGCTGTTGCAGAGGAGCTGCTATGCTGGGACACAGCCCAGTAGCAGGATGCCAGCAAAGCACAGAGCAGGAAGGCTCATGTACAAAAAAGCATATTTCCTTGTTAAAAGCAGGACACCTGGCAACCTTGATGAAATCCGTCCTTGTTTCTGGCTCTGCCTTATCAACCCTGTTCTATTTTTGTCTAAGAGCCAGGTTTTTATACTACAAGCAGGATTTTCAGAGCTAGACTACACTGTGTTGTGGCTAGAAATAACCTTCCTTGCTCTCTGAGCCAGAATGATATAGATAGGAGCAAAATCTCTCCTAGCCCACATCACTGCAAACCTCCCTGCAGGGGGAAGGGAGGGAAAAAAATATGCCTTGCTTCCAAAGTGAAAGACTTGGCAGGGCAGCAGAAACCTGCTGTGAAATGCTGGTTTATGTCATTCAAACGAGGGCTGTTCATTTGGAAGAGGGTGGCCTAGGGTCCCTGGCAGCTCCTTCCTTCCTTCCTTCCTTCCCTCCCAACCTACTGTTCAGCGCTGAACTAATGCACTGCAGTCAGAGCTACCGCCCCACCTCGCTTCCCTCTTTCTCTCTCCCCCTCCCTTCTTTCAACACAAATTTCAGCTCAGAACTTACACTGATGCCTGAGTTTGATTAAAAGCAAAAAAACATCTATCAAAGTGAAGCATCTGGGGGCCTGAATCCTCTACATGGGTCTTGCTCTTGTGTGTCTCTGCGCTGAACTAAATGATGGTTCTAATTAAAAACAAGCCCACGTTTTATTACAAGTGCAGGCATTCCCAAGAGCCTCCAAAGCCAAAGCCGACCGGGCTACCCGCCAGCCATCTGGACTGCTTAGCTCAGCTCGGTTATATAACCCGCCGTGTTTGTCACCTCAGGAAAAAAATTACCTGGGTCAACCTAAGGAAAAAATTACCTGGGTCACACTATCAACCTACCGTGTCTAAATGTTAAAAGGAAATCGAGCAGCAGACAGTTTGGAAATTAAAATTAAAAAAAAAAAAAGAGGGTAGGTGGAAGCGACAGGGCACAAAGCGTGTTAGATATACAGTAGTCTCTAGAACAATGTAACTAAAGGTCAACTGGTTTAGAAAAATACATTTTTGGAATAACTGAGGTGCTTAAAGCTTCACAGCATTTTTAAGCAAGTCCAGTGGAGCAGATATATTCAGATCACTCAAGTGACTGATTAAAAGTGAAAATTTCTACTAGTTTAACTGCTTCTCCTAAGTTTTCTAGGATGCTTGAGCAACAACTTGCACATCCTCCTCCGCCAGCTATCTGCGCTGGAGCCCAGCCAGCTTCTCGCTCTCCCTCTCTCCTGCAAGCACACACGCCCTTCCTCCTTTCAACGTCTACCGACGAACAAGGAGTCTGAACACATCAAAACCAACCTAATTTTAAATGACACAGTGTCATCTTTATTTTTAAAATAACTGTAACACAGACATGCCTCGCATTCCTGCTCTGTGAAAAGAGGTTCTTCACTGCCCAGTTGTTCCGAACAATGGCTGGTGGTTTAATGCCAAGACTGCAACATCTTTGTGGCGAGACCACTTCTAACCCTGGGCTCACGCAGCCGCTGGTGGGGGACGCTGGGCTGGCCATCGGGCCGGGTATGTCAGCAGCACAGACCATCGCGGAGACCCCCAGCCTCGGGGAAAGCCAGCAGAAATGGGACGGAGACCTCTGCGAGCCCCAGGGCTGCAGGAGTGGCTTCCCACCAGGGCCCTGGGGTGCCATGGGCTCGCCGTGCCCCAGCGCTGGGAGCCAGCCCGATGGAGACTTCAAGTTGTCTGAACGCCCCTCTCCAAAACTGCAGCAGGACATTCAGTCCTTTCCAGACCAGACCTGAAATTCCACAAGACTAATAACCTCCCTGGGGAAACTACTCACCCCAAGCATTTACATGGCACCATACACATGCCCAGCACTTGCAAGTAGCACTTCTAGGGCATGGCATCCAACAGACATGGGCTGAGAGGCGGCGTGGGGCACGTCCGCCCTGCACATCACTGCACCCTGAGCCCAGCACAGATGCTGCCCTCCTCTGCAGCGCTGAGCCCGCTCCTCCAGAGCCCAGCATGGTGCTGCAGGGTCTGCCCGGGACAGCAAAGCAAGGGCAGCATGGGAGAGAGGCCAGGAGTACAGATACAAGATGATTAAACTGTTCACAGTTTCAAAGGGCAGTCTTTCTTCTGAGGCTGCAAGTAGGAGAAGGAAAAAGCCTAGGTCACAGACCGCGGTGGGACTGTAGCGTGACAGTAGATCACTATTTAAAAAGAAGTGCAAGGACCATTAAAAGCAGGCAGTAAAGAAAGTGGTTAATTTTACAACTGCTTGTACAGTGAACCACCTACTTTAATTTTTAATTTAGCGTAGAAAAAATACTCTAATGGACCATTAAAATTGGTAGAGAAGTTTGTTCTACTAACATGGCGCTGTTCCCTGATTTTCCAGATGATTCTTGAATCCTCCGCTCAAATACTCCTAAACTGAGGTGATATGAGAGGAGAGAGAAAAGGAAGGAGAACATATTTATTCTCTTTGGTATTTCATTCCTATTGAGTGCTTTGTGCCTCCCCGCAGAGGCTGCCAGCAACTGGGCAGATGCAGCCTAAGGGTGGGCAGCTGGGTTCAATCAAAGCAGGGTAACGAAATCACTCAATGCAACCACCCTGCAACCATTTCTTAAGCTGCTTCCCCTGTCCCAGACTTAGGAACAAGTCACCACATGTCAGCTGATCTGTCCTGTTCACACACACACACCACTTGTCGCCAGCATGCAGCAATTCAAGTTTGATTAGCCATCTTTCCCCAGGGACTCTGCAAACTCAAATTACCTCCCACCACCACGCTCACCTCCTGGCCTGAACCAAAATGAAAGAAAAACACTTCATGCTGCAGCAGAGTCTGTGGGTATACCATACAAAAGAGAGGTTTGTATAGTGTCCTGTGACCAGACCTATGCTTAAATTCCATCCCTCACTGCCCTGCAGGTTTGCCTCGGTGGTTATCAGCAGCAAGATACTGCAAGAGGGTATCAGCAGTGGCCAAAACTTCCCCAGCAGAACCAACATCTTTACCTGCTCCCAAAGGGAGACCAAAACCCAGCTCGTGTCAAAGGACTGGCCATCCTGCTCTCAAAGCCCAACTTTTGTAGCCAATTTGTGCAGCACGGACCACAACGAGAACTGCCATGGCAAAGCTGACTACAGCCAAGAATGCACTAAAGAAATGATGAGGCATTCATTCACAAGAGATGACAAACAGAAACAGGAGCCACTGTTGTGCTCCTGGATTTCCCAACAATAGTGATAGAAGCAGAAGAGGTCACAAACTTTCCAAAAGCGGGTGGGATCGTACTTTTTGGTTTATAAAGCAGTCTTTTATCTTTTATGATGATCTAGAATGTTTCTCTCAGTATTTTTCCTCTTTATGACCCAATTAGCTTTTTAAGGATAGGACAAAAAACTGACATCTTGAAGCAACAATGATTCTGACTCAGTAAGCTATCAAACTCTGAAAAGCATTTGCTGGAACCATACCTAAAAGCCTGAAGTCAATCCTTAAGACCTCACTGGCTTAAGTGCTTCAGAAACAAAATAAAAGCTTATAATGCTAATGTAAAGTTATTACCCGTAGGCTTAAAACAGGTTACAAAACAGGACAGGAGAACAAGGGAGCTGTGGTAAAAGTACACGTGATACAAAAACTAACATGGAACATGACAAATTATCATTGAGCTCGTAAGCTCAAGCTGATTCTCTGAAGATCCTTTTCTACCACCTTGTCCCCAAAAAGGACAAAGGACGAAAGACAAGCAGGCTTTTTTTTTTTTTTTTTTTTGGCAAAAGTCCTGAATCGTGGGATGCAGAGAAGCCAAGCAGGCACTCTGCTGGCCAGGTTCTGCTGGCAGGCCGGGGGCTCACCATCACTGTCCCCAAGCACTCGCTGGAACTGCCCACCTCCACCAAGACAAAGATGCCGCTGTCAGAGGCACTTCAGATGCTCCCAGGCGGTGTGTGAGCACAGGCGAGACGGCAGCCTTGGTTCAGGGAAAGTTCACTAGATTGTCTGGGTCGGGGAGCAGATTAGAGGCAAAGAGAAAAAGCAAACAATAGAAACTCAGAGATTGAAAGGGAGCAGAGTGAGGAAAGATGTCCCATTCAGCAAAGACAGACATGGAGAATCAGCAACTGGAATAAGTCAGGTCATGGAAAATGGAACAGAAAGAAAGAATTTGCCATAAGCAAACAAACCCAGAGAGCACAAAGGCCATGAAAAAGCTGCAAGATAAAAACATATGCAAATAACCATCTTTCTCTGGAAGGCCCACAGAAACACACATTTCTGTCAGACCAGCATGGAAAAGGCTGCAACGAAAAAAGATGGAAAGACAAACATGGACCAAACCCTTGAGAGCACCAAAAGAGTAAACGCAATGATCGCTCCCAACATCTTGCCCACATGCAACGAGGCTCTCCCATGCAAAGAGAAAACACCTGAAGACCACCACCTGGATGAAGATTTTTCTTCCATCTACCATTTCTACCATCTCTAATAATTAACTTCCCTCCTTAACTACTAGCCTGAGGTGCAATTTATGGCCAGCATGCTCAGAGAAAAACACCACTGATATTTATCAACAACCAGAGCGATTAGTCCCCAAGTCCTGCCCAAGCCTGATGCAGCAGCAGTTGTAAATACTGCATCCTAGGCAGAAACCCTGGCCCCCGACTCAATCACAGAAGGTCTTTCAAGCATTGGTGGAAACAGATACAGAGCTAATGAGCACAGTACAAAAACTGATATAGAAGAGGCAAGCGACCTCTGAGGAGTTGGAGATGAAATGAATTAAAATGATAAAACAGATTTGCAGCTTCCAGTTAGTTATGATGGAATACAAGAAGGTTGGGAATTCATGCAGTTGGGTATCCAGCCATCCCTCTATGTTGTCTTGGGGGTTGCAACTGAAGTCCTTCAAGTTAATTTATTTTTTGAATGAGCCAAAATGACAGGAATGCCGAGGTTGAAAGCACTGGATTGAGTTCAAAAGACATCATTTCCACTGGGAAATTAATCTCTCACCATTTTGTATAATTAGACGAGGAAAATGAAAAACAATTTCAGAAAGAATTCCCAGAAGCAATATCTGAGGTGGAGGCAGGAGAGGGTGCTGTGTATTGGGCAGGAATGCAAGGCTGGGCTTTGTTGTTACGCTGGGGTTTGCTATAAAAACACTACGCTACGTTTCCAGAGCAGAAATGCCGAACAAGCCCCAATGCTGCCGAACAGCTGTCAGACAGGGAGCGCGGCCGAGGGGCTGGGACCAGGGGCAGGGGAGCGGGAGCTTCAGACGCTTCTCCCAGAGCACCACACCGGCAGGCAAGCCGAACCATGGGAGACCCTGGTGGGGTGGAACGTGGCCGACCGGCAGCCTTGCTGCCTGTTACCGGTTATTTCACTGCTGTTACTCCCACCAAACCAAATCAACAACCACCGCGGGCCCCGCTATGGCAGGCTGCCCAGCCCCCTGCCGCAGGCCTGCTGGCACAGCCTCGGCCCGCAGGCAGCCCAGGCCTGGGCCCCCCAGGACACCCAGGCCAGGAGATGGTGGCCATGGTCACCATGGCAACCCGAGCAGGCCTGCAGGAGATGGAGCGTGGCTCTTCAGGGCCAAAGGGGAAGGACCCCAGTGCTTGGGGGGGGAGCAAGCAACGAGAGGCCTTACAAGTTTCAAAGGTCTGCGCTCAACCTCTGCTCCGCTTACCGCAACTAAACACTGCCTGCCCCCAAAATCATCAGTTGCTTTTTTCGGGGGAGCAGCAGAGGAAGAACAGAGCAACAGGAGAGGGAAGAGTTTTTAATTTGGGGCTGTGCCAAGTTTTGGGGGCAAAACTGGGAAGTGACTGTTTTACCCACCTCATGCAGCACGAACTGCCCTGCCCAAGTGCCGGAGCAGCAGGACCAGGGCAGCCCACTCTGGGCTCCCCCAGACCCACAGCCCCCCACCCGCAGAGGCTGCCCTCGCCCCGCCGGGGCACAAGTGCAATGAGCGGGCTGGTCTCAGCTTGCCATCTAGCGGAGGGCGGCTGCACAGCATCCCCCACACCCACCCTGCTCCATTTTGTGTAGTCCCCACGCCCGCAGAGCTGGGGGACACACAGAGCAGGGAGAGCCCGATGACACTGAATGCTGACCTGGGCAAGGTGAAACACCACCCAGCCACCGGGCTTCCTGGGGCAACAGGGGGGCCACCACAGACACCAGGAAGTGGTTGGGAGCCCATAGGCTGCTGCAGAAAGGGAAACGACTCCTTCATGACCCCCGTGATGCATTCGCTCGCCCCACGCTGCCGCTGACTGCAAGCATGAGCCCGCAGCACCCAGCAGTGTCAGACCCCACCGAGGGAAGGCTCCAGGTGCTCCTGTGGGTTCACAGCTCAGACATGCCAACCTCACCCGCACCTTATTTCATTAGGCTAATAAGCTATGGGCACACCATAAACTCTTTTTGATGACCTACAGCTACAGCTACAGATGGGAGCCAGGTCTCAGCTGAAGGTTGAAGTGTTTGGCTTGGGCTCAGATGGAGGAAGAGAAACTAAGGACAAGACAGATGAAGCATGGTGCTGAAGTGGTGACCAGGAGTGAGCACAGGGTGCTCCTTACACAAGCAAAGGATTGGCACATCTATACAAAAGAGAGCCTTCGGCAAAGGGCTGCCGGTGCCCACAGACCTTTGGCACCTAGGGAAGGCCTTAAGAGAGTTTTAGTGTCTCCATAATATCTCAGAAGTCATTTAAAAGCCTTTGCGGATCTTGCCTCTGGGCTTTCATTAATTCAACGGTAACCACTTCTGAATTTCATGAGTTCCCAGCACTGACAAACAGCATCACAACTCCAGCTGGGCCCAGCCCCTGGTTGGGAACGTGAATGTGGCGTCTCAGCACCCAGCAGAAAGCAGACACTGCAGCATTGCTCGACCTGTCCCCCGTGGCCCGGCAGCTACATGTGGCTCGATGGCCTTGCAGCCCAGTGTCCTCACACAGAGCAGCAGACACAACTGAACCTGGGTGGGTAGGGAACCAAGGGATGATTTCTGGACCCCAGAGCAGTGAGGTCCTGGGATAGCCTTTCAGAATAGGAACAGAAACCTTATTTGCTTTCTGGAGGATGGAGCCTTATGGCACAAGGACCTAGTCAAGTGAGTGCAAAGAGGAGCAGGGCCCTTCCATTGCAATGGGTCCAACTGCTGGGAGGTCCCAGGGCAGAACCCGCCAGCCTTGGCAGTCCTGCCATTCTATTCAGTGACCAGCCTTTAGCCTCCCAAAGCATGCAAGGGATTTGTACTTTGTTCCTGCCTTTGCAAACCTGCAGATTATATTCAAGTGCTGAAGTAAAGCTAAGAGGAGCAGAGAAGGAAAGGAGAAAGCACTGCTGGTGTGTCTCCATTACAGAGTCCTCCCTGCCTCCCTATGAGGGCACAAGACCCGAGCTGGAACCAACTGCTTGTCCCTAGCCAATGGTGCCCTTGGCTTTACAGCACAAAACCAACTCCTATATGAAATGCTTGCTGTATTTTTATAGACTTGTATTGCTTCAAAGAACAAAAAAACAAAACAAAACAAATTGAGCAAAGGGCAGCATGATGCGAGTGCCAGAACAGCACTGCTCAGATCCCATCCACATCTTATTTCCTCTGACAGGATCACAGGATGTTGCATTTGCCATTTAACACTAACTTCTAACTTTTGAGCTTAGAGATATGGTTTAGTGTGGGCCTTGTTAGAGTTAGGTCAGAGGTTGGACTAGGTGATCTTGGAGGTCTCTTCCAACCTGAACGATTCTGTGATTCTGTGATTCTCCATCACCAAGCAAGGCTATGGACAACATATTAATACAGCTCAATGGGCATGTGATTTAACGTGTTTTATATCCTTAGTCCTCTGCTTATCCTTATATTGCTGGGCTTACTTTCCTGAAGAAATGTTTGTGTGTCCCAAACACTTCCAAAAACAGTACCCCACTTCCACCTGCACTGATGTGAGAACGATTTCTAAGACTACCAACCTGCTCAGAAGGTAATAGCAGGAACCGCTGACACCAGCATCTCTCTTTTGGCTGGCATGCTCACTGCAGACTTGGCAAGCAAAGCCACAACCTTACTAAAATGCTTATCTTGTTCAGTTCTTTGACAGAAAGCAAACAGCCTAATTTGCGTCTCTCAATCCTACAGCCTACCACAGTCACCGCTATGAGCCAACGCAGCTTTTATTCTTGACTCAGTCCCCAGTCAAGTTTCAGAATCACTCTGGCTTCCACCATATACGTTTGCAAACTGCACCACCAAATGAAAAAAAAAAACATAGGAAACTCATCCGGAATATCTTAATGAAAATGAATGCAATTGCTCTGTTACGTAGTTAACATTTTCTCCTATTTCCAGCCTCTGTAACATAAAAGAAAACCCAAAGTCAACACAGGGATTTTAGCCAAATTAATAGCAAGTGGTAAGAGTTAACAGACTGATGATAGCTATCTGGAGACTGCTTTGACTGTAAGATATATAATAAATCTTTTCAAGTTGTGACAAATGTCTTGGCTAATGTAGCCCACATTCTATGTTTAGATTTTACTAAAATGTAATACAACATTTGGTTTTAGTTTTTTAATTATAATTAAGAAACAAACTCCACTGCACTTTAATCTCTCCATAGCCTGAATTTGCACATGGAATTACCGTCCCCACCGTGCCAATCTTTCCCACACTCAATATTCAAATCAAAGGAAAACCAGACATTCTTTCCAGTAGGGGTTTTCTTGGTTACAAAATTATAGTCAAGGCATAGAATGGATACTTCTAGGAGTCCAAACATTAAATCCTTCCCTCTTGCTCAAGGAAATCTCTGCAGAGTAGGTAACATCTCACACCCTCATTTTGCAAGGTAAGAACTCAAACAAAACAGGCCAACAACTCCACTTTTGACAGATCGAAGAGGATAACTGAGGAGCTACCTTGTCTGTCAACACACACTGTCTTCATCAGTAAAATGCCTTTTGGATCCATTTCCATACAGACTTCATTCCCATGGCTCCCGCACCACACCTGGAAGGCCAGGTTTAAGCACCACTAGCACTTAAGTGCCATGAGGTATTGCATTAATGCGTAGCATTAATGAGTAGCAACAATGCTTGACATGCTGGATGAGCAACCTACCCTAAGCTGATGGGCATGATAGGGAAGAACAGAAATATGCAGGTGGCAGCATGCAGACCTGTGTGTTTTTGAATGAGTTCATGTAATCAGATTCTGGAACAGGATAATCCAGGCAGTCCTGCATCTGTTACTTCATAGCACCTTTCGCGTGTATAGCACTTCACAAATGCTCAAAATCTCTGGCTGCACTTCTGCAACCCTATCTTACCAGACCGGCTCTACTATTGTGCCAAATCCTGATAACATCAGCAGGTCAAAATGCAATTGGATGATTGTACTCGTGCAGCCCCAGTTGCAGGTGACTGGGTTTCACATCCCTGCAACTACATTTTGCAGTGGAGGTGAGGGAGAGGGAAGTAGGTGAGCAGGCTAAAGGAGGACAAGGCTTGATTCAGATTATGAACAAGTATGCCCATTTTGTTAGTGAAAGAATAGATCTTGTCGCTGGGTGCCACCACAGACCCAAAGTAGGGGTTAATTTAGGAGGGAGCAAGACAACTTGCATGTTGGAGCTGGTAAGGCTGGTGTGCCTTACACAAGAGCGCCTTGCTGTGACAACTGCCCCAGGACAGGGCCACTCAGGTCAAGAGCCAAGGTGGAGGGAGCCACCTGGCTCTCCCCAGGCAAGGCTGAATGATAGAAAAAGATAGCAGGGGTTGTCCTGGGCATGCAGTGCATATTTGGTCTCTTTTTGCATCTGTGCCTGCATCTTCCACAACGCCTGTTCTTGGAAATGGTATGCCTGCAGGTGTAAATGTGCATTTTTGCAAAAAAATGTGCATTTTTTGTCCCCAAAACGTTATTTCACTCAAGGGAGTGACAGAGAGGTGTGATCACCAATCAGGGGTAGGTCCAAGCTACACAGCACATGCCCTGTGAGGGAGCAGGGTTTATTCAGCTTAGAGAAGGGGTTTATTCAGCTTAGAGGGGACCTGACAGCAGCCCTCTAACAAGGAAGGCATCAGAAAGCCAGAGCCAGGCTCCTCAGAGCAGTGCATGGAGGGAGGACAACAGACAAGAGGTGTAAACTGAAACCGCAGACTGGCTATCAGGAGAAACTCTCCTCCGTGAGGATGGCCAAGCAGCAGAGCTGGAGCCCCAAAGGGCTGTGCAGTCTCCTTCCTTGGGAAGTTTTCAGCTCCCAGCTGGATAATGGCCCAAGTAATCTGCCCAGAGCAGGAGGCTGGACTAGAACGATCCCAAGGCCTCATCCCAATGAGTTACCCAATTACCCAATGAGTCCCTGATTCCACACTAAGGCCTGACTGTAATCCACAACGAAACGCTTCACCTGAGATACACCACGGCACCCTCCGACACACACAGCCGTCCAGATGTCTGAATCGCTGCAGGTGTTTCAAAAGCAAGCTGCTTGACTAAGCCTGGCATGTGCCTTCCAGCATGCACCGAACAGCCCGTGCATATCCACATGGGTTTAATGAACACTTTTGTCTGACAAACAAGTACCTCTTCGTGGATTGCGGAGAGGCTCTGCTCAAATCAGCAGCAGTCTGTGGCCACGGGGCTGTGCTGGAACGGGACACCCTGATCCCCGTGTGGACTTGCCACTGACTGCCAGAGCCCGACTGCAGCCCAGAAGCACAGACACCTACTCCAAAAATGCACGGAGTGCCCCATCACGGCCCTGGCTGCTCCAGCTGTCAGCAAAGTGTCTTTCCGTATGCTGGACGCTCTTGGCTCTGCCGATGCAGAGGGCCGCTCTGCGGCAGTGGGTTTGCCACGCGGGTTTGCCGCCGGCATCGGCGCCTGTAGCAGTGCTCATCCCTGGGAGCCCAGTCAGAGCCGCTCAAAGCTCCGAGAACTCAGCTGTAAAGTTTGCATACACATTCAAAATAAAAAAAAAAACTTAGTTTTCTGAAAAACCTCCATAATCTCCCCCAGAGGTGAGGCAGCCTGTGCAGCTTTGGCACGGCAGAAGGAAGCACAGCAACGAGGACAGTATCACAGAATACCAGGAACGGGGCTACACTCCTCCTCTCACACTAAATCTGCAGTTCTCTGCAAGACCCAGAAACGGCTGCCAGATGAGTTGCAGGACTCAAAAATCCCTGGAAATCTACAGCGTATTTTCTTCCACTGCTCTTTTTGCCATGTTTTCCTTTCAGCACAGCACAGCAGCGTGTTTGTGCTGGCCAAGCCTACCCTCCTCCCTTCCACCGCACCTTCAAGCAATCCAAGCACAGGAGATACAGTATTACCTCAAATATTTAACCAAAGGATTAAACTATTCTCTTGGCAGGAGGCGTGCGCTGCCCCACGGATACAGCTCTCGCACCAGCTGGCAGGCGCTGCGTGACTGCTTGCTTCACGGCAAACGATCTGCCCCAGGCTACAAAACGCTCTCCACGCTCTTCTCCAATGCTTTTTCACTAATATTTGTGCTCACCGGCTCCCGGCCATCCATTGCCTCCATCCAAAGCCTTCGGTCCTCTTCTGAAAGTGCCTGCATGGTGATCACACCAGGCCTGCGGAGAGAAAGGGAACACCGTAAATAAACTGCAGGATGGAAAATGAAGATGACCAAGATAAATTTCCTGTGCGAAAGAGAGAGGGAAAGAAGACGACCTTCTTCACCAACCCCCAGCAGCACGGAGCTGACGCCAGCCTGACCCCTCCAGGGAAGTCCCTGCATGTCCTAACCAGGACCAACAAAGGAGCAGAAGGCATCTCCAACAATCAACATGCATTTTCAGTGCTTTTAGAGCATAAGAGACACTCTATGGCATTGGACATCAAATTCTTCATTTGACTTTTCCCCAGACAGTTCACCTGCATTTGGCTAAGCACGTCCATGTAATGGCCAAAGGAAGGCAACCGAGCAAGCAGGAGGTCCCCAGGTCCCAGCATCCCACGTCCTACCACCACCCCAAACAGTGGCTCGCAGGGGGACCTTCTGCTGCATGAGGAATTTTGACACTTTTATCCCCAAAAAGCTCACAACGCTGTGACGGTGCCATGTCCCTGACCCTGCTGGTGCTCCCACGCTGCCGGTCCTGCTGTCCCCACCCTTACATGCACAACAGCCCCTGAGCAGCACTGTAAATTCAACCACCAAAAACCAGCTCTGTGATTGCTTATTTATTTTAATGAGAAGGGGAAAGAACAGGCCCAAGTGCCTGCACACAAAGCCGGGGGAGCCTGGGAACAAAACCAGCCCGGCGCTCGCCTCAGGGCCAGTACCACCTCCACCACTTCCAAGCAACCTTGGTCTGCCCTTCCCACACAAGGAGCTAAAACTGAATTATCTCGCTCTGTCCACCAAGGTCGTGACTGACTTAACACAGCGGAGAGTGTTTGCGCAGCTCCAGGCGCACAGTGCGTGCGCACGGCAGGACCGTGCCGCAGATGGTGGCAGCCAGCGCCGCACTCGCACGGGTTGCTTCACGGGCTGACAATTCACGGCATTTCACTTGGCTGCGAGCTGTCAGGCTTTCGGTCCTGAGCATCCCAGTCCATCCTGCAGCCAGCAAATCCAGACCCCAAAAGCCTAGCGAGCCCCTTGCTAGCTGCCCACACAGTGCCCCAGGGACCCGGCAGGGTCTCGTTGAGACGGCCGAGATGGCAAACCCGATGGGTTTTCTGTTCTGTTTGTTTGGTCTAGTTTCTGTGCTTCCTTCCAGGCTATTTTCAGACGCATTAGCACAGCGCGGCTGCTATTTCTGCAGGAGGAGTGCGGGCAGAAGCCCTGGCAACAGGGAAGACACAGGCATGGCCAGCGAGCTGCACGGATCCAGCATGATCAGGAGCGGCTCTGTCAGCAGAGCTGTCGGAGCTGTCTCTACAGCAATACTTGTGGGGTTCCATCCACGGAAAGTATTGCAGCAGAGAACTTCTGACACTGCAGTCTCCATCCCCAGCAAAGTGCAGCTGCCACAGCCACACAGCAGAAAGCCGGCCGGACCGCAGCTTGGGGGGGCACCGGGCTGCCGTGGCACGAGGGGGTGAGCTGCCGAACCTCGGGAGCTGCTGACCACTAAATCCTGAAAAACTGATGAGGCCTGGGAAGAGGAGTAATTTCTAACCTGTGCTTTCCAAAAGTGATTCAGCAGGAGAACGAGCGCTGCAGTACCACTCTGCAAAAGCTGCTCGGCCTTTGATAAGAGCCGATCCTCTGTCAGAAAAGACAACGTTAACAGGGGCTCTCATAGTGGTGGTTTTGGCCTGTTTTCTATTGCTCCTGCGGTACACATGGGCAAGGAACAAAGAATTAACCCTTCTCCCTAACCCCGCTCCCCGAACAACCAGATGGTTCGCTTATGGCACCCACAAGGCAGCTTACACGGGTTCACCAGCAGAAGCAGTGTGCTCAGGCTTGCAACAAGCCCAGGTCCAAGTAAACCAGACATAATGTATTTGATCTCCACTAATCCCATTGGTGAGTCAGTCAATACTCACCAGCTTAGTGGTTTGGAAGTTTACTCATGTTGAAGGGAAGAGGAAACCACTTAACCATCGCCCCATTTGAGGAAGAGAATGTTCAACATCCAGCGCCGAATATTTTCAACATGGGAAACAAAGCGCCTTGTTGTGCAGAGCCAAAGCGATTCAAAGGAGCCAGTGGTACCCAAGGAGGTGCAGAGCCACTGGTGATGGGCTGAGAACAGCTCCTTCCCCCATGGCAAGAGGTGGGGGCCAGGGGTCACCTCTCCCTGGGGTACCCGGGGTCCCAGCTGCACCCCCTGCACTAGAGCGCAAGCCTGAGCTGGGGCAGGCTGCTGCAGAGGGCACAGACATCCCAGGCAGAAAGCCCTGGATGGGCTCTAGCTGAGCCACAGAGACACAGGCAAAGGAAATACAGGGATTTCTGTCTCTCTGGCTGAGACATTAAAACAAAGACGTTTAAACCATTCACTCAAGTAAACTTGACACTGGTCTCTCAGAAAAGTGGCAAGGCCCCAGAAAGACAATACGGGTATCTCCTGTGCCAGGTTCCCTCATGCACAGGACAAAAAAGTGATAGCGTGGAAATGTTTGTTCTGCCTTTGAGCAGATAACAACTCTTCGGGCTTCACTTCAAAGTCAAACTTATTTAGCAGCGTGTGGGGAGGGGCTGTGAAACTGAATTAAAAATCCATTTACATTGCAAATAGCTCTGCATTTCCTCCCACAGCGTTCATTTACCAGAGCATCCATTGCACCACTTTACTGAGCAGAACCGTCTTCCTGGCTGTGATGCATTTAAAATGCACCCCACACATTATGCCTCGTTCATTATTTATTTGGACCGTGCCCGGGGGGTACCACATGCTTAATGGTCAGGTAGCATGGCTGCAGCTGGAACAGCATCCCACTGACACCATCAACATGCAGCTGTCTGCAACTCTCACCGTCTGCAGCCAGCCTCATGCTCAGGGGCTTTCCTTCAAGATCAACCGTTTCCAAAAGTGTGCTCACTAGATTATGGGTATCTCACTTGTTCAGGGTAGAGTCTGAGACAGGGAAGGGCCTTCTCTGACTTCCTCTCCCAAAAGATAAAGAAAACTTATCCATCTCCATTCCTTCACCTACCACATACATATCTCTGAATACTGGAGCTTTTCTAGATTTTGCCTGTTGGGTAGCACATGTGGTCCCCTCCCAGAAGCCTGACGTGACAGGCGCACATGCAAGCTGGAGGAGCCTCCTTCACCCTGGCGGGACTGCTCACCCGAGGCAGGCTGCGGCATCCCTACAGCGGGAGCCCTTCATGGTTGACAATACACAAACACGAACTTTTGTGGCAAATGAGATAAAGAACCTGCTGACTCACGACTGGAAGCTGCATCGGACGTTTCAACCTCCAGGCACCAAAAAGCCCTTTGCCGCTGTCTGGGATGCAAGGAGGGGAAAAGGAAATTTTGTGATCAGTTTCTAAACTGAACAGATGCGGGAGCATGAGACCAGAGTAGAACATGGTAAACATTTTGCAAGAAAGTATATTTTCAATATGCTACAATCTGAAAACTAAAAATATTTTTCCATATGAGACCACACAGGAAATTTGAATTTTCTCAATATCTCTGCTTTTGCAAAAAGCAGCCTGGGTTTAAGGAGCTATGACTAAGCGTGCTGAGAAAATTAGAAAGTCCCATAGCTTTTTCTTCTTCCAAAAAACAAACAAATAATGAAAGCAATAGAAATAGATAAGAACTTTCAACTCCTGCAGCAGCTTATCACACCAAGACAATCTAAACTGCTGAATGAAAAAACCTAAGAACGGATTAAAAACAGGGTCTGGAGGGCTGAGCAGAATGCCGGGACGAGAAGTTTCCAGTCCTGCTCTGAGCAGAGCAGCACGCCCACACGCAGCAGCCAGGCACAGGCCCAGAACGAAGCGTGGAAGGAGATGAGAAAAGCAGTAAATAAGGGGGGACTCCATTCCTGAAATCAGGTCTCATTTGCCCGTTTCCAAGGCAAGGCTTCACTGCCTGCCCCGCAGGATGTGCTCATCCCCGCCGCCGCAGAGGAAAGCTTGCAGCACGGTTGGCACGAGCACGGCCGGCGCGCTCAGCCGCAGCGGGTGCGGGTCCGCACAGCCGCCGGGAGCAGCGGGGGAGCCCCCCGCCAACCGCTTTGTTTGAAAGGTCACTGGAAACACGACACCAGCACAGAACAAGTACAAGTTGTATGGCACGTGCTGTGCAAAGCACCGCTGCGAGCCGCCGGCCTCTGCAAAGCCAGCCTGGGGCTGGGAGGCGTCAGGAGAGCCCAGCTGGCTGCAGGCAGGGACGGGAGCACGAAGAAACACGCGGATCCAAAAAGCGGGTGCCCAGAGCAAGGCCAACACACCTACCTACCGAAAACCATCTGGTCAGTGGAAATGCTTGCAGCAGGTGCATCGCAGCTCGCCTAATGCAATGCCAACCATTACACAGCCCTACGAACACAATGCCAGCTGCTCCGGGGGCATACAGGAGGAACCTGGAGCGGTGGCATACCAAGCAGAGTTTACTGCCTTTATGAATGACCAAGGGACCAAAACCCCAAAATACTG
Organism: Anseranas semipalmata; assembly: GCA_013399115.1. Lineage (NCBI taxonomy): Eukaryota > Metazoa > Chordata > Aves > Anseriformes > Anseranatidae > Anseranas > Anseranas semipalmata. The sequence goes on along the minus strand of VXAA01004135.1, from coordinate 624,215 downwards.
AATACCTCCTATTCCCATAAATGTCAATTGGTATTAGAAGCACTTAGCTTCTGGCCCTGAGCGATGACCTAGATTATCCTGAATTGCAAAGCCTTTGTCATCAGCCAAATGAGATGCTCCTCCTCCTAAGGCTTATTTGGTAAGACACTGGCTGTCATCCCTGTTTACCTTGTTTATAAAACTGATTTAATGCACCGAGACTACAAGTAAGTTCAGTTAGAAAAAAGGGCATTAACAGTAAACCACACTATCCATCACACTAGGATGGTATTTCAGCCAGACACTGGAACCCCACTCTGCAGCTGATTTTGCTATAACAGTATCTAATGCTTTCTGAACAAAGCGCTAAAACACTCCTAAACTTCCCACAGAGAGAATCAGAACTATTTGCAAATACGGTGTTAGGGATTTCTTAGCCTTTCCCACAAATACCTCTATCACTGATTTTCAGTCTTCAGCATTGGGAGTCTACTCCCTGTCAGACAATAGGAAAAGGAAGCAATGCTGTAACGACAGACCAGGCTCAAGACTTCCAGTACAGGAGTGTTCAATCATCTTTGGAGGAGAAGAGACATTCCTCCTCCCCAGCAGACAACAGCTTCTCTGGGTGTTATTTAAAATGGCCCGAGTCTGCACCCGGCGTTGCATGCCTACCAGTTTCCCAAAATGCATCGCTGACAAGAAGCCCATTTCTGTGCCGATGAATGCGACAGGGGAAGAACCAGCCAAGGCTGCCACCTCTAGGCTGCACAGCTACACACTAGCTTGAGCGTGGCTGCCTCGCTCGGGTTTTTGTGTTATCACCATAGCAAAGAGGTTACGCTATATCCTAAAACACCTTTCCAAGTTGATGTCGACAGCGTTTGAAAAGCTACTCAAAATTCATGGCAACAGGAGATGATAATACTTGAGTTAGAAGTGAAATTTCCTCAGGTGCTTACACGTGCATATGGTTTGTTTGCACTGGACTTGATACGTAGGCATATCGCAACCACGTACAGGTTTTCTGGAGCCTCCTCCAGCAGCAGGCAGCGGGATAACCCTGACCCACAGCCCCACCAGCCCTTCGTCCTCTTCCTGCCCCAGATAGTAAGAAGGACACAGCTCATCAGGCCGCAATAGAACAGGTAGCTAAGCTGCTCTGTGCCCAGCGAGCTTAGCACCAGTTAAACACGCTCCAGGAAAAGTCTGGGAAGGACATGGACTTTGCGTTGTCCCCATGGCACCAAGGCACACGAGTAACTCGGGAAGGTGACGGAGCAGGAGCGCAGCAGGGCAGGGGCAGGCGTTACCCACCCGCCGCAGGGTTATTTACGCACAATCTGCCAGAGAAGAGGAGACGCCTTGGACACAAATGCCAGGAGGTGGTGATGCGCCACCTAACCATCACCGCAGACCCTGGTGGGGTTTGTGCATTGTATGGGCGCAGGTCTTAATCCATCCATTTCCAAGCTAACCGCTTGAGAGGTAGTTTCAAACTTCAGGAGCAGCACACTGGTGGCATTATTCACCCTTCCCTCCCAACACCCCAAACGCAGGTTGCATTCTCAAAATCAGCGTTCTCCCGGGCTGGGTTAATGCAAGGTGACTGCATGCACTGAGCAGTTACAAAACACTCAACTCTTGCTGGACGTGGCTTACAAGTCTCATTTTCATTTTAAGTTGCATGCAGAAAAGAAAGGGGAAAACTGCTTTAAGTCAAAACACTGTGCATATGTGAGACAGAGAAGCATCTTGGGGATGTTTGCCTTAATCATATCCAGACTTCCAGCATGGGGCTGAAGAACAAGACATCAAGTTTCTAACTTCTCTATTAGCAGAGACAATAAAAAAAACACAAAACAAAAAGCCAAAAACAAAACCAAAAAACAACCAGCCCAAGACAAAAAGCCCACTACACGGATCAGCCTTCTCTGTTCTGTGAAACCGGGCACGGACAACGCTGCAGCCAGCCCTTGGTCAAAGCTATGCTATCATTTGTGGTCAGCAGACCTGAGTTAAGAGGTGAAGACACCGAGCCTGCGCTCGGGTCCTAGAGCCCAGGGTGATCTCCTGCAGCACGAAAGGGAGGGCAATGCCCCGAGGGTGCTACGCCGGCTCTCCCACCCTGCGGCACCCACGGGAGCTCCATGTCCCTGGCAGCGCCTGCGCCCGGCCGCAGCACCCACGCGCCGCCAAGCCCCGGTAATCCCGGGCTGGCAAGGAAACCATTCCTCGACACACACTGCTTTCTAAACAGCCAAATCAGGAGTGCCAGCCGAGGCGGAGAGGATCTCCGGCAAACCCCGGCCATCCACAGCCACACCTGCAGCCACGGACGCACGACCAGCGTGACGGCCCCGGGGAGCAGCAGATGGGCTGGGCACATCGCTCTTGGCAATGGCAGAAATTCCTGCCTCCTCTTCCTCATGGCTTCACTATTTTGGAAAGCACCATTGTACTGGACAACACATGACAAATTTTTATACCAAAAATATGCACATTTGCCTCCATACTGGGGGAAAAAGCAGCCTTTAATTTCATGTTTTCTGCTCTCACAGCCCTCTCAGGCAGGGGAAGCAGGAATACGTGTGTGAAGTGAGCAATTTCTCAGGTTTCCCCGCCTTTGCCGCTCCCCTGCCATTATTTACATTTAGCAGGCATATTTCTGGAGTAGCTCTTGATCCCATGCCTAGCAGGCTCCAGACATCAAGGGAAGGTTCAGCCGCCTCTGAAAGCACTACAGAAGAAAACTATTGTGGTGGCTGGCTTCTCCTCCTCCCAGTTTTATTTTGATTTTCACATTAAAAAAAAACCTCCTCGGGGCATAGGAAAAAAATCCCAGCGTCAGCAGAAATCCAGCAGCTTTCTGGAGGAAAGCAGAGCTCCAGAGAGCGGGCAGCAGCCACGGGGCTGTCTCGGCACAGACCACGCACCCCTCCGTCCACGCAGGCAGAGCTCAATCCCCCCGTTTAACCCCACCACCACAAAGCAGGGGCTGGTCAGAGACGGATACATGGGGTACCCAGCCAGCATTATACAACACCTCAGGTTTTGATGAACTTGGGGGCTTTATGGAGACCTGCTGGGCATTTAAACCGTAGCCAGTGAAGTGGAGAAGACAGCTGGAACGTGAACAGGCACAAAACTGGGAGGGTGCGGATACTTAGTGACTTTGGAGCGTGCTTGGGTAAAGCATGTAAACTTCCTGTAGTAAGGAAGATATGAGGCAGTGACTAATAGTGCTTGGAACAGCAACGCCAGCTTGGTTTTCCTGTTTATGTATGGAAGCCACGCGTGATGCTAATTAGATGTGATAACAGGCTCTCATTCCTAGGCGCTATAGATTGAATCCACACGTATGCTTGGTTCAGCTGCTCAGTGATAAATGGTGTCAGAAAGCATTTTACTCCTTCAGGAAAAAAGAAGCAAATTGCAAGTGCCCAGAGGTGCAAGCTGGACTTCCATCACTGACCAGCCACAGCAAAGCAGCAGCAGCCAGTCTCCAGCACAAAAGCCCAAGTTATTTCAGCACAGACCCAATGCTGGAAAGAGGCATCCTATCCCTGCCAAAACACACGCAGCGTGTCTTTTCCATACTTGTGACCATTTACCTTACATGGCCAGTCTGCAAAAGTGCTAAAACACCACTACATTCAGAGAGACTAGAGTAAACTCGGCACCTTGTAAAATGAAGCACTAACTCAATATGCTGAGAGTACCTGGCTAGGAACACCAGGGAGAAGCGTGTTTCCATGGACTAACGCTTTCCATTCGCGGAGGGCATGACTAAAGGAGAAGGCAAACACCGAAGCTGCATGAGAAGCATCCAGGAAAGCCACCTGCAGACGAGCACAGCCGCCGCGCATGCATCCTTTCAGCGACCTGGGCTGTAGGTGCGCCGAAGGCTGCGACGTCCCTTGTCACTCACCGATCGACAGCTTCCACATCAAAGCAAAATCTCTTCTCGATTGAGTCGGTTTTCCGCCGTGTGCAAGATTTGAGGATAACAGCTTCGTCTTCTCCCTGAGAAGAGACAAAATTGCAGATAAGGCGGAGAACAATCAACCATGTGCCTGCCCCCAGCACCCACCACACTTTCAATTAATGTGTTCAAACCAGAGGGGATGTTTGGCAACACCAGCAACTCATCGCCTGCTAGAAATACATAATTACATGTCTGAAATGAGGGCTTGTCTTTTCACCTTTGCGAGCACGATTAGTCCAAAATAAGGAAACGTCCTTTCTGAATGCATGTGATTAAATTTATGCACCAAGTATCACACAGCCCACGTTTCAGGCAAGCAGGGAGTGTTGGACCAGAATTTTTGGGCAAAGCTTTATTTTCCATTGCTGAACAATGCATCATAGACCTGGCTGTCAATTTTCACTCCAGCGCTGGCTGCATTTTTGGCAGCATTCTGCACACAAAAACGGGAGCAAACATGTCTTGAAATGTTTATTATTTAACAAAGCAATGACAAAACCATTCTCCCATCCAGGCGTCCGCATCCAAGCTGTACTGGATTTCCCCGTGCCGAGCAGCAGTCAGGCAGGATCCGCATGCACTGCTGTCCTCTGCTGGAGGAAATCCCTGTTCAGGCCCCGCCAGCACAGAAAATCCTCCTTTTGCAATTTTTAAAATCCACTGATGACTCAATAAAAGATAAATTCTGAGAGAGTTCCTGGAGACGGCCGCTCTTCTGTGCTCTCCGTGCTGTTCTAGATGACACCTTGGCTGACCACCCTGTTCCCTGACATCGCCATTTTCCAGGAAACCTATTTCAGGCCCCAGCAGGAACTCAGGACGACAGATTTGAGGGGTCTCTGCAGGGCTGCTCCCCAGGGGACTGGCGTGCTGCCTGCACCCCGCTGCTCACCAACCTGGCTCACTGCTGGCGCGAGGCTGCAGCCCAGCTGCCCAGCTCCCCCTGGTATTCGGGGAATGCCCCGCTTCAGACCCGCTGATATCCAACGCTGACTGCAGCCCCAGGCACGCTCACGAGAGGCTGGCAGCAGGCAGAGCCCGCAGTGGCCCACGTGTGATGGTCTCTTCCTGCAGCACTGACACCGCGCCTGCTGCAGACAGACCCCGGGACGCCCAGCCGTGCCGTGGGGACGGCACTCGCTAGCGGGCTGCGCGCGACCCAGACGGGGCTGCCCAGCACGGGCAGTGCTTCAGGATAAGCGCAAGGCGCGAGACCCGGTGCAGGCAGCATTTCACGCCAGGACTGTGCAAGCCACGAGACCACGGGCGAGCGGCGCCAGAGCGGGGCTCCCGCCCCGCACGAGGAGGGCACCGCAGCGTGCGGCAGCGCCCGCACCCCGGGGCACAGGGGAAGCCGCGAAGTGGGCAGAGACCACATGAAACACAGTGCAGCAGCTGATGATTACAAGGCTGGCATATTTGAAGGCTGAGTTATAATGAAGATGCTCTGAGGCAAGAGGAAATTAATTTTAAAACTTGCCCTCCCTGCAGCTAGCTCCTTTTGCCAGCAGGGAGCCACACAGAAGCCTGCCGAGCTGCCAGAGGCGGCTCCCCTGGATGGGGACGATGCTTGCAAACCGCCCCAGCTGGGAACACGCTGGGGGGCTCCATTGTTCCTGCTTTATAGGAGAGGAAAGCCAGACCCTGCTACAGCTGGGCTTACGCTGCCTGGGAGCGCTCCCCCTGCACCGGCACGCGGGGTCCAAAGGGAGCTGCACGCTCTCCTGCAGCTCTGCCCAAAAGGAAACAACTTTATTGGCCAAGCCACAGGCACTGGGGAAGGAGCAAAATAACGAGCAGATTTTCTTCCCTGGGTCCCGCAGCAGGAACCAGGGACTGGGAACTGGGCGCTCGCGCAGCTGCAGCACAGCGGGTGCATGTGGCACGGCTGCTCTGCTCCCAGCCCCACCAGCACCTCCACCCACAGAAGCACAGCCCCACGCTGGCAGCGCACGGGGAGGATGCAGAGCCCGTTGCGTGCCCAGCACGGCCAGGAACAGCCAGCGCAGAACCAAAGTGCAGCTGCGCAGGCTTCAGTTTTTACAAGTCTCCCCTTTCAAAAATAGAAATAAATAAAGGACAGACCTAAAAGCAGGAGGAAAAAGGTCTGGTCTTAGCCTAGAGGCAGCTGCTGCAAACTTGTCCTCACAAATAGCTCTGTGCAGACACCAGAATACAGAGCTGGAGCATGAAACAGAGCTGCGTCCGAGGGGCTCTATCTATAGTCGGGAAACCAGCGCTGCTGCCAGGACAGCTGACAGCTTCCAAACATCTGTTGGGGTTTTATCTTTTAGTGCTGTTTGTTTTTTTTTAAACAAGGTGCAGAGGTCATTCCCCACATGGCACTCGCTCAGCCTCAAGCGAACGTGAGCCGCTTTGCTTGCTTTTGTGCCGCCTTGCTGAGGCTGGCTCAGCCCGAGCACGAGGAGCACGCACAGCCTGCGGCTCTGCAGCCCTCGGCAGGGCACGGCCATGCCAGAGACCTCCCCAGGACGCGTCCCGCTGCGTGCCAACACTCACCCCTTTTCCTCCAGATTTCTGGTCAAATGGCACCATCGTTATCCGCTTGGATTCCCGCTGGTATGTGCAGTAATGTTTCACCCAGGACGTCCCGAAGTGACCTGCAAACCAAATGCAGTTTTTATTCCCAGAACCAGCACAGTTTCAACACGCTCCATTAATAACCTGTATGTTTAACAATCATTTAACACAACAGATTTCTGTACCTATGGTTCTTGCTGTACTTCACAAGTGGAATAAGCATTGCTACCCCTTTTTGTTCAGGGGAAAGGGGAAGCAAACCTGGCAGGCACTGGCAGTGATTCTCCCACATTCACACCATAACACCCCAGCCACTGGGCCAGTCGCCCTCTCCCAGCTTTTGGGATCTGCTGAACTAACCTTCATGTCCCACACCCCGATAAACTGCTTCCCCCCGTGCCTGTTCACCACATTGCCCTGGCCACCTACGTTTCTCCTGGACGTAGAGATAACCCTCCATCGTGTAAGGACTGATGTTTTTGTGCTCATGAGGATTCTCCTTCATCTTCTTCATCAGCGATTCAACCTCTGACCTTGTTCCTTCAAAACGATTTCTTGTCTGCAAATTAAAACAGGAATGCATCCTCCAACATCAGCACCAAGCATGCAAATTTGAGCTAGCTGGGCAGTTATCTTCCTGTCCCTTCTTCCATTCAACTTCAATAAATTCTGAACTTTTCCATGAAAAAAAAACAGTGGCACAAATCCAAGCCTCAAGTGCCCATACCCCTTATGCAAATTTGTGCTGATGTAGAAAGTTGCATTACTCTGTATTTTTCTGCCAGGACTGCTGGCAGGAGGACCCCAGAGCTGGGTCACTGCAACCCTCGCGGAAAATGGGACCAGCAAAGCCCATTGCCAGCCACTGAAAACGTTTTTTCCGTGGGCCTGGATTTAATCTAAAAGAAAAATATTACAACAATTGGCAAGTTGTTTGTATTATAAGTTTTTCAAAAAGCTGTTCCAAAATAACAAAACCATTCTGAGTCTTTTGTAGAAAAAGAGTAATTTTATAACAAAAGAGGAAAGCAAAGCACGTTGCAATGCCAACATGCCAAACACAAAGCTCTGCGCCCCGGCCTGTGTCAGGCTCACGGGCACCAACCGCATGCCCGGCCACGGCCACGTAGGCAGAAACACCGCTCGCCAGAGCCCCGCAGACCGTGCCGGCAAAAAACGCGGTACTTCCTAAGAGAAACAGCGCCTTGACACACTTGCAGAGCAGCCACTGCCACCGCAGGGCACTCCGCGGCACCTGCCTGCAGCCAGCTCCCGGGGAAGGTGCGTGGGACGCCATACGAACGAACTGCCATTCAGGCTGTGTACGTGGCATAGCGTTACTCACAAAAAAGAATTTGCTTCCAATGACACTGTCAAACCGCTTGCTTGATGGCACACAAAAAAAAGGAGGAACCACCTTTATTAAAATCTAGCAAAACAGGCGAGTTTTCTCTGCAGGACAGGCATGGGGCACAGCAGCACGGGCACTTACGTTCTGGATGCTGATGGTCAGCTCCGTCTTGAAATCACTGAAATCCTTCGCAAGCTCGTAGCCATGGTGGTAGAAGGTGAAAAGCCCCTGCAGAAAGGCCAGCAGCTGCGTTGGGGTAAAATGAACCAAGACCGTCAGTGAGACCCACGGCAGCTGCTGCCGCGGAGCAGAGCCAGGGAGCGCGGGGCCCCGCGTCCCTCCCCAGGACCTCCCGCTTCCTCGGGACTGGCGGGGGGAGCATCACGGGCCCTTGGCCACAGCAGCAGCTGCCCACCAGACCCCCTCTTCCAGCCCCATTTGACCCCCTGCTTCAGTCAGTCCCAATGATCCCACCGATAGCAAAATCCTCCTGCTTTCCCCACCATGCCCCTCTGCACTGAACAGACTCGGCTCTGCCCAAACGGCCCTGCACAACCCCAAACCGAGCTCATTGACAGCCCAGGCTTTTGAACTTCTGCATATAAACACACACGAGCAAACCTCCCCGCTCGGGACCCCCCTCCTGCGCTCTCCCATCCCTGCCCCACGTCATTTAGACGCTCGCCTCGCTGGGAGCTAAGACGTGTCAGGCAAACCAGGCAGCCACAGCCAAGGTCACGCTTCTCTTCACTTTGAGTTATTCTTCACACAGAAGGAATTACTCTCTGCAAACAGCAGAGAGGTTTTGCATTTCCTAGAGAAGCTCTAAAGGACCTAGCACTGAGCAAAGGCAGATCCTAGAAAACTCATTTTTTCTATTTCTGTCACTCCTGCACTCTTTTTCCCTTGTGAAAGTTGCAGTTCTCTCCAGATTCTATTTTATTTTTCCCCAGTCAAGCCTATTCTCCTTTTAATTGCCAGCAGATACCACGGTCCCGTCCATCACAGCAGAGATGTCTGCAGAACCATGAAAGAAACGCTTCGGGCACGTGTGAGGCCGAGCTACGGGCCCTGTGCCCTACCGAGGGGCTTGCCCAAAACACATCTCCTGCCTTCTGCCCCCAGACCTCCCCCTGCCGAGGGGCCGCTGGGGCAGGCTGGAGAGCCCTGGCTCCGCACCGCAGCCCCTGCTCCACGCAGTAACACATCCCTCAGGAACACGCTTTTGCTGGATAAAGATGGTTGAGTGTTCACTTACAGGTTCCACGAACTCAAACATCTTCCTCTCCTGGACCTCTTGCACCTTGAAGACATATTCCAGGGAGACTTCGTAAAAATGCTGCCGAACCAGGTCCACCTGGCTGTCTGCCTGCAAGCGCCGGGGAGATTAGAGAGGAAACACAAAGTCACTGCTGGCAGGAGCACTCGGCTCCACGGCTAGAGGACATCTGGGTGTAATGGGAACGTGTCCGCGCAGAACGTAAATTCAGCTTCAGACACCAGTCCGGGGCTGGACAGATGGCACAGCGATTAAATATAAACCTGATTCACATGAACAGGCTCCCTCTTCAGTTGAAAAAAGTGTTTTTGATGACTCATGTTCTCACCTCCTTGACAGCTGGGTCGAAAAGCACGACTTAGAAGCGAGAAAAATGAGAAGCCGCCGCGTACTGGACACCAAAAGGCAATTCTCCCCTCTCTGGAAAGCAGCACAACGCGAGGCTGCCGGCAGCACCCCGGCTCGAGGCAGGCGGCACACGCACCCACCACGCCGCCAACGAGGGCTCTGCCTTTGCTGGGCCAGGGGACAGCAAACGCCCTCTGCTGTGAAGCGAAAGCCCAAGTGAGCAAAACCTGGGATATTCCCCAATAAAATAACCTCATCGTGTAGGTGGAGCAGTCATCGCACTGAAAGCGGGCTGAGGAACACAGGTATCCCCTGCCTTCCTTCCCCAGCACGGGGCTTTACCACTTCTGCAAGTGAAACCTTGCACAGAATAACCCAGCTGTCACAGCCCCCAGGGGACACGCTGGGACATCACCGCCTGACCGGGGACCCCACCGACCCCATCACAGCCAACCCAGCTGGTCCAAGCCTCTCGCCCCAGCACAAACCACGATGAAGTCATTGCTCAACAGCATCCCAAATAATGCAACCCAACGCGGGGCACAGTGCCCCGTGGACCCGCTGCTGCCCGCACAGAGCCGCTGCCCACTGCAAAACGCAGCTGGCAAACGCCCGCTTGCATATTAGCAGCAGCTTACTCCTGATTTTCCCTGGGACACAGCCATGAAATGGAACATTTTCCCCATGACCTGCCACCAGCATTTGTGCCGGGTGTCCATGGTGCAGAGGCTGACATATTTAGCAAATTGAGTTCTGAAAAGCAGAAAATATGATGCAATGAAATAACTTTGCCAGGAGTTAAATGGCATATTAGACTCAGCGTGTTATTTCATTGGTCAACAGCCAAAGCAGCAGAGAATTCCCAGGGTTTCCTTCTCTCCTTGCTTTGCTTCAGCAGTTGCACATGTGGCCACTATCACCCTCCAGATGTGGACAGCAGGAAGAGATTAGGAAATATAAAACACCAAACTGCCTGGACACAAACCCTCATCTCTCAGGCCATCAGGGTGTCTAATGAAGCTTCAGACTGCTAATAAACGGTTGGTGTTGGCTTTCCTAAAACGCTACCATCTCATCAGCAACTCTTCTGTGCACATCTGCCACAACTGCTTTTTCCAGTGCCGCAGCAGAAAAAGATCCCAGCTCCTGAACTCGGGAGCAGGCACCAGCTGGCTCCAGCCTCTGCAGCAAAAGCCCAAGACAAAGTTTGGGGTGGAAAATGCCAGCAGATGGCACCAGCAGCCAGCGCTGCTAAACACGCGCCAGCAGCCTGTGTCGCACGGCATCCTGCACACAGCTGGCACCCCGCGGGACACTGCACCCCGCAAGGCACAGCACCCCGCAAAGCATCCCTGGGCTCCTGCGTGGCCCCATAGGGCCATACTCTGGCTGGGGCACAGCACCACAGCTCTGCAAGTCAATGCTACAGCCACAAGTGGCTCCTCTCTCCGGAAGGAATCCTTCCACTCCAGTGTCTCGCGATAGTATTTCAAACACGAACCAAAACGTGGCTTTAAAAGGTTACTTAAAAGCCACGAGAGCGGGCCTCTCCGTCTGCTGGGACGTATGGGTGCTACCACGCGGTAAGGTACTTACAAACCCAGAACGCCCACGCAAGGACAGCGCTTGCTCGCCGGCATGTCAGCCCAGATCCATACCCCTCTTCAACTCTGACGTGGTGGAAGATGATTATTTGTGCCACAGACGTACAAATCTGCTCTCTCGAGTCAGACCGGGTCCACACACCGCTGGGCACACCAAAACTGAGCTGCGCCAGCAGAGGTCACCACCCACACCCACTGACCCCCTCCAGGAGCAGCTCAGCACCACACCAGCACCCTGCCCAAAGCAGGTACGTGTGTCCTGCAGGGACCGACCAGCCCTGGGCCAGCTCCAGGAATTCCAGGCTTCGAAGAAGTGACTGCAAATTCAGCGTACTCATCCAGTAGGAGAGTTTGGCACCGCAGCACACTGCGTCCCGAGTAAGTAACAGGCTCATAATGCAGTTCAGAAGCACTAAGCCCGATCACTCTTCCCACAGAGCTCCACGCCAGTGCAACCACTTCCAGAGAAGGAAAATAAAGACACGTGATTTGCCAGGGCACATGGGAAGCCTGCAGCAGAACCAGTTCCCTTCTGGTACTCTCTTTAATTATAAACTCTCTGTCCTTTTTGACTGCTATCCATTTTGGGATCTCCCTGACTTACTCACCAAAACAGCTCTGTCCCCTTTGATTAAAGGAAGAGGGGAAAACCTGCCACTTGCAGCCAGCATGAGAAAAAAATTAGTTTACAGCCAAGAAAACCAATGCTATAAGCTGCATAAAGTAGTCAAAAAGCTCAACACAGTTACTGGTAGACACGGAAAACTAGAGGTTGCTCTCACCTCCTGAAGCTGGGATTCCTTCTTCTTGGAAGACAAGTTTAAGTGCTTTTCTAGGACACCACAGTACTTCTCAGTCTCCTTGTCATATTTCTTTTTGGCATCCTACAAAACAGAACAAACGGCATGATGCTGAATCCGATGACATGGGGCCAGCAGGAGGAGACACGACGGCATCCCCACAGCATTACACAGGACCTGTGGGTCCCAGGTGGGAGCTGCCCACCCTTCGCACGGCCTGTCCAAGACAGGATCAAACCCCCGGGGCTGGATGCAGGTGAAAGCCAGGGATTTTAGGCCGGCGAGGCCCCACTGGGTGGCACGGCAGCCTTGGGACCAGCAGCCTGGGAGGGGACCCAAGTGCCAGGGCTCTGCTCAGTCCCTCGCCGAGGGGAAGCGCAACCACAGTGCCGGAGCCAGCAGCAGGGCGGCGCGGAGGCGCGCAGGCAGCAGCTCCCTGGCCCCTGAGCTGCTGGCCATCGGGCAACGGCAGGGAAACGGCTTACACCGCCAGAATCCAAGGCTTCGGGGAGCCTCCGCTCCGCTACCAGAGCTCACAGAAACATCCAAGTCCAGGGCTGATCCAAAGACAACACAGGGAGGACAGCGCTCGCTGCCCAGCTCACGGAACACCATCACAGCGTCACTTCCCATCCCGTCGCCCCGGCAGTGGCTTATCCCCTGCGTCACTCAGCACGATGATACAGTAACTGGGTTGTTCGTGCCAGGAGCGTTAAAGGAGGATGTCAACCCAGACGTGTCTTCTGCATCTCTCTGCCCCGCAGAAGTCAGTCACCAACCTGCAAACTCAGGATTCAGAGAGCTTCCCACAAACTTAACCCTCTGCTAGGAAGTGTGCGTGAGGCAAAGCAGCTGGGTTTATTTTAAGTTTGTTCTAAAAACTGATAGCAACCCGAAAGCCACACCCAGAGAAGACACGCTTTGAAGAGCCCAAATTGGACAGCAAACAGAGACAGTGGCCAGAGAGCAGCTCCCTCGGCCCGCGCGCCTGCTTTTCATTACCCGACCAAACGCAGCGCTCAGCTCAGATGCACTGCGTGCTCCGGCGCACTCCAACCCCAAATGCAACAGCACCAGGAGACGGAGGAAAAATGAGGCTGACATTTGGGCCAAAAAAAGGCGTTGTGCAAGGATGTCCAGCCGTGGGAAATTCAACCAGTGCCCCGAAGGCGGCTCGCACAGAGCCCCCTGTCACCATCCGAGTGGCAGAGCCCGGGGGCTTCCTGCCCCACGCCTCTCTGCAAAGCGGACATGGCAGAGCCCCGCGGCCCACGCTGCGTCAGTGCCGAGAGCTGACCACGGGCCCAGCCCCCTCTCACTGCCCCGGGACGCCCCACGGCTGCTGCGACCTGCACTGGGGTCAGGATGAGCCCCACGGCCCAGGGCAGAGGCGCCCAGCAGCACGGGGACAGCTGCGGCCGCGAGAGCTCCGGGGGCAGCCTGGGGCACCCAACGCGCTGCATCGCCTGCTTCTAAGGTCACCAGAGAGACATCAGGGCAGGTGACCCCACACAGTCTGGAGAACGTCTGTATCTACAGAACCTGGCACGTTAATAACTGGCTTGCTTCTGCGGGATCCCTTTTGGTCTTTTTTTCTTCTTCTTTTTTTCAGCTGCACAAGCAAAGTCAGATCGGCCCTGGGACAGGGCACATCGCCGCCACGCAAACGCAGCCCGGCTCCCTGGCACGCGCTTCTTGCAGGCAGCAGCAGGTTGTTATAACAACAGCAGAGCCAGGGGCAGCGTTTTTAACTCCAGAACAAAGACAGGAAAGAACGGCCAGCAGGGACAGACTGTCCCGCAGCAGCCTCAGACACACGGGTGTGTTCCCGGGTTCACCCCTGCTGCCAGAAACCGTCCAAATCTCCAACGTGCCGGGATGGGTGAGCACAGACCTGAAGGGTTTGAGGTGACTCAGAACTCATCTCACAAAATGCTAACTCTGGTTTGGAGGAAGAAGAAGAGTTCACTTAACGTGATTTTTGGCTAACAGCTCACATCAGTGCATTACTTGCTTGCAGATGAACTGGGAAACAGCGAGGCACTTTAACAGGAGCTGGATCGTCCCCATCCCGTCCCACACCCGGGACCAGCAGGGCCCATCCCTGCAGCACACCAGGTCCCTGGCTCAGCCACCGCCGAGCAGCTCTGAGCTCTGCCTCTGAGCCAGAGCAGAGGCTCTCAGACGAGGCAGCGACTCGATGCAGAGGCAACCTACCTTAGCGGCGCCGATCTGCTCCTTGCGAAACTTCTCCAGCGGCGTGATCAGCACCTCGCTGGCGTTCTCAATCTGTCAGATACATACAGGGAAAAGTCACCCTCGCCTCCCCTGGGAGCCCCAGCTGGGCGGCACCGCGCACTCGGGCACTTTGTGTCCAGCTCAGATCCCGTGCCACCCAACACCTCTCTCTGTTCAGTCCCTGCAGACAACCTCCACTGGGGTCTTCTGTGCCACGGACCCTCTCCTACAACTCCCCCCGCTGACTGCTGAAACCCCCATTGCTCATCCTCCTCCAGCTCCACACCAGACTGAGCTCCAGAAGGGAGCCCGAGGTGCTCGCACCACCTGCTCTTCACCCCAATGCGTCCTGCGAGCACCAGCGCCGGCTGTTTTCCAAAAGCAAGCCACCACTACTGACGGTGCCCTCCCTCTGCTCACCCCGGCCGTGCCCCGCAGCTCTGCCACAGGCGAGGGAAAGGGACTGGAACCCGTTTCGCCCGCAGCACTGCTGCAGGCACAGTGCCACAGGTGTCACACCATCGCCCGCAGCCGAAACCTCCCCGGCAGCAGCAGTGCCACCGCCCGGCAGCCGGGCTCCCCGCGCGGGGCCGTACCATGCGCATCCGCTCGTCCTCCAGGTTCCGCAGCACCGTGGCAAACTCCTGCAAGGACTTGGCTGCAAGGGACACACCAACAGGTTCAGCATCTAACAGCGCTTTCTTTTTTAATTCCGAACATCAAAGTAGCCATAGCAACACATTTCCTGCGCTCACCGCCTCCCCTTGGCTCTTGCTGCCCACCAGCTCCGTGCTAGCACGAACCCTGCCGTGCTGGCAGGCTGGCTGCGGCGGGGACCTGGGAGCAAGGGGCCTGCCCTCAGACGTCCGGGGAAACAGTGCTCGAAAGCAGCTCATCAGCCTGGTGACGCTTTCCCAGCGAGCGCACTGTATTCACCCGAGACACAGCCCCGCTTGGATGAGAAAGCTATTTTTGCTGAGAGACGGGGCACAAATAAGCAAGCAAATCGGGACTAAAGCTCATTTGCTCTGCTGGCTCCAGACTACATGCACAGTAAGCCCTAAGCCTGGGCAGAAGCAGGATAACATGGAGTGAAGTGGATAAAGTTGCTCCCCTGCACCACAAGACACTCAGTCCATCCCCGCTGGAGCCCGGCTCAGCCTGCGGAGCATCCCCTGGCCTCGGCTGCTCGCTCGCGGCCATGCAGCGGGCGCCTGGAGTGCCCCTCGCTCCTGCGGCCACACAGCCAGGCTGCTGCTCCTCTCCTGCAGGTCACAGCCCCTTGCAGTATCTCTGGCCCTGACGTCTCCAGATCCCTGCCCTCAAATGGGAAAGGGCAAAGGGCTGGATAATCTAGATGGTTTCAGATACGGGCAATCTTCCTCCTTTCTTATCTGGTAGGGGCAGACTTCGGCCAAGAAGCAACAACTGCTCTTCTTGTGAAGGCTTTGCTGACGTTGATCTAGGAGAAATCCGTCACCTCCATAGAGCAGGGGACAGCCCCGATGAATTTCCGGGTCCCTTGGTGCCCTTGTGTGTGCCCCCCAAGCACTGCTCAGCTCAGGGGTTTGGAGCATGCTCAGGGCTCCCCACTACACCAGCGCCCAGGTCTCACCTATGCAGATCTCATCATCCGTTTCAGCGTCACCGATGCAGCGGAATTTAAACTCATTGAGGGAGTCTGCAAACTTGCGCTTGGCCGACGACAGATCTGCCAAGAGAGAACGGGAGAGGGGAAACGCGGGTGTCAGCAAAGGAACAAGCCCACCGACAGCATGACCCAGGCGGGCACAGGGTCCCAGCCAGCAAAGCCCCGGAAGGACCCCGTCCGAGGGGGCCCCCACCGTGAGCCCTGAGAGCGCTGCCCTCCTCCTGCGTCCGCCCCAGCGATGGGGTCTGGGGGTCCCGGCCGGCCCCCCCCCGGGCACGCCATGGGAGACGCAGTCTCGGCTTCTCACCATGAAAACCACACGGGGCCTCCAGCCCAGTCCAGTGCCCTGGGGTAAACGCAACCGGTGACAGCCCACGGCACGGCCAGGCAGCAGCCCGAAGAGACGGCACCGCTGCAGATGTTCCCACATCTGGGCAGGACTCAGTCCTGCTGCAGCAAGGCGCTGCTTGTGGGCGTTAAAGCAGAGGTTGATTGCTTTACAAGTCACAGACTCTCTCCAAGAGCTGAATCCTATTAAACTATTACTTGCAATGACCTGAGCGGACCCAGGACTGGCTTTTCGAACGGCCCCGTAACCCTGCACACGCACGTGTCCCCAGGCACTGCGAGGCCGCCGGCTCAGCAGGGAACTTGCACTTGAGCAATGCAGTGACTCCAGGCATGCAGGCAGGATGCCATCATGCTAAATCCCCTGTGTATCTCTGCGCTCGGCGTCCTCAAAATTCAGTGAGCTTTTCCCTTTCCAAACACAGGTGGAAAACATGCGTGCAAAGACCGCGTCCTCCTTGCAGGCACTAACTGCCAAAAGAGAGCTGTAAAAGAATGCGAGTGTTTTGCTTTCCCTGTGGGATGAGGGAGTTTAAAGCTTTCGCCAAGCATTAAAGCTGTTCTCCCAGTGTCTGCTTATATCCCCGGGGCTAATCCCTCGGGTGCTGCGATGCACACAGAGGGCAGCACCGGCACAGCCCCTCCGCGCCTCTCCTGGCGCTGCCCCACGCACCCTCACCGGCCCCTTCCCTTGGCCGGGCAGCGGGGCAGCTCGGAGGCCACGCAGCCTCCTGCCTCCTCTGGAATGGAAATGAAGAGGACGTTAATGAGAAGATGACGCTAATGACTTGAGGAGCTACTTCCTCTCCACCAGCTCCACACTGACCCCTGGGCCACCCGGCAGGGCTCGCGGACACCCCGACCGCAGCCACGCCGGGCGGCTGCCGTTCCCTCGCTCCTGCTGCTGCCTGGGCAGGGGCAGACCAAACCTGAAAGATTTTCAGAGCGATGGCCCACAGCACTTATAAATAGGCAAGGGAGAGGCTGAGGGAGGAGGAGATATCTCCCAGCACGGTGGTGATAAAGGAAAATCGTTCTCAGCCGCTCGCTGAGCGACACAACCAAGTCACAGAGGTGCAGCAACAGCTAAAATTAGCAGCAGGCTTGGCCAGAAAAGGAGATGGGCAGTGCAGGGGGGCCCCGGTCCCTGTTAGCCCATCAGGACTCCTCGCATCTCGCCGTCCATCAGCATTTGGGGAAAACCCCTCGTGCAGAAGGGCAGGCCCCCCCTGCGCTGCAAGGAACACGGGGAGGGCAGGGCAGGGCAGGGCAGGCGCGCTCGCCCCTCCGCAGAGCTTGCCAACGGAGGCTCGCTTTCCCCCGGGCTGTGGGTGAGCAAACAAAATCCTGCAAAGGCTCGAGAGAAACTTCTGCTTTCCCTCGTGCGTGAGCAAAACCACGCAGCTCCCCACGCACATGAGTCAAACCCAGGCTGCGCGAGTTCTGCTTCCAAGTTCTCCGGCTGGCTTCATCGATCAGCCACAAAATAGGGCAAAACCACCACAAAGCCAGAAGAATCCTGCTGCCTGAGCAAGGCGGCTGGCCTGGGGTCCGGGCACCACTAGATGATGGTCCCGCCACGTCCGGAGCCGGGGCTGTGCGGCTGCTCGGGGACGTTCCCCACCAGCTCGGGAAGCAGCGCGGTGGCCGAGCGCACATGGGGACTCCTGACAGCCCGGCCCCAGCTCCACCACACGCAAATTCTTTCATCAGGCTCCCCCAGGAAGATGCCAGCGCGCAGCCCCGCAGCCCTGCAACGCTTGAACCTTTCTCGTGTCCGCAAACGCCCACCGCAGCTGCAGCGCAGAGCACTCACGCTGCACTCCCTGCTCCTCGCCATCAGCATTTCTAAACAAACCCCAGCTGGCATAACGCAGCTTCTTAAAAAGCACCAAGAGCGAGGCAGGCGCCCAGCACATGCCCCTGCACCAGCACTGTCTGGCTTCGACACCGCGCCTTCCGTATGCCATTAGACCGAGCCAATAAACTCCAAAGCCGTGGCAGGACTCTGCTCTCCCCCCACCACCCTGACCCAGCCTTATTTTTGGCACACCAGGGGAAGGCGGAAAGGAAAGCGCGATGCCCACCTGGGGACAAGGGCGGGCGCGGACAGCGGAGGTGCCGCAGGTGCTGAATACAGCAGCAGGAGCCCCAGGCTGCCCGTGGCCGCGGGAAGGGCTCGGCGAGGGCTGGCTGTGCCTCCGCGCCCCGATGGGGGAGAAATCCAGGCGGGGAAAGGCACGGGCTGAGCGGCGCTGAAGCTGAAATCCCTCTCACCTGCGCCGTGACTAGTGCTGCTGGGCTCATCTGCCCTCCCCTCCTGTGTCACGCAGGGAATGCACTGAATTACCGATTTGGGTCAATGCATTCACTTACGCATTGTGCTGAAACAATAGCCAAATCTGCAGTTACCGAAGTTCCCCGCCATTCCCGCCTGTCCTCCCCTCTGCTCCGGCAAGGGAGAGCTCCTGCCCCATGCTCTCCCTCACCTGCTGCGCATTTCTCCCCCCTCTCTCCGTTTCCCACCCCGGGTGTTTCTGCTGGCAGCCCCGTGCCCCGCGGTGCCCCGCTCCCCGTGCCGTCCTTTCACGGCCGCGCTGGCGGCGGCAGGAGGATCCCTTTCGGAAAGTCAGCTTGACAGAAAGCAGGCACAGCACCGCATGCCAGAAGTCCAGCTGCGTAACTACGGCAACAAACAATCCAACGAAAATGCCCTTTTAGAAGTGCTGTATGGGCTCGTTACTGCAATATAGGGTTACCAGCTAAAACGTTTACGGGAACAGCTACAGTAGTGCTCCCCTTCCTGAGAACTCTGCCCTTCCTGGAGGCGGGTTACGACTCGGACAGGGTGCCAAGAAGGGAGGAAGCTGCAGGCAGCTGGGGACAAGTGACGTGAAAGGAGTCGGCAGCAACGCCGCCGGTGCCGTGCAGAAGGCAGGGCTGCGGCAGCCCCCATCCCGCTGGCTGGGCACGGCGCGAGAGCGGCGGTGAGCTCGAGTGACGGGGTGAGAGCCCGCGGTGCCCGACACCTACATGCGGGGCACGTGGCCCCGGCCGGGATGCCGAACCACAGCCACCGCTCCCCAGCGGCCCCACGCGCTGCACCAAGTCCCTTGCGTAATTTCGAGCTGAACTGCGGCCAGGACCCCGGCGGCCTTCACCCGCGGTGCCGAGCGCCTCTGCACTGCCTTTGTGTCCGGGTCTCCCTGGGGAGGCTGCCAGGGTCCTTAGAGGCAAAACTGCAGAAGTCAGGTAACGAATAGCTGAGCTCGCATCCCCGCCACAGAGCCCCACAGCTCCAGGCACCTGGGCTCCTTCCAAAATTCATGGAGGCTGAGCATACAGCAGCCTGCAGCCCCGCTCCTGCTGGGGGGCCTGTGCCCGTTCCCCCCGGCTCAGCCCCCCCGGGTGTCCCCGGTGCCGCCTCCTCATCCTCAGCAAGCCCGAGCAGTCGGCTACATCATCCTTCTGGGAAGCGGCTTCTGTTTCCATGAGGGGACTGAAGTGTTTGTTTTTTAAACAAAAAGCCCTTCCCAAAGACATTTGGAAATGCTGCAAAAGGCCGCCTATAAAATGAAGACGCTTTGATTTCATAACCCCGCCCGCGTGCACCCTCCCGGTGCGAGGAAAGCCCCGTCCCAGGCACGGCTCCGCTGCTCCGTGCCACGCAGACCCGGTGCCAGCAGGCACGGCTCCTTCGCGGCAGCAGGGCGTTACGATGGGGAACGGCCGGATTTAGCCATTCTGCCCACCCCCGCGGCACTGTTCAGCGCGGCCCCCCCAGCTCAGCAACCAACATGCCGAGCCCCCACACTTCTGCGAAACCCTCGCCCCACGGCCCCGCCACTCCCCTCCCTGCTGACAGACACCCAGCTCGCTGCTGAGCTTCCTCTCCGAGGAGCCGTCCCAGCGCCGTGCAGCACCGCCCGGCCCCGCTCTGTGCTCGGCGCAGTGCGGGGCTCAGCAGCCTCCCAGGAGCAGAGACCAAGCCCGTCCCCGCTTCGCTGTCAGGGCACCGCGCGGCCCCGGGGCGCAGGCAGGTGAAGCGATGGACAACAGCGGCCGCAGAAGCCCAGGAGTAACGGGGGGAACGCCCAGGGATGCGCGGGGGCCGGCTGCACGCTGCGCGGCAGGTTCAGCGCTTGCCCTGCCTCAAACACTGTGCTCACACAGAGCGGCGTTTCTACACTTCCTGTGAAGAAAATTGCTTAATAATCTATATTTAATGCTGAATGGGACAACAGGAACTGCGACGCCTACCCCTTCCTTCCCCCGCGGCAGGCTCGTCCGGCTGGGGCCAGGCAGCCCCTCGCACGGCCCCGGCCTCGCGCCCGCGTGGCCCCGCAGGAGGGGACAGGAGGGTCCCCGGCAGCACGGGAGCCGCTTTCACCGCGCCTGCCCTCTGCCCTGCCATCGCTGCGACGAGGAGCACCCCTCGCCCCGCCGCGAGCATCCCTCGCCCCGCCGTGCAGGTGCACCGCGCGCCCGCTCCCAGCACGCCAATGCCCTGCGTCCAGCCCACTGGTGTCACGCTTGCTGGTGTCACAGCGCTCGCTTCTGACAACCGCAAAGACTGAAAACCCTCAGCTCCCCTCTCGCTGACACGCTCCTTACAGCTTCTCAAAAAAAAATAAATAAATGTGCATCTGCTTTATGATCCGTCTTGTGGTTATTGTTTAAAAAACGCCTGGGCACAAGCCCCACGCAGGCACCCCTGCAAAAGCCGGGGGGGTCCGGGTGTTTTGGTGCTGCCCCCATGGCTCTACAGGACAAAGAGAAGGCTCGGGGGAGGCGTGCAGCTTGAAGCAAAAGCCAGCGGACCCTCCGAACAGCCACTGCTCCCTTCTGCAGCCAGTGGGTCTTTTTTAGCCCTGCCGGGGCTGCTTAAGCTGCATGAAGCCCCCGCTGCAGCTCTCAGCCCCCGCAGCCCTTCCCTCCACTCGGGGCTGGACCCAAGACCGTGCGAGCGGAGCAGCTGGGACACATAACGGGAGAGCCTGCGATGGGCTTTTTGGAACATCTCAACAGCAATTGTCTTGGCAAGGAGACCAAAGGCATTGACAGAAAATAACCTCACAATTTAAAGCTGGACCCAGTCCGCGCTGCAGCAGCCCCCAGCAGCCCTGCCCGTGCCCCCACGCTGCCCCCAGCACAGCGGGGCTGCCCCGGGGGGGCCTCGCTGCCGCCTTCGCACGGGGCTGTGACCCCGTGCCCAAGAGGTTTCTTCCTGCCACCCCGGCGCGGTCTGGGGCAGCCGATGAGAGACGCGCGCTTACAGCCAGGCACGGGCTGCCAGTGGCAGCGCAGCCAGCTCCGTGTCCCCACGGACATCACCCGAGCCACCCGTGGGTCCTGCCCTCGCTGCCACCTGTGCCAGGGGTCTGCGGCGAGCCGGGCTCTGAAACAGAGGGCAAAGCAGGAAACGCAGCCGTACACCCACACACTGCAGGCGCTGCAGACCTGCAAGGTCTTATTGCCGTAAGCAACGCCTGCTTGGGCTACAGGATAAAAACACTCGCCCCTCCGCCCCCGTGGCGGGGCAGCCCCGTCCCGCGAGAGCCCACAGCCCCGCGGGCACGCTCAGCTGGGACCCCACACAGCCCTCCTCCACAATTAGCCATGACTCATTTAATAAACAACTCGTGCGCTGCGCGGCTGGGGTCAATCAGTGATTCAGTACGGGACTACAGCTGCTGGCAGGTCCTGCCTCTGGGTCATCGCTGGAGTGAAAATAAAAAACCCCAAGGAGAGAGACGATCCCATGGCTGATGGCAGCCCCTCTCCCAGAAGGGCAGGAGGTCGCGCGGGACGGGGCTGTGCGGGGCCGCACGTGCCCAACGCCCGCAGCGCTGCCTTCCTTCAGCCGGAGCCCTGAAGGACGGCGCGACAGCCCCAGGGCCAGGCACGGAAGACGCAGGGCTACGTTAGCAGCTCGGAGACGAAAGTCCCCTCGCAGCGACGGCCTGCCGTATTTCACTTCCTTAAAAAGGACAGAACATCCTCTCAAGGAAGGCCTGAAGCAAGACAATGGAATAAACCAGAGCGACAACCAGCACGTGCACAGGCAGCAGGGAGACCGGGCACGGAGGCCTGCGTTTTATTCACACCTGCTGCAGCCGGTGTTAACTGCAAGTTATCCAACGACGTACACGCAGCAGTTTAGCAGAGACCATCGGCGTCCCCATGCACCACGGCCCCTCGGCACCCCAGCTGCCCATTTTGTTGCCTTTACAAGCACGGCCTTCAGCGGGATGCAGCGGCCAAGCCCTGTCCCACCTGGGCACACCAAGAGCGGCCGGGGAAGCCCTTCCGATGGGAATCGCCCGCCCGAGCGAGCCCTGCAGCCCAGCACCAGCCCTGCGCTGCCCCGGTCTTCCCACTTCAGCGTGCACGGATCCCTCTGGAAGCCCCTCCTGTGTCGACCACGGTAGCAGCAGGAAGGGAAACCAAGTCCTCCAGGCCAAAGTGCACCAGCATTGTTTAAGGAGGCTTGGGTGCCAGCGTTTACCTTGGTGGCACATCCTTTTCACGGCGGCACAGGCATCACCACAAGCACCCGGCACGAGGCACTGCCTGCGCCTCCAGCCGGGGCCCCACATCCCCCGGGAACGGGCGAGGGCATCGCGCCCCCAGACCGCCATCCCGAGAGCGGGGGTGGCAGGGACACCTCCCCCAGGCGGCTGGGCCTGAGGCGATGCACGGGGCGCTCCCGTCACCTGCACCCGGCCGCCCACGAATGAGGAGGTTCTCCTCTGCAACGCGCATCCTAGGAAAAGCTGAACGCCAGCTCCTTGGGCAAAACCAATACCTCCAGGAACCACGCTTCAAGAAAAAAAAAAAAAAAAAGAACAAGTTTGGATGTGCTAAACCACAAGAAAAATGAAGCGGTCTGTCCATGACAGCATGAAGATTTCAGACCCAGGAGCTGCCACAGCTTCTGCTCAGTCTTTTGCTCTAGCCACCCGAGCACATTGCGCTGCTCTCCAGCCCATGCATCATCATATGCCTCGCTTCACACACTCAGAGTGGATTCATACGGTAAAATGTTTGCCAGAAGGACAGAGAATCCATTGTGGGATGAATGGGACTATTGACTGGGCTCAAATAGCAGATCAGATTTGAGTAACACACTGGAGACATGAATTATTTTCATGGTATTTTAAGAGATAAAAGTTCTGCGCTTCGTGAAAAACAAAGTCAGCCTTTGGCAGGCCTGCCTGGTTACACAGCTAAAATTATTCCCCGCTCCCCACCAACCCAGCACCCTGGCCACGTCATCCCGCCGCCCCCAAATCACTAATGCGACTCGTTGTTTTGGGAGCGCTGCCAGGCCAGGATGTTTTCGCAAAGAGATGCCTGATGAAAGGCACTGGAGATCCACGAGAAGTGAAGTCAGGAGGATGTCAGGTCTCCTGGAAAAGCTGCCGGACTTCCAGGAAGACGGAGGAGGTTTCCTTTGGAGCCCCGGGGACAGCAGGTGACTGCCGGCCCCGCAGCCGCGGGACGGGCAGAGCCCTGCTTGCAGCCGGCACTGGGAGACACGGCAAGGGGGAAGCCTCTTCCATTCCTCTGAGTTTGCAGAAAGCGAGAGAGATGCAGAGGGAGGAAAGCCCCTCGCGGGCCCCGCAAGGACCGCTCAAGTCCCCACCATGGCAGGAAGCAGAGGAAAGCCAAGCCCCCGGGCTCCGCAGGTGCCACCTCAATCACAGCGCACACAGGGGCGTCCTCCCCGGCGCTCTCATCAGCCGGTCCTCGAGCGCTTCACGGGAGCGCGGAGCGTCGCCGTGCCCTATTTTATGTGCACAGAAACCCAGCAAACACCCAGACCCAGCCCCCACGGCGGGAGAGCAAGGGCTAGCGCTGGGTTTGGCAGCCCCAGGAGATGTCACCTACGTGAACCCTCATTAAGCGACATTAATGGCAGGGAGCGGCTGCAAATCGCACAGCGGGCGGGGGCACCGGGGAGCATCACCCCTGCCCCATCACGCCCTGCCCGCACGCCGGTGCCGGGGGCAGTCCAAGCCTGACACGCGTGTGCTGGTGACCCCCTCAAAGTCCACGACCACCGCTGAAACCCAAGGTTACTGCTGATCCTGGAGCCCCCCAGGCGCTTCCCAAGCTGGCGAGCTCAGCCTCGTGCAATATCCTGCAGCACCAGCGCCGGGCTCTGATAACACTACGTGAGAAATTGCTTCCTTCGATTCACGTTGAACTTGCCGCTCTCCTATTTCCAGCTGCTGCCTCCTGATTTGAGGAAACCGATCATTAACAGAGCCCTCTTCCTTTCACCCCAAGGTATTTGTGTTTCTTTTGAATTGCACCCAGACTTAACCTTTTGCAGTTTTGGGGCATTTTGGTCCGGTCCAGACCCTGTGCCAGCCGGGCTCTGAGCACAGATCTCACCGCAGCTCTCCGCCCTTCCTGCTCAGCTTTTCTTAGCACTTGCCCATGCACTTCCTATTACAACAAAACCGTAGCAGCAACTCTGGTGACACAGATTTTATCCCACGGTGGCCGAGGTGCATCAGAGCCGCAGCACGCACACGCAGCCCCGCCGGTCACCTTCTGCACCCCAGGGAAACCGCGACGGCAGGGGTGGCTGCTGCGCCAGCTGCGGGGAAGCACGCGGGTCCCCGTGGGCCCCAGCATAAAGGGGGATTACTCCGAGGTTTCCACCCGTGCGGAAATTTAACTCTCGGAAATCTTCAATAATCACTTCGTTAAACTATATTTTAATACTTACTTTTCACATCGCTTGGGATCCATTTGGAAGTTACTCCCAGTATCTGAACTGCGCTTGTAAAGACG
This sequence comes from Anseranas semipalmata, assembly GCA_013399115.1. NCBI lineage: Eukaryota > Metazoa > Chordata > Aves > Anseriformes > Anseranatidae > Anseranas > Anseranas semipalmata. The sequence continues at coordinate 599,280 of VXAA01004135.1, read as the reverse complement.
CCCCTCGCTTCAGAGCCACAGCAGCCCGGCAGCCGGGGGCGGCACGGCCGTGCCCCCGGGGGCTGCGTTACCCGCCCGGCCCTGCGCAGTCCCGGGGCTGCGGTGCCGAGGGCACCAGCGCTGAGCAGCCACGGGCTCAACAATCCAAACAGGATTTTTGAAAGCAAACCGTTCCGAACGAAACGCTGGGTTTAGGGCACGGCTTGGCCCTGCCCTGGCTCTGCATTAAATGGGTTGTTCTGGGGGGGAACCGAGGCGCATAACGGGCCGCACGAGCGCCCGGTTCAGAGCAGACGGAGGTGAGGCGGGGCGGGGGCGAAGGAAAGCGACAGAAAACAAGACGGCTTGAGCAATCTGGGAGCAGACTGCAAGCGAGGTCTGCGCGCTGCTGGCAAGCAGAGCGCTGCCGGCTGCCTCGTGATGGTCAAATCAAGGAAGCAGCACACAAAACCCACTACTGAAGCGATGCAGACCACCCCGAAGAGCTCCCCGCTCGGGCAGAGCCTCCGAAGGCCGACACCCCCAGCTGCAGGAAGGCACGCACGCGCGGAGCACGTCCTCCCGCTTCCCACGAGGGGCTCCAGCACTCGTGGCCCCCAGGATGCTCTTTGGGCACCCCAGAGAGAGAAGGGGCACAAACCAGGTACCAGCACTGCGATGGGCATCTTCAGGCCGAACATCACCGTGACGGGAACCGAAACGCCGGATCCCCAGGGCCACCCTCCAGGACAAGGGGATGAGCGTGGCTGCCGACACCGTGGGCAGCAGCACTAGCCTGTGTGCCCGGTGGGGGCTCGCCGGTGTTTCGCTTTGTGAAAACACCCCGGTGCTCCCGCCGTGCGTGGGGCAGGGCAGCCACGCGGGGACCCCAAAGCAGCGCTGTCCCCAGGGGCTCACACCCACAAACGCCGGGGTCCCGCAGGGTGTCTCCCCGCGCCCGCCCGGCCACCGAGCGCCTCACACTTAGCAGCGAAACAAAACAAAACAGATTTCTCCACTTCCCCACCCAACTACCATGTCTGGCACTTTTCCCCGTGTTTATTTTTGTTCACATCCTGGTGTTGTTTTATAGCAGAACTCCCCCCGGGCCCGTCCTAACCTATAATCTCGTCAATAAGGAACTGCTGGCGTCTGGCAGCAGGCTTGCTGGCAGCGAGGCGGCCGCGGGGCTGAGCCCGCTGGGCTTCCAAGCCCGGGGATGGAGCACAGGTAGGAGCAGATGAGAGCTCGGAATAAAACCAAATGTAAATGTTCACCACACTCGGCGCAGGGGAGGGTTATGTCAAAACGGCAAACGCGGGTGACGGCGCAAGTGCCTGGAGAATTCAGGGAAGTGGCAATGAAATGGAAAACTACTGCCCCGGCTGGTACTTCCAGAGGCAACTACCGAGCAAACACCAAGCGCTGCCAGAAAGCGCCAGCGAGGAACGGCACATCGCTAACAGCACCAACGCGGCGACGGGGCCAGAAGAGGCATTTCGGGATCAGCGCTGCCGCAAGGACAGCACTGCGGACGAACGCGGAGAGCGGCCGTGTTATTTGTGTTTGCCATCTGTAAGCCTGAAACTATGAAAGATATTCCAAGCTTGTGCCAGGCTGCAGGGATTTCGAGTGCCGCGCTTCCCCCTGCCCGCGGGACGCACGTGCCCCCGCCACCCCGCAGCCGCCCCCGAGCCCTCCCCATCGGCTTTCCCACGCCACGCACGCGGCCGCTCCGTGCCCCGACCGCCATCGGCACCTGCAGCCCCGGTGCCCCGCGAGCGTTTAGAAGCAGAGGGAGCAGCCGCCACCCGCAGCCGCCCCGGGGACCGGCGCAGATCCGCAGGGGGCACGCGCCCAGCGGCCTCGGCAGGCAGCCGGGTGCAGGCGCCGCTGCTCAGGCGGGGCTCCCGCGCCCCTTCCAAGGCTCGAGGAGAACACGCGTGGCCCCAGCCGCTGCAGCCACACGGCTTTGGGCCTCTCGGCTCCTCTGTGGTTATAATTTCTTCTCTGAGCCCCTTCCATTTCTCTCCTCTCCTTAAAACCTGGAGCAACAGCCTACAGAAACAGCGCAGGTTACTTTACCCTCATTGCCATAATAATTCATTGACTGGAGCCTGGAATCACATTTCATTAAAATAAAATGCTCTGTCTGAGACAGTTAATCAATTTAGAGGACACTAATCCAAAAGAAATTTGCTCCTGACCAAGTTAATAACCATTAGCAGCGCAGACGGCCGAGCGGGGCAGCCCATGCGCTGTGCTGGCAGCGTCCCCGCACTCGGGGACAGTCCCTTGTCACAGCCCCCGACCAGACACCATGTGTGAACACCAAGCGCGGGAGCAGATTACCCCAGGCAGTAGCCACGCATTTGGATTAGTTTGTTATTAAATCTAATTAGTTAATAGCTGGCCCAGCAGGGAGCCTGCTTGATTTCTCAGCAGGCAGGTGCCAAAGCATCGGGGTGCCTCAGGGGGCAAGGGGTCTGAGCCCCTCTGGTGACACCCGGGAGCTGTCACCCTCTGTGGTGGCCCAGCCCCACAACAGCAGGTGACACAGATGAAAATCTCATCTCCAAGGAAGCAGCTCCCTGCGGCGTATTTGCAAGAAGGAGACCCACGCATAAAGGAAGGGAACGCTGTGCCGGCTGCAGGATGACTCGAGGAATCCAACTCCTGCTTGCAGCGGTGCGGACGGGGCAGCAGCCGGCCCCGCAGCCCCTATGAGAGCTGCCCCAGGCATGCCTTCCCTGTGGCGGGGGGCACCACCAGAAGGCAAAGGGGGCTGGAAATGCCCCTGTGCCCCGGGAGAGCCCCGAGAGCAGGAGATCCGGCCAAACTCCATAGGCTGCAGCAGGCAGCGGGATGAGGGGCAGAGAGAACAGCAACGAACCAACCAAACAGCCCAGCTTTGGAAGGGGCAGGAGATGGGAAGCCACAAGCAGGGACCCAGGGCATCCCTGTGCTGCCCGAGGCAGGGGCCACATCCAGCAGAGAGCGGGGTCAACCCCGAGCCCTCGGCAGGCAGCCTCGCAGCAGCCCACTTCCCCTTCCTCCAAGGAGCCTACGGAAATCCTTTGCCCCCGCTGCTTCTCCACCAAAAAGCAGGAAAAAAATCCCACCGAGCTCACGGAAACATCACCGACGAATGAGTCAACTTTTCCTGCTTCGATGGGGGAAAAAGCAGCACGAACCACACAGAGCGCCAGCAGGGCCCGCAGAGGCACGGGCACAAGGAGCAGCGCAGGGGGGACCTGGGGCACCCGGGGCCACGCTGCCACCGAGGCCGCACTGCCCAAAGCGCCGGGGCCACCCGGACACCAAGGGCCGGAGACACCGCACAGCAGGGAGATGCCCCCCCTGATGCACCACCGTGGGTCAGGCACAAACCCCAGAGCCCCTGTGTCGGGATGCAGCGGCCCAGAGCAGCGCTTGCGGTCCTGGCCCTTCTGCCCCCAAATTTTGCATGAAACGGGCAGAGCCGCGCTCCGCCTGCCCGTCCTGCGCACGCAGAGGGAACGCAGGGCAACAGCGCGCGGCGCGCTCTGTGCTGCAGTGTGTTATTTTTTCTAACACATTGCTAAGCAACCAGTATCCGATGAGGGCATCGTTCTGGACAGACGCTGCTTCAGCTACAAAAAAGCAGCAAAGGGAAACCTTTATTATTCCAAGTACTACTAAAAAGGCACACCCCAGCCTGCTCACCAGGCCACCCAGCCTGCGCAGAGAACCCCTTACGCCTCCCCCCGTAAGGTCCCGCAGCACGTTAGGTGCCACTAAAGAGATAAAAGCACGCGGGTGTGCGCAGACACCTGCCCGCCCAGCGCATGGGTGCAGCAGGGTGACAGCGTGGGGCCACCAAGTGCTAACCTTGGTGCAGGCAGAGAGGCACCCAAAATTCCCGCTGCAGCACTGACTGCACAGAGCCGTGCAAGCGAGCGCTGGAGCTCCTGTCCCTGGAAAAAAACAGTTTGTGTTTTCCAACAGTTTTATGAGCTATTTATTGACTGCATGTAGATAAACAGTCTGTATCTTTTGAAAATAGATTCTTCTCTGCTGCAGCCCAGAACAAAGGGAGCATTTTTGTCTTTAGGAAAAACACGGAGCCGCCGGGCCGGGCCGGAGGGGAGGCGCAGGGCAGCACGCACCGAGCCGCCACCACGGCGCTTGCTGCATCCCCGGTACTGGCAGGTCCCCATCTAGCAGGGGTGCGGGGACCCCATGGCAGAGCCTGGGGACAGCGCGGCCTCCACAGGTGCTCCCGCAAAACACCTCCTCTCCAGCCTCGACTGAAGTTAATCGAAAAAAAAAAAAAACACCACCGCAAGGAGATTAAAATAAGCAAACCGACCACACCAAAGAGGCTGTGCATGAGCTGACTAAACCCTAACGACCGCCAGCTTGTGACAAACGCCGTGTGCCCAAATCGCAGCTAGCGCAGAGGAAGCAGCATCTGTGGCCTCTTCCTGATCGCTCCCGCGCCGACGGCCCCGGCCCATGTGCGGCACAGCTTTGCCGCCGTTCCACACGCAGGAACCATATGGTTTGGAGGCTTGGGCGCTTTGCATAAACCTCTGCTAGAAATGAGCTTGGCACTAGCACAGATGTCCCCTTCCCGCGCTGCACCGCGGTCACCGCTCTGCGGAGCATCCCAGCGCCGCGGTCCCGGCTCCACGGGGTCAGTGCACACACAGCCTGGCCAGCACCGCGACCTGCGGCCCTGGGAGCGGAGGCAGCGACGGCGACCGCCTTGGAAAAAGCAGGACGGGAAATGCAGTTCTCTGTTCCTCCACACACACCGAGACCGTCTGGGCTGCAAAGAGCCCAAGGAGCACGCACCCGCTGCACACCGTGGCGCGGGGCCACCGGGAGTCGGCACGGAGCAATTGAGACAAACAGGTGGAAGCGCCTTCACGGCACCAGGGGAGCGTGCCAGGAAAACGGCGAAAAGCAGGCTCTGCTCTGCTGTAGCGGCTGCGCTGCGACAGCTCGCTCACATGCTCGGAGGAGAAGGGAGATGATTCACGCGGAGCAGCAGTGAGGCGAACAAGCTGTGCGGATCTCGGTACAAGCTCCCCCTCGCTTTCTCTCCACTCCCCACCCACAGTGGGTCACGCTAAATCTATTTATCACGCTGCATGTGAAACTGGTTCGTTTGGTTGTGCTTAAAATTGACACATCAAAAAAAAAATAATAAAGAAAGTAGCAATGAATACCTGGCACAGCACATCCTCCTGCTGCCTGAGCTGCTGGAAGATGCCAAAAGGAAGCTGAAGGGTTGCCCAAAATGCTCCGAACCAGAAGAACCACAGCTCAGGCTCTGTAACATCACCTTTGCCGCACCTCGCACGGGCCAGCTGCTTCGGGAGCCTCTTGCCAACTCGTTTGCTTGGGCAGAGCAGCGTTGGCAGCGGGACGTGAACCCGCACACGACAGCCTGTGCACCCGAAAAGCCCGGGGCTGGCAGAGGAGCAGCGCGGAGCCTGGCTCTGCGCAGAGCCCAGACCTGGGGCTGGGAAGGCACCGCTCCTCCCACTGCGGGGAGAGGTGCGCGAGGAGCTGGGGCTGCCCGTGCTGGATGCAGGAGCAGAGGGGCACGCAGTCGCCTCCCTGCCCTCGCAAGGGGCACCCCAGCGATGCCTCAGCCCTGCCAGCCCGGCTGGGACTTTGGCATCGCCGTGCTGGGCACCCAGCCACTGCTGCTCCATCGGCCTGGACGGGGGGACAAGCCCCGATGGGGTGACGAGCAGCAGGCGCTGGCGCAGCGCTCCGTCCTTATCTCGCTCGTGCCGGCGATGTGCTGCAGGGAGGAGCCGCAGCTCCCACCCCAGCTCGGCCGGCAGCCGCAGGGCAGGGGAAAGCACGGCCTGCGGAGAGCACGGGGACACACGCCGGAGCCCCGACACGGAAACGGCATTTCCTTGCTGGTGTCTTGAACATCATTATCAGCTGACGCCCCCAAAACCACAGAACCTCTCGGTGCTCGCACTGCTCGGCACCGCAGGGCTGCCGGGGAAAACAGAGCGCGGCCACGCCAGCGCACCCACAGCCCTGCACAAGCTGCCTCGGGACCCAGATGCACTCCGTGCTGGCAGCACGAACAGGACCTGGTGCTGCAGGAGCACCAGACAGCCCACCCGGCACCCCGCCGGGAAAGGTCCCCTCTGCACCCACCTTTGGATCAAGCCACCTTCTGCTTAGATTTTCCTCCCCAAAACACAAGCATGTGCTTTCTTGCTACGCTGGCTTTGGCAGCGCAGTCAAGATCATTTCAAAGGAGCTCGTTATTCCCCAACCCATCCCTGCCATCCCATAAGGGCTGGTTTTAACCTCTCCTTTCAACACCCCTGTTTACAGCACACCTGGTCACGCTCGTGCCACGCACAGGGACAGCCGCTTGTCCCGACAGCGTCACCACACCGCAGCGTCGGGACGCACGCCTCCAGGTCAAAAGCCCTGCATGAGCAAAAGCTCTGTTAATGAGCTGTCTCCCAGCACGATTTAAAAGATGTAATCATGGATGCAAACTCTCCCGCTTGTCCAAACCCTTCTGCTCAGCAACCTCCTCCTCTGCTGTGGATGTGGGGCTGGATCCGGTCACCCCTGGTACAGCCCTGTATCCAAGACGATGCGCGGAGCACCGGTGTGGGGACACAGTGCATCCCTGCACGGGGGGGACCTCATGAGTCCTGTACCAGGAGAGGGGCAGGTGATGCCCAGGCAGGACGCTCCCCGCAGACCACGGCACAGGGGGCGAATGAATGCAACACCTGGCAGGGAGAAAGGCCGTCACATCCCCAGTTTTCCTTCTTAGCATCAGCCGGCAGCTGCAGCCTTTGCTACCCAAACGCTTTTTATAATTAGGCTGAGATGCACAGACCAAGCGTCCAGTTGTCCAGAGCTAACACCAGCTGCAAAGTAATCCCTCCAAAACTCACAGCGTAGACCTCAGCATCAGAAATAACGAGTATCTCTAGAGCAGGAACACATTCCTGCTGCTAACCTCCACTGGGGAGGTAGAGGAGGAGCCTTTAAGTTGTGCTGAAAATAAAGCAGAGTATTATTATTTGTACTGCACCTCATTTGAATAAAATTCCAGACAAGCCATTAAATAGGTGGCTACACAAGCCATGCAGGTCATGCAAAGGAGGCAAGAGCGCTCTGGCCCCAGCACTGCCGGCTCCGAGCAGGACTGCGCGGCGCTGCCGCCACGGGCTGTCCCGCAGTGCGGGGCGTTCCCCGCGCTGAACGCTTCCTACAGCCCTCAGAAAGGACGAGGAGGTGGAAAATCCATCCCGACATGGATGAGCCTCGAGGCTGAGGCTGGCTGCGAAACTGCACCTTTGCTGGACAAACGAAGCAGAAAAATCAAAGCAACTCATCTTAGAAAAAAACAAAGCCCTGCGTTTTCCCGCTCGGATTGGCGCTGCGCTGAGCTGGCACAGGCAAGGCGAGCAGCACACCGGCAGCCGGGGGAGACCTCCCAGCACCCCACTCCTGCTCCCCCAGAGGTCTCTGTGCCCGCCACGGCGGGGAGCGGCAGTGGCAGCAGCAAGGCTGGAAAACGCTGGATTTAACCCTGAACTGCAGGAGATTCCCTCCTGGCCACAGGCCGGGCACTCCGACACTGGGTCTCCACGCAGTGAGGTGGGGATAACGTTCACCTTATCGCACAGGACTTCTGAAGGCTAGGTAGCTGGAACAGACACAAGGTTCCCGATGTATGAAGGTGTTATTAATAAAGAGAATATAACCCGAGCTGTCTGCTCAGGCTGCTGAGGGGATCTCCCCTGCCGGTCCCGACGAGCAGGACGTCCCCGTGAGCGCTGCCTGAGCAAACCGGGCTGCCGCGTATTGGAGCGGGCAGCAGGAAACCCAGAAGAGCAGGAAATCCACAGCATTGCCAGAGAAAGATTTAGAGGAAGCAGCGAGGCTTCAGAAGCCTGAGATACCATCGCCTGCTGCAATTATGGTACTGAAATAGGATTCGGTGAATAACAGAGCTTGAGCATCAGAAGGACAGGAGCGTCAGAAGACAGGATAAAAGCAGCAGCTCACCTGGATCCGAGCGCTACGCAGTGCAGCACAGCACAGGGCGAGCTCCTGCGGCAAAGCCCCAGTCCCTCCAAGAGCACCCCGGGGGGGCAGGAAGGAGCTGGGTTCCCCCCCGGCAGCCGAAGGCACAGGACACACCGCCACAACCCATCACCCTGCCACCGCGCCTGGGCTCCCAGCAGCGAGTGCTGCATCCAAGCATCGCTCCCCAGGGCACGGCCGGAGCAGACCCAACTCAAACAGCAGCAGCAGCCCCACAGGGGGATTATTCTCAGCCTCCAGAAGGCATAATGCTCCTTCTCCTTCAAACCCAAGTCTACAAGAGATAAAGCTGTCTCCTAGTCACCAACACATCCCTAACCATTACTGCTTCCACTTGTAAAAACAAGGGCCGGTCCCAGAAAGGTCAGGTCTGAATCCCTGCATCTCAGCTTCTCCTCTCTTCAGCCCGCACGCAGAAGGGAGGTTTGGGTCGTTACCGCTTCCTTCCGAGACGAGTAGGGTAAAAGGGATGAAAATCACCAAAGTGGGGGTTCAGGTTTCTTCACTCCCGGCTTGCCAGCGTCTGGCACAGGGGCCTTTACCCCAGGCAGCACCAAGGGTGTGAAGCAGCCCCAGCCTCAGCTCTTGCGCCAACGCATCCGAGGGCTTCCCCCGGCAGAGGCTGAACGAGGACATCCAAAGCGCATCTCCCCACGTCGCCGGGCTGTGTCAGGCTGGGCGGCTCTGCCCGCCCGAGCCAGGGTCACACCCCGAAATTTAAAGGGTTGTGGTCAGCCAACTTCATCCACGTTTATGCCTTCAACAGCAAGGTTTTCAGACCTGGGTTTCATGTATTGGCACATGGCCTTCACCACTGCTTGGAGGAGACGGAGGCAGCTGCCCCGTGCTGGGGAACCAACACGGAAAACCCCTCGCATGTACATCTGCCGGGGGCTGCGGGGTCAAACCGGGGGGCTCTGCAGAGCCATCGGCACTCATCAGCAAGGCTGGCTGCTCGGGGAACAAAGCCCGCTGGAGCGAAACGCAGCTGAAAGTATTGCTTGGAGTCTGACACACATTTCCTTATTCCCAGACTAAGCCTTCTTTATATCAAAAGGGAATTAATTGCTCAGGTTAAACAATGGAAGAAAGTTTCACTTTTGCTTCTAGGCAAGCTGCAGACTCGGGCACCAGCTCCAGTTACAGCACGGCAGCACCCACGATGCACACGCTGCAGAGGAGCACAATCACCGACACAACCATTTGATAAAGGCTTGATCAGGGCGAGAGGCTGCTGAGAAATGGACCCAAATCCACGTGCCGCTGGATCCCAGCATGCACAGCCTGCGGGCAAAGCTCTCCAATGACAAGGAGGAATCACAGCCACCCATTTTGATTTTTAAGCTGCATGGCAGTGGTGAAAAGGGACGTGTCCCCCGCGTGCAGCAGGAAAGCGCACAGACCCCCAGACACCCCGACAAGACAAACCCCGAATCTCCATCCGCAATGGCAAGCCCCCAGTTCTGCGCAGCCAGGAGGAAGCCCCGAGGCTCAGCCCTGCTGCTGGGACACGCGTGCTGACAGCCAGGGTGGGGACCGGTTTGGTGGCTTCAAATTAGTGCTTAGGAGCTGGAGGAACAGACAAAACAACACACCAACAAGGTGGCTCGGCACGGGGCTGCCGTCCCCAGCGCCGCAGCACAGTCCTGTCCCCAGCCCGCACACGCAAGTGCTTGAGGAGGGGACGAGCCCCCAGCACCTCCATGCCTCCTGGGTGCCGTGCAGGGCCCGAAGCGCAGACAAACAGCCCAGAAACCCAGGGTCAGGCACAGGGATGTCCCCGGCCACAGGCTGGGACCCGTCCCCTTCCCAAGCCCCTCAGCCTCTGCCTTCCCTCTGCGCAAACGCAGCCTGGATGGGGCCGAGCTTGCCAATGCCCCCCACCGGGGCAGCGGGGCTGGGGCGATGCTGGCACCATGGGCACGGCCCCTGGCCGCCTGCAGGGGACAGGCGAAGGGGTGAAAAGCATCAGCATCCCTGGTAGCATCAGTCACCACGGCTCCTGTGCCGGAGAGCAAGTTCGCAAGCAAATAGCACGCAAGCTTCGAGTTCATTATTTGTGTCTCACTTCAGGCCTCTGCCTTCGCAAAACTTTCTGAATAATTTATGGATGGTGTACAAGGGAGAAAGAGGGACACGTTTCGCTGAAAACCAGGTCACTCTCACTACCAGCGAGCAGGAAAGGGAGACAATAGGAACAGGGACAGATGCTCACTGGAAAAAGCAGTATTATATACATGTAAACGCACACACTCCGGAGACGCCCTAGACATCACAGGATATTTAACAAGACCAGCCCATCAGCAAACAAGGTTTATCTTCAACCCTCTGGATTCTTTTTTTTAAATGAAGTTAAAAAACGCTATGAATCAGTGTCATGGCTTTCGCTGCCTTCACAGAGAGCAAAACCAGGGTAACTGCAAAACAGTTCCTCCATGAAAATCCACGAGGGACATTTCCTGACGTGCACTGAACAAGTCCCATCGGCCCTGACACGCAGCCGCGGACACTCCGGCGTACCCAGCGTGGCAGTGCGGGGGGGGCCTCTGCCAGGCGCTGGGGAAGGAGCCCCCTCCCCTCCACCTACCTGCGGCACTGATCCTGCCCGGCTGCCCCCGCCCCGCTCCTCTCCGCTACACAAAGAGTTCCGCTTCCCTCGCCCCCAGCGCCTGTCCCGAGACAAAGAGGATGTGAAACGTTCAGTAGAAAATGCAAGAGGAAGGAAAACGCGAGAGGACATTGCAAAGACTTCAAGAAATTTCGGTTTCATGCTGCCGCCCTTTTGCTAGGAGCCCTGACACCGTCCCAGCCCCTTGCCCCGAGTGGGGAGCGCGCCCACGCCAGGGCTTTGCAGGATCTCCAGACCCGCCCGGCTGAGGCAGAGGAGCACGAGCTGCTTAGAGACACCGAACAGGGGCTCCGTAAGGGCAGCGAGCACCTCGCTGTTATCAGGATCGGCCGCAGGGTACCGCCGGCACCAGCTTGAGCTCCCAGCGAGCCGCAGCGCTGCAGCAGCCACGCAGGGAGACGCTGCAACGGAGCCGCCAGCCTCGCCATCCTTATCCACATCCAGATGAGCACCCCGAACACAACAGCCCACGTAACTCGGCAGGCTTCACACGTCCCGCGCTTCCACAGGACGCGTGGATGGAAGCGGCGACCGAGGCTGAAGCAGCACGTGGTTGGTGGCCGTCGCATGGGTAACTCGGAGGGCAAGAGCCGGCCCAGAGCCCAGGCTCTGCCCGGTCCTGAAGCCGTGGGCATCGCTGCTTGCCGCGGCAGCACAGGTGGCAAAGGCACTTTGTAACGGGAGCCAGGTCTGGGGCAGACGCCACTGTGCCCAGCCAGGGCAGCACAGCCCCGTCGCCAGCCCCGCAGAGCCTCCGGTGGGCGCACGTTGCAGACCCGTCAGCAGGGAGCGAGTCCTGCTGGTGTCACCGTGCATCCGCACCCACACGGCATGTCCGCAGCGTGCGGCCATCGGGCCAGGCAGCGCCGGTGCTGGAGCATTAATTACCCCTCGAGCAGAATCTCTGTTATTCATACCCCTACCTACCGCACCCCGGGTTCCTCAGCTTCCTCCCAGCCTTTTACATGAGATTTAACACAGAGGCGCATTTATGGAATCACAGAATCACTCAGGCTGGAAAAGACCTCTAAGACCAAGTCCATCAAGTCCATCCATTCGAGGCTGGAGAACAGCCCTGCCACAAACGCATCCTCCCCTCCGCAGGCCGGTGCAGCCGGGCTCCGCCGCCCCGACGGCACGCGGGCAGCGCAGCACGCCGAACCAGCCGCGTGGGCAAAGCGCCACGGGGAAAAGGCAGCGGCAGCGAGGCAGCCCACCCGAAAGCACCTGTCGGCTGCCTCGGTCAGCGCCTTCGGCAGGGAACTCGCTGAAACCGCCCCTCGACTAAGGCAGAACGCCTGCTGGGGAACACCGTCAGGACCCACACGTTAATTTTGAAAACGATTTTTTCCAACGAAGGATAGCGGTGCACGGTTTGTTCCGGAATGAAGCGAACGCAGGCACAGCCACGCACCGGCTGCCTCACAGCTCAGTCCCAGCCCGGCCCCGCAGCACCGTGGGCGTTCCGGTAGCCGTTGGCCTTTGTTTCACCCAAAATACGAGGCACGGGTATGACGGGGGTGCCATCGCGCGGGCCACGGCCCGGGGACGCCCCCGCAGCGCCCCGACGCCGGGACATCGCGTGTGGGGCCGCCCGGGGCCCCGGGTGCGCGTGGCCGCTTCGCCC
>VXAA01004135.1:568480-585573 GCA_013399115.1 Anseranas semipalmata | reverse complement strand
GAGGGCTGCCGCGCGTGCAGGCCAGGCTAGGCCTCGCCTTGGGCAGCGACGAGCTGGCGCGCTTGCGGGTGACACCCGGCTGACCGCGAGCCCCCGCTCCCCAGGCGCTTGGCAGCGCGGGCAGCACGCGGGCAGGACGCGGGCAGCACACGGGCAGGACGCGGGCAGGACGCCGCTCCGCCAGCCCACGCGCTGCACAGCAAACACGTCCTGGACCGGGCGCGGTGACGGGACAGCATTCCTGTCAAGTCAGCCGTGAAACGCAGCGCGCAGCCGGTGCCAGCTTTATGCTTTTTTGCAAACGGGGAAGAACAGGGTTCTGCACAAAGCCTGGGCTTCACGTGGGACGGGCAGCCTGTCATCCAGCCCAAGCCTGGCGTTAAAAAGTTAATCCATCCGTGTTTGCCCGCGGATGGGCCCAGGCACAGCAACCTGATCCTAGCTCAACCTTTTGTCTCGGCGCTTTTTCTCGCTGCACTGGCAGGTCTAAAGCATGATTTTCTCAATCGTCACACCACAGCCTAATTCTGGCTGAGTCACTGCCTCCAAGCACAGTCTGCGAGGCACATCTTTTTGCATGAGGTCTCCTAATTACAGAAGGGATGTAATACTAATTACATGCTTATCTTGCAGGCAGGATATAAAGTTTAATTAGCTGTCATTTATGCCATATGCATAGAGCCCTGTAAAAGGGCTAGATGTTATTATTTGGATTATGCTCCTGTATTCTACACTGTACAAAGCCACAGCAGCACATATTTTGGTTTTATCCTTTTACATTGCTATTGTTCATATCAAAAGATTGTTCCAGCACTTGCAGCTAATATAGAAGAAGCTGTAAGTGGATTTATAGGACACTGCCTTAGAGGATTAGAATATCTGGGGCTGGAAACTGAAATTCTTTTGCCACCTTTCCAGAACCATAGAAAGCAATGATGTTTGGACTGTCATTTTCTGAAGAGGACAGAGATGAGGCATTACAAAGCTCTGTCACATGAAATACACACTACAGGACTAGAACACATGCCTCGGGCAGGCAGCAATTAATGCACCAGATCATGGACTCATCTCCCCTTTTTCCTGCTTACGCTGCATTCGCCAGGATACGTTCATTACATGTGAGCTCTGAGCGTGGAAGCAGAGCAGGTCAGCAGGGAGGAACAGCCACGGACGTATCCCAGCCAAGTTTTGCTAAGATTGTGCATCCAAACTGTAAAAGAACACCACTAAAGGAAAAAAAAAAAAAAAAAAACCCCCAAATCCCACCAGCTTAGGACTCCGGCTGTCANTCATGGCTTGCATCCCTCGCTCTATTTGCTGCTTCATTTTTTTTTTTTTTTTTAAAGCAACTCAGTTGTCTTACATTCAAATGGACCCACTGTGTGTGGGTCCAGCACCACTGAAGTCCGCAGCACAGGACTCGGGCTGCCACCAGCCTCCAGCCGCCTTCTCGGTGCCTGCACACACGAAGCCGCACAGAGCCGCACACTGGCACGTTCTCTCACTCACGCATCCCGCAGCTAACTCTCCCAGGGAGCAACATCAGCAGAAAGCTAATCCAGTGTTTTTTTTTTTGTTTGTTTGTTTGTTTTTTAAAAAAAATGTTTTCTACCTAGCTTGGCTCACTCTGGGATCAAATAACCGCCAGTGTTGATGCAAGGCTGCGGGCCACGCCAGCCACAGCCGAGGGGGAGAGGAGGACGCTGCAATAGCGTCAGTCCCGCTGCTGCTCCCTCCCCTGCACCGGCGCTGGCTCCGGGGGGGATGTAATCAGCCGGATCAGGCAGTTCTGTCTGACAATTAACCGTTTTGATTGGAGGAGGACTTTCAAGGTGGATCAGCTCCCTGACCTGGCTGAACACACCGCATCCCCCCCCCTTCTCCCTCCTCCGGCCCCATCCTTGCAGCGGCGCGGGGTGCAGCCCAGTGCACCACGCGCTGACACGGCAGCGGCCAGCCGCAGCCAGGCAGGCGTCCCGTGGAAGTAAGAACCAGCCCTACAAAGGTGGAAAACCACCACTAATCGGGGCTCCCAGCACCAGGGCTTGGGCACACTGAGATGTTTCTTTAAACCCCAGGACACTACAATGGGCATTTTGACTGTCAGAACCCAGGAGCCACATGAGAGGGTTCTTGGAAATGCCCTCAAGCAGCAATGTTCAAGGTCTATTTATTACGTGACTATATATCACACATCTTTCTTGCTCTCAAGGATTTTTTTTTAATTGAGCTAAGCACACATGAAGCGTTGTATATGGCAAAAAAAAAGTTCCAGATAATACATTAAACCATCACTATGAATCTGCACGAATGCCCTGTTGTAAACCAAAGGGCATGCACTGACCTGTTGTACCGACAGCCTTCCGGGAGAGCAGCTCCTTGAGCTTGCACCTGTCGTTAGCTGTGAACACAGCTCCAGAGCAGGCACCAAGAGCTGCCCCTTCTCCAACGTGGCCGTGGCTTCCTGGAAATACCCACTGGGCGTACGCTTACCTGATAGACCTTCTCTATGTGGCTGCAAACAGCTGCAGAGACACCTTCAGCATGGTGAAGGGTGCTCCCTCCACTGAGGGCTGTTTTACATACAACAAACAGGATTTGTGCGTGTCTTACAGGGGAACAGTACCTTTCTTTCCCGAGTCATACCTCCAGCAGCTGCACCTATATCTTTCCACCATCAAGACAATTTCTCTTTGATTCCTCTTTTCCCTCTCCAGCTGACTCCTTGCAGCCCCTCCTGCTGGCCTTCAGGCACACGTGCAGTGGCACCAGCACAACCATGAAGGCAGGTCCCCGCACTGCGAGCGGTGACAAGCGAGCCTCTGCATAGGTCAGATCTCTGGCAGCAAAAAGCAAGCAGGACTGGGGACCCTGACCCCATCTACAAAACCTCGGGCCCGCTGCTTGCCCTTGTTAACCTCCAATACATTTAAAGAAAATCTTTTTTCTTATTTTTTTTTTTGTTTTTTTTGGATAAATGGTGATTAGCCACTTGTGCTACCAAGTCTTCCTGACTTTCATGGGCACCACAGATTTGGTGATTGTTTTTGGAAGCTGGTTTCCTTTTGAATGGAAACATCAGTGGGATGCGCTGTGAGTCAGGCTGTGGGGCCCTACTTGTGGCAGAGCAATCTCCACATCCATTTTCTTCCCTAGATCTGCCCTTTGTGCCTTGGGCAATCATTTGTTCTCCCCTGCAGAGAGCTCATTGCTGTGACTACAGCTGATATGGCCCATCGTCTATCTGGACTAATTGGCCTCTCCTGCCGCTTTTGCTCCACAAGCCACATCCTAAACGCGTGCCCAGGCCGTGCCAGGCACCTACCGGCTGCTCTCGGCCAAGCCCTTCTCTGCTGCGTTCGGAGGCACCTGGAAGCGCTGAGAAAAGAGCAGGAATCACACACACACAAAAAAGCAAGCACCACATCTGAGGGGAGCTGTCCTGAGAAGAAGAGAGCACCCGTCCTGTTCATCTTTCTGCCAGGTGTCAAACCACATAGAGCAAAGCCCCGCTTCCCAGCGCAGCAGCGCCCGGCGGTTCTGAAGGCTTTCTGGTGCTGGCGCTTTCAGCCCTTCCAGGTTTGTTTGCCTGGATTCCTCCTTAAAGATGAAAGAAACCCATCACTACTCTGGCCAAGACGCTGAAAAGCCTTAAATATCCCTGCCCCCCCAGCTGACCCACAGCTCTGCTGACTAGGACAGCCCTTGTGCACAGGGAGCAGCAGGCTTGCTGGGGGGGGGGGGGGGGGGGGACGGGACACGACACACACTTTTCCTGATTCTGGTGATTTTTGATCCAGTTCTCCAAAGTGTTACTTACCTTTCCTTCCCCAATTTCAGTGCAAGTTTAGTCCCTTTAGCACCTGGCATCTATCAGTTCCCCCCCCACACCAGAGAGTTGCCTTTCAAGCCCAGTCTTACTTGTCTGCAGCCGGTCTAAAGGTATCAGTGTTGGTTCATGTCATTAAATGGTTCCCTTTGCAATCACCAGTCAAATCACTAAATTATAACCAAATACACCAACTTTCTAGAGCAGTTT
The DNA here is from genome assembly GCA_013399115.1 of Anseranas semipalmata. Lineage (NCBI taxonomy): Eukaryota > Metazoa > Chordata > Aves > Anseriformes > Anseranatidae > Anseranas > Anseranas semipalmata. Next base: position 581,534 of record VXAA01004135.1, on the reverse strand, counting down.
CTAGCATTAAAAAGCAGGATTAAAACAGTCCTGCTTGAAGTGAGATTCATCCGCAAGAACGAACTTCACACACACACAGGAGGATGACGTTCAACGTTTCCCTGCTGACTGCTGCTACAGACCCTCAGTGGTGCACAGTCGCACCCAGCTCTTTGAAAAATGTCACATACCAAGTGACAAGTGTGTTTACTGGCCTGAAATAAGCAGCTAGTGCTGCATAACGTGAACAGCAGTGGGGTTTTTTTGTTCGGCTGTTTTTTTGTTTTGATTTTTGTCGTGTTTTATCTCTGGAATGGGAGCAATATTTAGTGAGAACGTTCTTACCTTTTTACTTCATTAATGTTTGTACTCTGCTCCACAAACCCACGCCTGCTCTGCTAGCTTCTCCCCTGGTTCAAGCTGGTGTCCCCAAACCAGCCCGCTGTCAGGACGGTGAACCAAGAGCCTCCCCCGGGCTCAGGGATGCTCGAGAAGCCCTCGGCTTTCGCTAGGCTGATGCAGTGCTTGGGGCTCTGTTCCCAGAATAAGCCTCATGGTGCCGGAGCCAGGAGACCCGACTTCTGCACTCAGTGTGCCCTTGTCCTCACCTAATTTGGTGGTGGTGATGACAGTGATGACTGATGATCAAAAGCACCATGAGATCCATATGCTGAAGTACCAGAGAAGAGTAGCTTTTTTTTTTTCTTTTTTTTTTTTAAATTATCATGCTTGGGTTTATGGTTACACTGCCCTGCCCAGAAGTTGGGCACAAAATAGCTTACAAAATACAAACATTATATTGAATATCAACGCCTCACTCCTGAAACTCCAGAGGCTGTTACCTAGTGGCACAAACTGCTGTTTGTTACATACGTAACACACAAAAAGGAAAACCCACCTGGAGAGCTAATGCAAGTGTGCAGCTCCTCTGCTCAGCCCCACAGATCTCGGAGGGCTGAGAGCATCCCAGCTCCTTCCTACAACCTCTCTTGCTTCTACGCGAGTTGCAGATAACATCCTTCGAGAACAAAGAGGCTCGGAGCAGCAGGTTTCCCTAGGCCCTAGCTGCCACAAGCACAGCCCCCAGGCCAAGCTGGGCCTGCAGAGAGCCCGACACGGCCACGGCCACGCGCTGCGGGCGGGGTGCCTCCACCTGGCCCCGTGCTCGTGCTGCAGGGCTCAGTGCAAGAGCTGACGGCCAGGGACTGAACTGACAGCCACACTGGCGTTCCTACGGGACTGCGTCAGTCACAACGAGGTGTCCCAAGGAAAGAAAGCAGCGCTGGCTGTAAACGTTCTCTGAATTCCCCAGGAAGCTTTTGCTACAGGAACATAAAGGACTATCAGGTGCATTTTGGTGCATTTGGTGTGACAAGGCATCAACCAGGCTGCCCAAGCTACAGCTAAACACACAAAGGCAAAATCAGAAACAAGTTCTCAATTAAATGGAAAAGTGCAATTAGTCATGGCCCTGTAAATTACTGCAGCACAGGAAGCTGGAATGGCAAAGCAATAAGCGAACCAAGGGCTATGAAATCTTCAAAGATGTTCATGGAAGAAGTATTTAAATAACAGGGTTAATTATAGATATGACAAAGTTTCATTGTCAGGAAAGGCCAAACAGTCCATCTATTCTTACTCTCATTTTTTCAGGAAATAAGAAATCTCATCCAAGGACCAGCCAAGCAGCTGCCACTCACTTCCTCCACCAAGACAAAGCATTAGCCTGCATCCATGCTCTGCACGCCAGCTTTGGTCTGGAAATGCTCCGCAGAGAAACGCTTCCAGAGGCCATGGCAGGGAGAGGCAGCAGGGCAGAGGGGTGCTGCTCCCGCGGAGCTGCCAGGAGGCTCACGCACACCTCAGGGATGGAACAGCAGCGATACGCACCCCGTGATGTCACCTACCTGTCTCACGCCTGGTGCTTGCCAAAGGCTGAAGCTGACATCCTCCCATCACATACTCGCCGTGTATCCCCTCCGAAAGCCACCCGGCAGCTTTGGAAGGCCGCACGCGAGGATGGTGCCAGGGCCCCCTGGGGAGCCAGCACGCCGGGACAGCACCTCGCTAGCGCTGGGAGCCGGGGCACCGGGAATATAACGTGCATCCCGTGCGCTGCTGGGCAGGCTGGGAATCAGCAGCTGAGGAAGGCAGCTCAGGGTTAAGACTACTGATTTTTAAATGACTCTTTGAGGCTATGAATTTTTGGCTTCTCATTTTCAGAGAATGTCAACCAGGGACAAGCCAGGGGTGATTTCTGTGAGCAGCGGATGCCCACAGCTCCCTTCTGGGCTGCAAGGGCTCAGCTCCGCGGAAGGGCTTTGCAGCCACATACACAGCAGCACAGAGCCAGCCACCAGAGCCTTCCTGCCCAAACAGCAGCAAGCTTTTCCCAGGGTACTTGCCAACAGGATTTACCTAGACCAGCTCTTGCAGCAAAGCCACATGCCTGCATCAAACCCAAACACCTACTTGCCCCATCCCAGGACACACCACCACCTGCCTCAGGCTGCACAGGAGCTAGAGACAAGCCCCAGCATGGCAAGCAGAGAGGTCCCAGCACATACCGCAGCTGCAGGCTGGGTGCTCAGCAGAGCCCAGAGTGCTGCAAAGCCTCCAAATGCTGGGCCAGGTTGAGCTGCTGGGCTTTAACCCTGCTCCCCGCGTCCCATCAGCACCAGCTCCCCACAGCTGCTCCCTCGCCCAGCTGACTCCCGCAGCAGCACCCAGCAGGGTGGGACCCTCACGGGGAGCACCTGCCAGCCTGGAGCCCGCTCCAGCCAGGCGACCGGCAGGGCACTGAGTCCTTCCCATGTCTTGTAGCTCAGCTTGCTCCCCGCCTGAGCCTCGGTGCTGCTGCTTGCCCTCTGCCGGCTCTCTTCTTTGTGTGGCTTGCACGGACCAGAGAAAAGATCCAGCCGTAAAAGAGCTGGGTGCAAACTGGGTGCGGTGCAGCTCAAGCCCCAGGCCAAGAGAAGCCAGGGGCTCGCTGTCTTTGCATGTACAACGGCAGGCTGCAATAGAAGTGCAGCCCGTGCCGAGCAGCCAGTGCTAACAACCCCACTGCTCACCGGGAGCTCCCTGGGGGCCGAGGCAGATGGGGACGGTGTCTTGCAGGTGCCTCCCGAGGTGCTTCCGAAGCCCCTCAGAACCCCTGACTGCCAAAGCAGAGTTCTGTTATCATAAGACAGCTCCAAGGATAGGAATATTTTCCCCAAATTTGTATAACCACTGGAAAAAAGTTACAAACCACTGTGAAATTGATCTGAAGCCATGTTTCCAGGAATTAGAACCAGAAGTTCCCAAACCAAACTCTGGTTTCCTTTCTGGAGCATTTCCAGAGATGTCTGCTGCACATTAGCCCTGGTGCGACCTGTAAGATGGATGTGAGCGCTGGCTCTCCGTATGTAAATAGTAATTTCCTCCCGGCTCTGCTCGGTTGTCTCAGACCTTGGTGTTGCCTATTTTTCTGTCTCCGCTCCTGGAAACGGGACCAAGACTTTCCTTTCCCTCGGCACACGGTGGCCGTCCCTTACACCCACTTCTTTTAGCCTGGTGCCAGTTCTCCATCAGCTCGTCACTGTTAGCCTTAGTGGAAATCATTTTAATTTTCATAATTACAGCAAGGCCGCTGCCTTTCCTGGATAAAAATATCTTCAAAAGCAGTTAACAAATCTCCAAAATCCTGTGGAAATCCCCACTAAACATACTGGCTTTGCCCGGAAATCCAGACAAAGCGGTTTGCTCCATGGGCTGGGGCCAGCAGCCTGGGGCTGATGCTGGGGCTGCTCCTGCCCCGCCAGCAGCCTGTGCACCCAGCGCCGTGCGGCACCCGCTTTGCTGGCCGGTCTCTCTCCAGTTCTGGGGGTAGCACTTCATCCTGAGCCTGCCCTGCAAATTCAGGGCTTGAAATTCTGTTGCTTCTCTCAGTACGACAGTGGGGAACGTCGGCCGAGTGGAAGACGGGCGCTTTGTTCACCTGGTCAGCGTCTGTGGTGCCCGGGGGGCAGTGGAGGGGGGTTCGAGGTGACAGCACAGCCCAGGGACCAACAGGAATCGAAAGCAAGAGGAAAAGAGAAGCTGCAGCTGGGGTAGGGTACCAGAAAAGAGAACAAGAGCCAGGAAACAGGTTTGCATTTTGTTTTCTAAAGTTAATGAGTTTAAGAAGGGGGAGCTGCTCTGTGGGGCAGCATGCCAGCCCTGTGCTCCTCCAGCAGGCAACCAGCCACGCCAAAAGGCATCAAATCTTTGAAATAAAAGATGTCTTGTCCTGCTAGAGGGAGGTGGCTTCCTCTGTGCCGAGAGGATTCGAGGCGTTCGGCTTTTCCTCTCGCTCCCACGCCACCGAGGAAGCAGAGGCCTCCCGCCCCTGCAGGGAGCTGAGCTGAGCGAGCGCGTTCTGCCTGCAGACCAAGGCGGCTCTGTGCACGAGCTGCACCTGATGAGCGTGGGCTGGGGTGTAGTAATAGTGAGCACCAGGCTGTATCAAACTGACCAAGGGAAAGCGTAAAAATCACTCAAACACTAATACCCAGCCATATGTGGTGCTGTACTTCCCTACGCCTCAGAGCCCTGCATGGAGACAAGTCAGAACTGACAGTGCCATTGTCCAGATGTGCAGGTGTCCAGATGTGCAGGCGTAGGCATACAAGTGCAGGTGTACAGCTGTGTAGGTGTACAGGTGTGGTGTCCAGATGTGCAGGTGTCGGTGTGCAAGCATGGCAGCTCAGGGCCAGGCTCCCCGCGTGCCCAGTGCCGCTGCCTCCCACGCTGTCAGCACACAAACGTGCCACCCAGGCACAAAGCCTGCCTGTCCCTGCCGGCCCGTGCAGCGGCTTCATCGCGCTTCTTGAGGAACAAGGGGAAATGAAGCTGCCTGAGGCATGCAGCTGTGGGAGCAGGAGGACAAAACCCTCCTCGTCATCTCAATTATTTTTACAGGCATATATTTTGTCCGTTCAAGGTTACCGCGCTGAAGTGTCCTCGCACCGCACAGCACATCTCAGCATATTCAGCCCCCAGGGAACGGGTGCAGTAAGCAGATCTACCTCCTCGCGTTAGCCTTGCGGTAGGAAACCCCGCCGCTGCACGGTGTTTGCTTTCACGGCAGTGTTTGCAGAGGACGTGTCCTTGAAGCCTGCAGATAAGATACCGGTGATTGGGAGCAATTTCATTTCTACTAAAGACATGAAGCAACTGGAGAGCTCTCCACCCGCTACCTGGCTACAGGCACACCCCGCAGGGCCCCTTCCTCCCGCGCGCCCGCAGCGTCCTCATCCCACTCCCGGCTGCTCCTGGGGCGAGCAGCACAGCTGTTCCCTGCAAAGCTGCAATTCTGAAACCAACAACAATTCTTAATTAATAGGGCTGGCTCACGGGCCAAAACCGGGCTTCTTTCCTCTCCATTTTTGGTTGCATCGCTTTCCACTCCCAGTGGCAAAGCGCAGGAGAGCGCCGGGTCTGCGCGAGCAGGGCTGCCTGCCTGTTTGTATCCACTTGCCCTGGGAGGTGGGGCTTGCAATGGGCCTCTCTTAGAATAAAAATACGTTATTTACTGTACAGTTAAATATTTGTTTTCTGGTGGGCTGGACTTGAGTGAGCTGTATTTTCTACAATACTGCCCAAGTATGACTTACATTCTTTTCCCTTGCCTTTGTTTTTGTATAATTAATTTTCTTGCTCGTTACGGCCTTATTAGCCATGATGAGATTTTCCTGTGATTCTACATAAGAAAAAATGAAACAAAAAATCATTAAAAAGAACAAAACCAAAGATTTAAAAAAATATTTTGAAATTGAATTCATCTTTCAATAATTTGATCTTTAGGAAGTACAGTGGCAAATTGAATAAAGAAAATTTCTTAATTATCTAAGAGCATTTCCTCATGCAAGTACATTGGTCCAGTCTGGGCAAGCAGTGACTATATTTTTTAATAATAGTACCAGGATACACCGGCATGGCCCGTCACAGCCTTTGCCAGCAGATTATCTGGATCACCAAACATTTCCCATCTCTCTTGTTTAGCTCTGGGGCGCGCGGTTATTTACAGAAGGGCGATGGCAGGGCAGGGCTGGGTTTCCGAGGGCCGCGCACCGCGGCTGGCGTGCACCCCACTTCCTCTGCAGCGCCAGCACAGCCTCCGCAAGGCATTGTTCTGCGGGGACAGGAAAAAGCCCCTCGGGACAGTCATTTCTTCATCTGCAGACGGAGATACAGGCTGCTTTAGCACGTCAGGGAGAGGGCGCGTAGGCAACTGCGAAGCCTCGATCCCCCGGAGAGGCGTTTGCGGAGCGTTTGATGCGGTCGGCGTTAGGCCAGCGCGCGGTGCCCAAGCGGGCACAGCCTGGAGCAAGCCCTGCCCCGGCAGTGCGCGTCCCCCTGCGCGCGGGGCTGGACCGGGCTGCTCGCAGGTTTTGCCTGAAAGGTTTCAGGGGGAAAATTGAACACACTGAAAAATACTGTCAGTGTGCACTTTACTTCAGATTACTCACGTTTGATCTCAGGTGACTCCAAATTTTGCTGTTCTCTGAACACGCATTGCTTACAAATAATTCCGTGTAGAAAAAGAAACATTTGGGTATTTTTTTACCACTTCTTCTGGAAGCTGGTGAGTTCCTCGTTCATTTTGCATTTGCCGGTGTGATGCCAGCAGTGTGACTTCCCCACGTGGCTGGGGCCCCCGAGCCTGACAGCCACCCCCGCACCCACCAGGATCCCACGCCCAGCGCTCGGGCAGCGCAGCGAGGCCCCGCGGGTGAGCCGAGCAGGGGCAGGTGGCCTCAGCAACCCCAGCGATGCAGCAGAGACCGGGGCAGGTTTGCAGGAGGGCACTTAGTGCCCAAGACAAGGGCAAGCTGCGATTTTCTGGGTTAATTGCCAGGATGCCAGAGAAGGGGAGAGACAGAGATTTCTTTGTGCCGGCTCCAAGCGCCTCTGTTCCAGGAGAACGGCTCATAACCGACCTTGCTTTGTGTGGCCAGCCCTGGCTGACACTATTTGCACAAATGGCTGAGCTGACAAAGACAAAATAAGGAATTCTTAGAGATTTTGGGCAGTGAGGTCTCTCCTGGAGCAGGCACTGAAGCCCCATTTTTTTTCCTCCTGGGGTTCAGATCAGAAAATCCCACACCACGATGAGTGGGGCCAGCTGCCCGGAGTGAGCTGAGTGCTGGGTCCCTGGGCCGACCTCCCTCTGCTCCTGCACACCCAGTGAGGAGGGAAGAGCTTCCTCAGGCAGCAGAGCAAAAGAGAAAAGTTAAAGCCCCAACACATGTCTGGAGAGCCAGGCTCCTCTGCCCGGACTCCTTCAGGCCCCAACGTTCGTGGGACCGGGCGAGCCCCTTCCCGAGGCAGGAGGAGCCTGCAGCAGCCCTTTTCCAGCGGATGGGAGACGCTGCCAGGCTGGGGAAAAACAAACGGGCATGCCAGGAGCAGGCGGCTTGTCCAGACGCTGGGCTTGGGCAGCTCCCTGAGGGCCGCTGCTCCCCTGGTATGCCCAGGGGAGGCTCGGCAGCGAGGCGAATGGGGACAGCATCAGCACGGCGGCACTGCCCGTGGCCCCATGCTCTGACAGCACCGTACATAAACGGGACTTGTCCGTGCTTCCTTCAGCCACCACTGCTGATCGCTGACACCGTTAAGGATAACAAAAAGCAGTTTCCCAAGTGGGAAGAAAGTCGCCTTGGCTTAGCTTCCAGCTATAAAAACTATGGAAACCACATAACAATCAGAGGAAAGAGGAAAGTGATGATAATGAGCAGATATCAGCTACAGGCCTTACCTTAGGTGGTTTTTGTAAACAACGGCAGCTGTGGAAAACTACAGAAGTACGAACAGCCGTGCGATGCACCACTTCCCTGCCCATGGGAGTTAACCCGCGTGGCAGCAGCTCCCAGAGTCAGAGATGTTCCAAGCAGCCAGACCCGGGTGACCTGAACCCAGAGGAGCCTTCTGGGCTCTTAATGCTAATTTTCGGTAAGTTTTGGGAGATTGGGAAAACTCCAGAGGACAAGTAGAAGCAAAGGAGTCGATGGGCAATGATGGCCTGCCAGCCTGGTACTGGTCCCAGGAAAACAATGTAGGAGCTGATGCTGGGTTTGGTGAACAAGGAACCAAAGGGAGGAAACAACGCCAGTCAGCATGGGATTGGGAAAAATGGATTCTGTCAAGCTAACCTAATCTATTTTTAGATAAAACTGTAATTAAGTCAGTACTTGATAATAGCAGTACTTTTAAGGTAATAGGGCTTCTGTTATGTATCTGATTTGTAACAAAGGCAACACGGCACATACTAAATGAATCAGAAAATGTCTGATGCCCCAGAAATTTAATTACAGTAGCAGATTCCTCATTTGGTTAGTGTATCTAGGAGAGTCTTTTGGGACTCAGCTCTTGACTCTAAACTGGTGCTGAGTGCAAGTAAACATCATTCGTTTTAATATATAAGGTCATCCATTAAGAAACAAAGGACGGGAGTCATTCTTCAGGAGTCAGTGCTCCATCCTGGGAAACCGTGACTGCAAGAGGCCACAGTGGTCCTGGTGAATAAGCCAGGACTGAAAGCAATGTTCAAGACCACGGAAAAGACAAACAAGATTGCAATACTGTGTGTCTGGTTCGGAGAACGGCTGGTTTTGACAGAAATCAGGGTGAATGAGATGATCTTAATGAGAAACAGTCTTCCTGTTTATCTTCGATTCCTTCCCAATTACCTCGGCCGCAACCTGGCGGAGAGAAGGCCTGACTCCACCNGAGCCGCAGCTGGAGCGGCTTTCGGGAGCCGCCGGAGGCCCGTGTCCCGGGCCAGCCCCGCGCTGCCGGCCCCGCCGCCGCCCAGATGTTCTCCAGCTGCGGCGCGGTGCCCGCCCGCACCCCCGCCNGGCGGCCCCAGTGCCCGCCGGTGCCCGCCGCAGCCCCGGGCCGCGCTCCCGGCCGCCGGCTCCGCCGCCCTCCGGCGCTGGGACAGAGCGGGAGGCGGGGGCCGCCAGATGTACGAACGGCTCCGTCCGCGTCTCTCCCCCCTCCTGGTTTCTTGCCCCCGGTTTCCCTTGCAAGAATTTCCCTGCTCACTCATCTTATTCACCCTTTCCTTTACTAAAATCTCTGTTATCTTTGTAAAGTAATTGTTTGCCTCTAAAGTCCGCACCTAGCAGTTGTTCCAAAGAAGACAACTGCATTAGTAGGAACTTTTGGTTATATATTGTTATTATAAACAACCTAATTTGCAGGTAGTGTAAAAGAGAAGCTTTTATCCTTGTGGTGTTCATACAGAAGGATTTCTTACCTCCCCCAAAAAAGAACAGCACATTTACTCGGTGCCAGAGAGGAATTCCTTATTTCACATAAAACTGATTAATGGGAAGCAGGAGAAAGAAAAAAGAAAAAAAAAAAGAAAATGAAAAAAGAAAAAAAAAAGAGAAAAAAAGAAAAAAAAGAAAAAAGAAAAAGGGAAAAAGAAAAAGAAAAAAGGAAAAAAAAAGAAAAAAGAAAAAAGGAAAGAATTTCATATATTATCTAAAGATTGTGAAATAGTCTGAAAAAGGAAAAGTTTTCTGATTTTTGGACCTTAATTTTTCACTTATCTAGCATGCATCTGAGATGACCCATTTCTCTATAAACCAAGTCCTACCTTTGACTAAAGTTTCACATCGTGGGTCCCATCCTTCACCTGACCCGTGCCGCCACACGCTGCCTGCTCCTGGTGCTGTGCAGCTCAGTGTTGGCTGCTGAAACGGCTTCTTCCAGAGCTGTGCTGGGGAGCCTTCCTATGAAGAAGGAAATTCAGGTTTCCCTGAGCCTCCAGCCTGGTTGGGTAACAGTGTGTCTGTGTGCACACGCTCCCTCCCAGCCGCAAAGGGCCCGTTCCCTCCCGTCCCTGCCCCGCGTTGGCTTTACAGTGCGTGAAGTCCCAGTGGAGATCAGCCCCACGACATGCAGGATTTGGCCTCTCTTCCTTCGTGCAGGGGAGCCCAGCGGCCCCTGCCTCCCCCCGGTTCACGCATGCCCATCTCCCCCAGGCACAGGTGGGATGCTCACAGCACACACGAGGGGGATGATGAGTGGTTTGCAGGGTCAGGCCCAGCATCAGTTTAAGTTAAGGTTGCTGCAAGCTGACAGAATTTGTTTTTTTAATTTATTTATCTCCTGTCAGCTTCCTGGCAGGCTGTTTCTGTGGGGAAAACAGGCAGAAAAAGGTCTAATGGTGCTGGGGAGACTTCAGCTCTGGCACTCTGCCGCATCCCAGCGTGAGCCCTGGGGGGACAGGGCAGGGGGTGCCTGCGGCATGGGGTTAAGGGGCAGCTGGGCACCACATGCACACTGCAGCCTGTTCGCTGTCGCCCCCCTGACTGCACAGAAGCGGTCTGGGGACAGAAGTGGCTTTGCAGCAAGAGAGGGGACGGGATGGGGAGCACACACGGAACACACACCAGCACCAGCAGCAGGGGACAGCCCCACCACCCAGGCAGGCAGGCAGAGGTCCCTGGTGGCGCTCTGAGCGCATGGGGGAGGCAGGCTGGATTAAATCCTTGTCTTTCACCTGGGCTGGAGTCCAGCCCCAAAATAGCAGTCCAAAAACAAGATCACATGAGAGGAAAAAAATAGCAAGGCAAAGGATTATCCATACTTCCTTGTCCTATGTGGGCGCAGCGCAGCGGCCCGTGCTCCAGTGACGGCAGCACCAGCTCAGCCCCACGCACCGCGGTGCACGCTGGCCAAAGTTGGATTTTGCCCGGAGCCAGCACAGCCCCGATGCCGGTGCTGGTCTGAGGGACGCCGTTTCTCCTCGGAGCCCTTCCCACGAGCTGCTGTGAGTGGTGCGAGCGCGGGGTGTGCGGGCATCGCTCTGGCAGCTGCCTGGCCTGGGGCAGCGGGGTGAGGGGCAGGGTGACCCCCAGCAGCATGGCACCGCGCACCCTGACCTGGCAGCTGGGTGCCCCGTGCAGCACCCTCGGTGTCCCTCTGGGGCATGGCCCCTGCATTGCTGCAGCCTTGCCCTCGGCTTTGCAACCTGTTCCCACATGGTCTGCAATGCAGTTTTGTGGTTCCTAAGCTGCCAGCAAAGTTTGCAGCTCAACTGGGTGTGCACGGTGGAGGGACCGGCTGGGGTTTCTTTGTCCTCTCTGTGGGCTCAGGGACAGAGGATGGGGAGGGGAGGCGTGGGGGACATTTCAGTGCTGCCTGCAGGTTGCACCGGGCTGAGCAGCACTCGCTCAGCCCTTCCAGCAGTGCAGCTCCGAGGAGAGGAAGGAACCCAAAGCCCAGGACCTGGGGCATCTTGAGGGGCTCATTATAAACCAGACTTGCAGAAAGTTTTGCCTGTTGTCAGTGCTGCTTGATCCTGATGTGGGGGAAGAGCAGCAACACGCACTGCCTGTGTGCTGAACAGAAAGCAGCACCTAGTGCTTCTTCAAGCCGCTCTGTGGTTAATTATTTACTGTGTTTCCAAACAACCCCAAGAAATGTATATTATTTATGGGACTCACGTAGCCAGGAAGGTCAGCAGATATTTGAGGCAGCGAGGTGAGGGGGTTCCTTACCTGAGGCAGGAGCAGGAGCCAGCTGTCAAAAGCCATCCCGGGAGCCTAGAGAAGAGCGCAGGCATCTGCTGCCATCCAGGTTTCGCTCTAGGGCCCGGGCAGGGATGGGATGGGGAGGGCAGGCAGAGGCGAGGCGGCGGAGCGCTGCCCGCTGGCTCCCCGCGCAGAGCAGCAAGCTGCAGGGCCCGTAGGGCCGCGGCAGCACTGTCGATGTTTGGGCTTTGGCCAAGTCACTCCTCAGCACTGGGACTTTCTGCAAATCTTTCCAGCAACTGCTCGCTCTGCGCCTTGTGCAGCGCTGCCAGCCCGCACCAGAGATGGCTGCACCCGGGCTGGGCAGAGAGGACACAATGCTAAGTTTGGCAAGGGGGGACCGGGCAAGCAGCGCCCCATGCCACGCACAGTGCCCAGAGCCCCCAGCCACCGCCGGCACAGGAGGGGACGGCTGGGGGTGCAGCTGTCCCCGCAGCTCAGGAACAGGGGGACGCTGCCTCCTGTGCGAAGGGGGGGCTGTGCTTGCTGATGCTCCCCACTCGCTAACCCGCCGTCCAGGGAGAGCTCAGCCCGATTCAAGGGCAGTCTTTTTTGAGAGTCAGAAATGTTTGGCCTCATCTTTCGTATTGTTCCCTTCCGCTTTCAGCATATGGCTAGATTGGCAGGAGGGAACCTTGGGTGGGCTTGTTCAAACAAACAAACACACAAATGAGAATACAGAGATGCTGGGAAGGCCCAGGGCCCAGCTGTGCTGTGTCAGGTGCGCTAAGAACAATCCCCCCTCGCAGCTGTGCGCTGCAGTGAGCTGGAACATGTATTTAACAAAACGTCTGGGCTCAGCACACTTCGCATTCAGATTGGCTGCCCAAACATACAGGCTCCATGTGAACCAGGACTGAAAATGCATTTTAAGCAAGCCTTAGATAACACCAGTTAAACAGCACCGTGAAATACCAGCGGAGGCAGGCCATGCTCTGCACTCATCGGGCTCCCTTAACCGCTGCAGCCAGCTAACATGCACAAACCGTGCGTCGTGCACATGGGGCGGCCAGCACCCATGGGCCCAGCACCCTCTTGCAGAGCCCGCACCTGCACCAGGCACCAACTCCCACGTCCCTGGGGATACGGAGCCGCATTGTATCAGGCTCTGGAGAGCGCTTCAGCTTTTGAGGCCGACCTCTCCCACTGCGGAGCACCCTGGCACTGCCAGGGCAGGAGGGGCCAGAGCACAGCCGCCGGGGGGGCCCGTCCCCGCCGCTCAGCCTGGACGCTGACCAGGGCGAAGGGGTTTGGCGCGTCCCGGAGGGCGCTGCAATAGCCAGTGCTTGCGCAAAGCGGCAGGACCGTGGGGATGGGGAAGAGAAAAGAAAGCAGCAGAAACGCTGCTTTGCCTCCAGCTTCTTCCCCCCTGCTCCGGCTCCGCCGCAGCGCCGCGTTCCCGCGGCAGCGGGAGGCTCCAGACACGCAGAGCCCGCCCGGTGCCCCCGCGCTGCGTGCCGCTGCCCGGCAGGTGCCTGCCGCCGGCACGGCCCCGGCGGGGCCGC
>VXAA01004135.1:512294-568111 GCA_013399115.1 Anseranas semipalmata | reverse complement strand
TGGGAGGGGGCCGGGTGCCCGCCCGCGGCGGGGGGCTCCGTGCCCGCTGCTCAGCGCCCCTCGGGGCGGCAGGGACCGGAGCGGGGCCCCGGAGGGGCTTAGGAGCGCAGGGTCGGGCCGGGAGCGGGGGGAGAGGGGGCGGTTTCCTTCTCCAGCGACACATTTAGGATGTCAGACGCACTACCTGGCTGGGCCAAGAGCCCCAGACCTTGCAAGTGCCACCAGGCTGCTGCCTCTGGGAGAGAGGAAGCCTGCAAAAACTGGGAATTTCATTTCCCATTGCAATTTCAAAATTACTGCAAATTAACTGAAGGCTTTGGCCAGAAGTTTCTATCAGAATTTGAACCAGAATTTTAAAAAATGTTTTATTTTGCAAAACACAATATTTGGACCATTTTAAAACTTTTTTTCCAAATAGGAAATTTGTTCAAGTGATACAGCACTATAAAATGGTCCATTTTTGATGAAAAAAAAATCCTTAAAAAAAAAGTCCTTCAGCCTACCCTAGCCAGACACCAAAGTCCCCCTTCAGCCCCAGGCTTTGTCTGGACACCGCTGCAGCCACTGTGATGGGAGCATCGCCGCGCTGCCCCCGCCTCGCTTTACTCCCCGCTCCAGGGGAAGCTGCGCCCCGGCCCCGCTGGCTCCCGGCCCCATGCACCAGTGGTAACGGGCTGGTAGCAGGCAGCCCTGGTCCCTCACGGCCCAAGCAGCGGTCGCCTTGGAGGGCGCCTGAGCCTTACGGGAAGATCTGCACAAACAGGGGTCTAAAGTTTAATTGGTTCCTAAGGGCAGGACTCGGCTTAGTGACGATAGTGCAGGACAAAGTCTGATTGTTCTCCCTGCAAGACAGGGTCAGCAAAACTTCCTCTGGCCACCGCCGCAACCGCACCACTCGCTCGGGGTGTGCACCAACGCGCACTTGGATTGGGGCTGACCGGAGTTTGGGTCCACCGAGGTCTCTGGCCAGACCCAGCTTCGCAAGCCCTTTGGATAAACTTTCCTTCCCAGCTCCACCCCAGCCCAGGGAATAGGCTTTCCCTCCCAAGCTCCCTAAATGACTCTGGCCTTCCTCCCACTCCTGAGACCTCGATCTTCCTCCCAGCCGAGGCAGCTCATCACGCAGATGGCTGCAGCTCCTTCCATGTTGTTCCCCACCAGCACGGCTCTGCTGCTGCCCGCTGCTCCCCCAGCCACAGCCCTGCGGTGCCCCGGGCCCACGTCCTCCGCTGCAGTGGTGCTGGGAGCAGTTACCTGCGCTCGGGCCTCCTGCGCTTGCTTTGTCAGTATTTTCCCCTCTGCTAAATGGCGTGAGCAAGCTGAAATGCTCGCGGATGTGGAGGGAAGCAGCAGGGACAGTGGGGGCTCAGCGGAGATGCCCGGCTCCATGCACAGCACCTGCTCCTCCCAGCCAGGGCAATCAGAGCTTGCAGCATTTCTTCTTTATATTTGGCGTCTTTGGTTTGGCTTAGACAGCAGTTAGCAGCTCAAAGCATCATTACAGCGAGGAGTCAGGGCTAAGTGACACGGTCCATAACAATAATAGCCACGGCAGGTTTATTTCAGTCTGCCTCCTCTTATTTCAGTGTGCTTCTGATGATGCGCTGATAGAGCAGACCAAAATCAGACCCTCTTAAATATTTGCTTTCTCTTCTGATGCCAAGTCAGAAAATAAAAATAATAACAAAAAAAAAAAAAGCAAAAAAGAAAAACAACAACAACAAAAAACAGAGCTTAGCAGTTAGAAAGGCCCTTTTCTTTCCTCTGTAACAAAGATGGGTATTTTCTGCCTAGAAGAGCTGTGACACAGAAAGTGGCTCATCTGGAGTCATGCGATGACAGGCAAAGCCAGGACCAGTGCCCAGACTTCCTGGCTTCAGGGCCAGATGCTGCCCCGGGCTGGCCGTGGTTCGGCGCAGGACCGCAGGTGTGTGACCATCGCCCGTCTCAGCCCTGCACCGGTCCTCCGCTACCGTTGCTCTGTGCAGCCCCAGCAGGTGCTGCAGGTGCACGGCGTACCTGGATTTTCCACTCCTCTGCGCTCGCAGGGACTGTGTACACCCATCACAAGGAAAATTCCTGGGGTCATTTTAGAAGTGCCACTCCCAGTTTCCTGCAGGAATCAGTCTCCTTTCAGCTCCACGCAGTTTTCACCAGCTCCTAGGGGCTGGATGAGGCCCTTAATTAGTGCAGGAACCCAACCAAACCACAAATGGTTCCATCCATTTCTCAACAAGCCCATATTTGCATGAGCAACAGTAGGTGGGAGGAGGCATGAAAAAGGATTTTTAAGAGACATTGCAATCCTGAACCACAAACACACACATTTCAACAGGAAATAAGCCTAGCTTTAGGGTACTAATTAAAGAAAGTTGTAACTTTTCAATGAGGAGGCAATCACCAATTTTTACTCTAATGGTGTAATAACTGCTAGCTGGCGGTTGAGTCAGTTCCAATCTCGTGCTGCCTGCGCATCCCAGGCTCGCCCTAGGAGGAGGCTCAGGCTTAGCAGGGCTGCTTCCTGCTTGGGGCCAGCTGCGACCACCCCACTCCTGAGCGCAGCAGCAGCGAACGCCGCCAGCAGCCAGGGCAAAGCTGCTGCAGGCTGGGTGCTGCAGCCCCGAGCTCCCAGCTGGGCAGGGGCAGCTCTTCCACCCACCCGGGAGCACCTGAGCACAAGCTCTGCTGCTGCAGCGGGGGTGAAGGGAGGGGGGAAATAAGCGCATGGGAATGCACACATATTACAGGAACTGCTGTTAGCTTTTGGCTTCTGTTTGGCAGGAAATAAATAAGATTATCAGGAGAGGCTGCTGCCCCCGAGCCTGGCGCGCTGTCAGGGTGCAATGCTCCCGTGGGGCCGAGGGGCTGCAGGAAGGCGCAGGGGATGCGGCCACGCTGCCCTGGCCCCTGGCACCGCCACAGCTCCGGGGCAGTTCCATCAGCACAGCTCTGCAGTGGTTAAACACCCGCCTGGGTAACTGCACAGCGACCTCCGAAAGTACGGCTGGGGCTGCCTGGGGCCAGTCTCGCCCGCTGCGAGGCCAGCACCGTCCTCTGCAGAGCCTCAGGAGCACCAGCCGCAGTAATGCTAAGTATGTTTGCCCGTTGTGTTAAACAACGTCCCTTCCATCATCTTTAATTTCATAACCCCAAAATCACAGGAGTTCAGATGAGATGAATGCATTCCTCTCTGAATTAGGGTTCAGAAATAAGAGGTTGCAAGGAATGGTGAAGAAAGGTGGTCATTAACCGCAGGTCAAACCAAAGCCATCACCAGCCACAGTCAGTTCCCAGCAGGCAAATCCCAGCCATCCCCAGCAGCTGCCAAGCACAAGCAGGCCGCCGCAGCCGAGGTGTGGGCTCAGCCACACAGCGATGGTCACAGCCACCAGGAGCTTGTAATCTGAGCTGGCGCAAGGGAAGCCTTCCCTGGATTTCACAAGCAGCATGCCAACAGCAAGCTGCGGGAGAGGCCAGGGGACGTGCCCAAGCGCTCTGGCAGACCTGCAGGGCTGGAGGCTCAGGGCTTCTCTTCCAGGCAGCTCCAGACCCAAGCTCTTTCACAGGAGCCCGCTGCCACCAGAGATGCTCTGAGGAGTGCTGTGTGCTGGGGCACCAGCTGAGAGTCAGAGAGACCCCAGCCCAGGGCCTCAGTAGCCGGGGAATGTCGGGAATGCTAGTGCTTGAGCTGTGTCTTACAACACCCTGCCAGCGGACATCCCCTAGTGTGGGACCTGCATTGCCGGGAGCTGCCCGGTGGAGCTGCCTGGAGCCCTGCTGTCTGCTGCAACACGGCTGGCTGGGCACGGTGCGCAGGGCTGGTTAGCACAGCACGCAATGATTCACAACTGGGGCATTTTTAGAAATCTTATATTCATTTTGTGCAACTGCATGTAAATGATTATTGTTCGGGCTGAAGGCCTGGCTGGGTTTGCTTTTAAACAATTCACAATAGAAATCTCTTTGCAGAAGAATTTGTTGAAAACCAGTTCAGCAAGAGAGGGAGAAGCTATTGCTTTGTCATGCTATCTCTGCCCCAGCGTGTTGTGTGGCCTGAATAAATGCAATAATCCTCCCTTCCTCTCTCCATTTGTTAAACAAGAAAGACGCCTGACTCAGTATTTCTCAGTAATAGCACTTACTATTTTTTGCCTTGCATCCAACACCAGTTTCTCTTATTTTAATGCTGCTGTTGTAGACAACAGCAGATGCTGCAGCCTTGCAGAGCAGTTCCCCGGTGCAGAAGGAAGGGGTGACTTGCAGGCTCTGGTGTGGGAAGCGTGCGGTCTGCAGGGTGCAGAGCAGCCCTGCCCAGGACCCGCAGTTGGCACGGATCCGCCTGCTACAAGCCCCTGTTTTCTTTCGGAAATCTCACTCACATGCGAAGGAAAACAGTGGAACAAAAATGCTTAATTTTCCTGGCCACTCAATGGGGCAGATAAAGGCTAATACAAGCCCTCCGAGTGCCATGGTTAATGTTTATGAATTCCTTTGAAGAATAGCTAATACACAGCCAGTGCTAAATATTATTCTTGTAACTCCAGCACTGCATCTTAACTCACCTTTGTATCACAGCTTAAAGCCTAACCTTTGCTTTAATAATGTAGCAAAGCCCACTCTTCTGGGTCTTAACAAACTCAGACGTGAATACAGAACAGCCCTTTTCCTGCCTGGTTGTGCTTTCCCGACCTCCCCGGGTCTGAGCCCTTCCCGGGATGGGACGGAGGCACTTCAAGAAGAAGGAAATCGCCCTGGAAAACAGCATCCACCAGAGCAGTGCCAGCAGCCAAAGAGATAAAAATGAGAGGAGAGCAGAGGGGGGCTGCAATTAAAATAGTCTGGTGACAGAAACAAGACTGCACACAGGGTCACTTACTTATGGGAAAAGGCAGTTATTCCAGAAAGCAGGAAAACTGAGAAGCATAAAAGGAAACCCATCACACAGAGGGAGAGAGCCTGAGAGCAGCAAACCCTTCCCATCCACACACCTCTGCTGCAGAAAACTCGGCAGGAAAGGTCACAGAAAGCCACACCAACCCGCTCCTCCCGGCACGTTCCTCACCTTCCCCACTAGTTCGGCCCCTTCCCAAAGCCCCGGTGCTGCTAGCAGGTAACTGCCAGGTCCCCGCACAGGCACCTGGGGCTGCGGTGGCCTCGCGTCACCGCTTTGGGGTTGCAGTGCCCCATGCCCACGTCCATGCTGCCCCTGTCACCCTCAGGAAAAGATCAGAAAAGAGGCAGAAAAGGTATTTCTGCCCCAAGCGTTCCGCGTGCCGCAGGAGTAGGGCTGCCCCGCCAGCCCCCGCCCTGGCTTTGCGCCCTGGCCCTGTGCCCTGGCCCTCAGGGTGACGTCCTGAACCCCTTTGTCCCCTCAGACTCATTCTGGCGTGGTGCTGTCCGCTCCCAAAGATTTGCTGTTTGCCCACAATGGTCTAGACACACGGCCATGAATGACTCACGGCTTTCTTGTGCTCAGAACGTTTGTCCTTGCTTCTGGCTCTTAATTTAGATCTGTGCTCTAAGAGGAGAAAGCTGGGCGTCAGCCTCGACCTTGGGTCTTTTCTTCCCACGCCTCTGGCGTTAGCAAACCCCTGGTCCCACCTCCGGGCGAGCCCAGCCAGCACTCACCCTTGCAGGGACCTTATTTCTGCCAAAATTTCTATTATTTCCATTGCAGGTGTGCAGGCGCCCTCACAGGCTCCGGTCCCGCAGCATCCCCAGCCCACGGGGCCACAGGCAGCTTGCCCAGCCTGCAAGCCAGCCCTCCAGGCACGGGCACCTTCGTTTGCTCCAGGTGGCCCCGATGGCATGCTGAGCCCTTCTGCTCAGGGCTTGGCACACAGAGCACCAGGGCAGGAGCCCCGAGCCCGTTGCTCCCCTCTTTGCTCTCATCCCCGTGCTGCCCCGGTGGACAGGAGGGGGAGATCTTTACCGTAACAAATCCCAGTCTGCGCGTCAGAACAAGAACGCCACATTCAAGCTGTTTGCTTACACCAGAGGCACTCTGCGAGCCAGAAACTGCCTTGAAAACGATGCCTATTGCTGGTGCTCAGTGCCAGGCAGCCCGGCTGCTTTTCTGCACATCTCCCCACCCTGCACTGCCGGGGGAAGTCACACACAAGTGGCCACATGCTCGAGTGACTTTCTGCAGCCCCTGCACCATCCCAGCTGGAGGGGGACCGCCCTGTCCCCTCCGCACGTCTCCAAACTTCCCAGAGGAGCCTGTGCAAAGGGCTTTCCCATAGCGGTGGCCTGGCGGCTCCCAGGAGCTGCCCTGCCTTTCACAGACTCTCACTTTTTTCCCCCAGAGAAGTCATTTGTTAATTCTCCAATAGCTGCACATCCTTACAATGGGTGTTTATGTTGTACATAAGAAGACTGCTCACGTGGGTATATTTCCCACTGGAATGTCCATCTCCCTTTATATTTAAGTTTTGAATTTAGCTGCCGGAGCCGCCTCAGGCCGGGGGGCTGTGGGGAAGCGTGAGGGCGGTGCTGGCCTCTCACTTCGGGGAGCTGCTGCCGCTGGGGCTCTGCGTTTCACTTAGAAGATCCGGGTGTCTCTGCCTCCTGCCACCACCGGCAGTCCTGGCCGTGTCTCTGGGGGCCAGCAGGACCCCGTGGTGCCCCCTCCACTGCATGCAGGTGTCCCGGGGCTGAGCCACCAGCTCGACAAACGTCCCCACACCTTCCGGCTGGGCCAAGGCAGGTGCTGGAAATAAACTGCGTGGGCGTCGCGCTCGTGGGCAAAGCTCTGTGAAGCACTCGGTACAGGAGCTCGATTTCATCAGGTATTTAAAACTGCAGACGTCTCTCCTGCGACATGCCTTCTGTGGTGGTGGTTGTTTACGGGGATGAGACAGGGTAGAAGAGCCTTCCAAAAGCCACTGCCTTGCCTCTTGCGGTGCCGTTAGGGAAAGCAGCAGTGGGCTGGGGCAGGGCTCTGTTTTCCTTGGAGCGGTGCAGGAGCGGCCGTGTGCTCCTGCCTGCTGACACGCAGCCTGCGGTCACTGCGCCGTCCTCGCAGGTGTCTCGCGGAGGACCAAATTGGTGCCGACCTCTTTGCAGACACAGGTGCCTTGGTACGCTGCTGTCTGGGACGGGAGGACCAGGATTAGGGCTAAGTCTTGTACCAAGGGCTGCCACGTCCAGCATGCAGGTCATGCTCCTCCCTGACTGCAAATGGGGGTGCCAAACAGATGGCTCCATGTCCATGGGCTGCTCTGAACTGAGAACCCCCAAAATTGTGCCTAAAGACCATGTGCCAAAGCAGTGACCTGTCTTGCTCTTCTAACAGCAGGAGATGCAGGTACACAGCTTCCTCACTAGCTGGATGCAGTGGCTAGTTATCCCCTCATTAATTACTCTGTGCTTTTTTTTTTTTTTTTCTGAGCCTCTCATCTGCTTTATGAAGATTCAGCTTTGAGCTTGCCTTGCTCCAACAGAAAGAAAGATCTTTCATTTGAAACTCCCCTCGCATGTCCTTTTGTACCATGGTTTCACACCATAAGGCATTTTCTCCAGCCCTCAGTTCATGCAGATAAGAAAATTATTATTTATTGGAGGATTTTCCACATAACAGCAATTATTATCTCAAGCGTTTGTTGTGCTGTTAAGTTATTGAGCAACAGTGTGCATGGCAAAACACAGCCCAAGCTGTTTACTCAGGCACCCATAGCTACTAGACACTAAATTTAAAGTAAGATATTAAGCAGCAGAATTAAGAACAGAATTCTTCTAGCCAGTTTTTCTCAGAACTTAACATGACAAGCCATATAGCCCTTATACAAATATTTTAGAATGAACATAATTAACTCCCCGTGCATTTTCAGGGTAGTAAATCACTGCTAAGCTTATAGTGAACTCAGAAACCAAGTGATTTTCCTTGGAACGACAGAGACTGAGACTGTGCTGGAGGAAGCTTGATTTCTGAGTGATGATATGTCTACTGATGGTTAACCACGAGTATGGATGTGGGGTTTCACTTGGCCTGGAGATGAAACCCTCAGTTCCAGCATCCTCTTCTTCTTTGGGGAAGGACATGGTATAAAATCTGAACCCAAACTCCAATCCCAGTTTTGAAGCCTGAGCCAACCCTTAATTAAGTTTGGCCATTCTTCAGAGGGCCAGCTGAAGGAAGTGTTACTTCTGACAATACATGCAAATTGCTGCTTTTCACTCCTAATTCAAGCCTCATGCCTTAATAGCAACAGCACACTGACATTTTGGACCCCTGTGAGTGATGAGAGATTGGCACGGGCTCGCAGCTGATAGC
The DNA here is from genome assembly GCA_013399115.1 of Anseranas semipalmata. NCBI lineage: Eukaryota > Metazoa > Chordata > Aves > Anseriformes > Anseranatidae > Anseranas > Anseranas semipalmata. The sequence goes on along the minus strand of VXAA01004135.1, from coordinate 559,836 downwards.
AGCGTGAACAAGAGGGGCATTGACAAGGCACCCACCTGGAACTGGGCCATCATCAGGGAGGTTTTGCTCGGGGTGGGACCACAGGGTCAGTGGGGACTTAGCACAGCAGGAGAACCACATCAGCCCCTTGGCCTGAGAGCACAGCATAGAGTAAAATTTGGGGGCTAGAATCTGTCATTTGATGTCAGCCACTGTTTTTTCTGGGCCAAGCTGGTCTGCAAGCAGACGAGCTCCCAGCTGCAAGCAGCCACGCTTTGTACCTCCACATCTACATGCTCCAGGAGTGAGACAGAGAAAATCTGGAGAAAAGTGCCCATAACCAGAGCAGGAAAACAAAGCCGCGAGAAGCCTGCCCAGGGCCAGGCGCGGTGGTGGCTGGCACTGCCATCCATCTGTCCATCCGTCCGTGGGCGCGCGGGGCCGGAGCCAGCGGCCGCGGGGCAGCCACACCTGACCCCAGACAGCTCAGGCACTCCCGGCTTTGTGGTCTGACATTTTGCCCAGTGTCCTGCGTGGACACCGGGGGTGGGTGGCAGGGGGAGACAGTAACATCTGTGAGCCAGGCAAGCGTCACCCAGCTTAACCTCCCTGCCCACCAGGGCTGGGGGAACCGGTCCCCAGCAGGGTGCAGCGGGGCACCCATTGCACCCATGGGTGCTGCATGCATGCCGCTGGCACAGGGGAGCTGCCTGTCCCAGTGGCTGCGCCACTCTAGCACCTTCACAGCAAAGCCTCCCAGAGCAGGACAGGGACAGGGATGCGGGGTGGGCCCCTGCCCCACGCAGCCACAACCACTGCTGCACGTTCTGCACAGGCACACAGCAGCACGAACACAGCCCCAGTGCTCTCCTCAGCACTGCACTGGGCTCGCTGAGCTCCTCACCTGCCCGAAGGGTTTCCTGCACCACCAGCAAATGTTCCCACCTGCAGCAACCCCGCAGGTTTTGCAGCATCCCTGCAAAACTCCCTCCTGCTGCTCTCCCCTGGGAAGCAAAGCACGCCCAGACCCACGGCAGAGAGAGGTGCGCGCAGCCCTGCGCTTGTCCGCCCTTGGCAGGGAACGCACGGAGCCCAGCTGTCAGCCTCAAGGGGCTTATTATACACCACGGCGGGTAAGAAGATATGCTTTAGAACATACTAAAGTATAAAGTATAAAACATACTTTACCACTGTGTGTAGGGGCACATCCCGGGGGCAGAAGAGGCTCCTCCGGTGGCAGGTCCCCACGGCGAGCGAGGTGCTGGCGGTACCACCTCGTGCTGGGATGAGGCACGACGCTTCCCTAGGGACTGGGAGCGGGGCTGTGCAGGGCAGGGTGCAGAGCCCCGTGGCAGGGGGCCTGCACCCCACCACCATCCCCAGGGCCTCAGCAGCCCCAGCAGCCTGCAGCCATCGTCCTCAGGCACCCGAGACGTAGGCCACGAGGGCTGGGTGACTCGTGGCACGTGTTAGCAGCCGGTCCCACATGCGGGTGTGTCTTGGTCAGTGCAAGCAAGGGGCCGGGGCAGCGCTGCACCGAGGCAAAGGAACGGGACGATGCGTGGGTGCCAGCACCAGCCTGCGAGGGGGGACTTGGGAAAGGCAGCATGCACCCTCTCCCAGAGGGAAGGGGAAACCCTTGGTATCTGCATGACAATGCTAATTACCTTTTGTAATTTCTAATAAATGCTGTAAACAGCCACCTTAAAGCAAGGGTCGGAGCAGCTCCCTTGCTGGGGAGGAAGCATGCTGCAGGAGCAGGGAGCAGCAGCCACCAGCTGCATTGCCTCTGGCTCCAAAGCCTAAAGGTGCCCCCCCCCTTTGATGCTCTGGTGCAACACATCTCCTACCCCCTCCTTTGCTGGAGAAACTGAGCTCTTGCACTTCTCTGTCCAGTGTGTTCTTTCCATAAAACAGGTCCCACACATCTGGCGTGCACTGAGATTAATGATTAAATCCCGCACATGAGACCATGGGATTTGCATCTGCAGCCAGCGCTGCTCATGGACGTGTCCATGTGCTTGGTCCGAACCCAGCCAGGCCACAGGGAACGAGACCCTCCTGGCAGAGCTCCTGCTCTCGGGCTGGGATGACTTCAGGAGCTGGAACTGTAATTAAGTTAATCACCAGATTGCAGAAGGGTGTGGGTGGGGAGGCTGGAAGGTAATTAGAAAGCAGATCATCACTTTGTTTTCCTGTCTCCCCACGGATGCCACCACTTAGCTGAGATGTTGCACTGCCTGAAGAAGTGCAGAAATCACACATGACTTTGAAGTAAAACATTTGGCTGTTGGCAGACCATCTCCCATGGGGGCTGTGCACAGTTTCATCCCTGAGAAAAGAGGGGAGAGGAGCCCGACATGGGGTCGGGATGACTTGCCATGGCCATGGCAAGACCGACCTTACAGCTTCCCAGCACCACGCCGAGGGTGGGGGCCATGCCCATCACGTCCCTTGGGGTTTGCTGGGGTGTGAGGGTGCTGGGGGAGCTGCCCCAGCTCACAGCACCCCCAGGAAGGTGGCCCTGGGGACCTGCCCCGCTCAGCACTCGTTACTGACATGTATGGGATTTTCTCTTTTACTTGGAGCCAGACACCCTTCTCAGGCACGGCCGCTTGTTTTTAAGTGCTGTCTTCAAGGCACAATGAGCGATGGGATCGGTTGACCACGCCACAGTTTGGAACGGAGAACCCCTTCCCCTTCCTCCTGGGGCAGGACGCGACCTGATCCTAACTTGTCCTTATCAGGATGCTCCTGATATTTGTCACCAGCCTTTTTTTTGGCAAAGAACTCAGTCACTCTGGTCAGTGATACCTACTCAGTAAATTGCTAAAATGTTCCCTTTTACACTCCTGTCTGGTTTACCCAACACAGCCTGGTGTGGCCTGACCGGAATGACTGTTCTCAGGTCCTGGTGGAGAGCAGGAGATGATGACTCTGGGCATGAGTTAAATTAATTCCTACAGTTTTTGTCACACTTTATACCACAAATTCCAGTTACAAAGGGTAAAACCTGACTGATAAATACTTCATTAAGCAGTTAATTCTATTGCTAGAGATAAAATCATCTTAGCATAAACACTGACTAGAAACATGCCAATGCTTTCTGCTGATGTGCACCAAAAGATCTGTTACATATTTATCATAGGCTTTGCCTACTATTTGTTAAGTCCTCCTATGAGGATCTGAGGAATCACGGCCGTGCCTGGCACCACCGGCCTTCCAAAGGGCAGCCAGGTCCTGGGCCACCCCAGCACACTGGGTGTGCCGATCACAGCCACTGACTCCACCACGCTGCAGGTCCTGGAGCCACCCGTGCACAAGGAAACCTCTTGCTGAGCTCTAATCCTGCCTGCATCTAGCATGGCCTTTTATTCCTGGGTGAGGAAATCCATCCCAGACAATGGATCTCTAAGACTTATGATGAATAAAATCCCTGTTTATCCAAGTGATTTTTCTTCTGCAGGCTCAGGCAGTTCTTGGATCACCTCAGCCAGTTCCCTGAAGCTATATCTGTCAGCCCCCAGTGCTTCAGGAATCCACCAGGGCAGACAATGCATGGAGGAAAGCCAGAGCCTAAATTCTTTTAAAATATTTTACCTGTTGTAACCATTCTCATACGTCCTATCTAAATTTCCTGGTAAGTGACTGCATTATCCAGCTGCCTGCAGTCAAAAGTGGGGCTGGGAAATGAGCCCATCAGGAGGCAACGCAGTCTGGTGGCACCCTAGGATACATATGATTCCTGTTTTAATGGAGAAAATAACACTTTCCAAAGCAAAACCAATTGCAGTGTTTCCACTGAATTCACCAGGGCCTAATTCTGGAGACACTGATCTCATTAAGTGCAGTCTGAGAAAACCTTCGCAAATCCTGAGTTTAGCTGTCTTTTGTTTGGAGCTGTCTCTATGATCATTATCTGATCATCTAAATGACAATTGTTATTAGCTGCACTTTTCACCAACGCCTCCAAACTTGTTCTGAAGGGATGCTTAACAGAGCCTATCCAGAACATTTCTTCCCAATCCTGTATAAAGGATTGTATCCAAAGCCAAGAACAATTTCAATGTATTGGAGTTGTTCTAAGTCACGGTAAGTGAGATGTTTCTGGTTTCATATGAGAAGCAGCCAGGTGCTTTACAATTCAGACAAAAAGGCTCACCTTAGCTGGCCACCCTGCAGTTCCAGGGGACCACATGTGGGACACCAGTTGGGCACTGGAGGCTGAGGTCAGGCTGCGCTGAGGACCCGTGTGCTCGGCTGCACGCACCGCGCTGGGCTCCAGCGTGGCCTCACCAGGATTGCTGCTACCGACCTAAAGAAAACAGATCTGTTCAAGGAGGTCAGGAAGTGTCTAAAGAGAAAGGAGTCGGGAGGACTTGTAGGAGAGTTGGACAGGAGAGAAAAACAGGCAGAGGACGTGTAGTGGCAGGAGAAGCCTCGTGGCCTCAAGCCCCTGCGTGTGTGCAGCACGGTGTCTGAGAAGTGAACAGGTTCTCCAGGCTCTGGAGGGCAGGGACTGCCACCCTGCAGGGCACGTGTCCCACCTCGTGGGACCCCGAGCAGCTCCTGCCCACTTGGCCCCTCCACCGAGGCTGCCAGCGAGGCCCTGCAGCACTCCCGGTATGGATGGGAGGCAAGTCCCAGCTGGCCACCAAGCTTGTGCCATAGGAGCCACAGAAGAGCCACGGGAGTACAGCGGAAGCCACAGGCAGCTTGGTCTGCATGTGAACCAGCAATCCAGACGTGCAAAAAGCTTTGCATAATACTGTCCAAACACAAACACAATCCAAATACAATCAACAACAAAAAAAATACAATCCAAAAACCATTAGCAATCCCACAGGTTGCCAATCTCTCATCAGCACCATCTTTGTGAAGTGAGCAAATGGGACAACCGTACCTTCTGGCTAGCAAAGCCTCTTGGCTTCTGGCTAGTGAAGACTGCTTTTAAAACAGGAAAGGACAAGGACCTTCCTCCTCCGCTGCCCCCGTGCACCCTCTTGCTTCTGAGCTCTCATGGACTTCGCCTGTTGGCGGCAGCACGGCTGGCGCTCCGTATTCACTTGGATGCTTTCAGAGTTTGGGATTTCACATCAAAGCCTCTGGTTTGGCAGCTGCAGACGCAGCAGTCGGTGATAAAGTTTGGAACCAAACCCGAACTTCTCAGAATCTCACAGCTCTTCAGGTCTCTCGCTTGGCTCCTCTCCCTGCTGCTGCAAGGAACTGCTGCACGCTGGTGGCTGTTGGTCAGCGGGACGTGGGTAAAGTTAACATCCACGGTGCAGTCTCTTTTTAAGTCCTTTTTTATCTTTAGAAAGCTGATTTCTGACCTGGGGGGTTTTGACATCAACCACTATCAGGTGTGGTAAATCCAGATGCCATAGATCACACAAATCATTTTCAGTGGTGATTTTCTCTTTAATTCCCAAACTCTATACCACAGTATCTCTATGACTATTTTCTATCTGAAATTTCTGCATCACAGAAGGCTCTTGAAGCTGTTCCTGCCCTGAGCCTATAAATCCAGGTTGTGTCTGTTTAGCAGACAACTGATGCTGAGTGGTGACCGAGGATCCAGTGCATCTGAAAGAGCCACAGAGCAGCTCAGTCACTTAGGCAACATGCGGGAAATCTGCAGAAGGGAGGTGGAAGAGCGCATCCCGCCAGGGCGGGGGGAAGGAGGTGTCCCCCAAGATGATGGGTCTGGGATGGACGTGCTCCCACTTGGCCTCCACTCGCTGTCCCCATGCCAGTGGCCGTGTCGCTGCCCAGCCCCAGCCACCCCCTCTTACAGGGGTCCCCTCCTGCAGGGTTTTGCTTTCTCTCTGGGGCACCAAATGATTGCTGGAGTGTGATGTTTCTCAGCTTAGCATCTTGGATAGAGTTTTGTACTCCACTTTGAGCTATTTAATCATTTCCTTCGGCTTCTACCCAAAAAAATAAGGCCTTTAGTGTTATCTTTGGTTCAGGTTCTCTCTCACACTCTTGCTTTTTCATTCCCATAAAAACCTAACATTTTCTTGCCAGAAGTGTAATAGTAGGGCCAGGAGTGGTACTGTGCGTAGAGTACTGACTACACGGTCATAAAAGTACGAGAACAGCAACAGTATTTAGCAAGGAGAGACAATGGGAGTGGAAAATAGTGTTCATTCAGCTTCTCTTGTGGAGTCAAAGGCAGCTGGCGAGCAATGAAGGTGTTCTAAAAATAGCAAAAAACTTAAAGGAAATACATGAAAATGAAGAAACAATTTCCAGTAGAGCTGTTCTGTTAAAGCTATCCATAGATGCTCTCGGCTGTGCAGACATGCAAGTAAATAAGGGAAGCACCCCAGTCTGCACCTCACCCACTGGCTGTGGTGCAAGTTTTCTGAGATCCTGTTCTGAGCCCTTGGCTGTGGGATATTTGCTTCTCATTTCTCTCCATCATCAGCCTGGGAGATTTCTGAGTGCCTTTTACCCTCAGAGAAAGGTTTAAGAAAAGCCTTATTTCCAGTAAATTACACGATGCCACTGATCTTGATTAATGCTCAGTAAAGCACTAAAGCCTTATCTACCACGTTGAATGACTTGAAGGCTTTCATTCAGAGAAAGCAGACTATCAGTATTAAAAACTGAGCTACTACAAGACAAGTATGATTTCTCAATAGAAAAATAAGTTTTGGGAGCAGACACTCTGAGAAATACCTAATTTCAGCTGCCTGACATCTGTGTTAAAAAAGGATTTCAAAGCTGTACTTCGGGAGCCCATCAGCTGCCCTGGAAGGCTACCAGGAGCCACGGAGCTTCTCCTGAGCAGTCCTGGGCCACTTCACTGAGCTCACTCCACGGCATCAGTGCTAGCCCAGCCTATCACCTCCAGAGAGTGCTTCCAAAAATACCAGTCTGTGTCAGACAGGGGATCTGTGACCCTCCACAACAAGGGGCTTTTGCTTCCAAAAAAATCCAAATGTTCCCGCTCTGAGCATGGCACTGCTTTTGTTCATTTAATCAGCAAGGAAACCAACAGAGGGGGTTGTAAAACTTGGTCTGACTTCTTCGGAGGAAGGTTAATACATTTGGCTTTGTGGATAGGTCCAGAGCAAGATCGAGCTTTGGGGAGATGCACAATACGGGGAGGAGCTGGCCGAGAGCCGGTTTCCAGAACTAGATAAGCACCGAAAGAGCTCCCCGTGCAAAACAGCAAATAGCTGTGGAAACTCTTGTCTGATAAAGTGCTGCTTGCTAGGCATTGTTCCAGAAAATGCGGCTTCTGAAACAAGATCAGAGTGATTCTGCAGAAAGGGCAGTGGGGAAAAGTTTAAAATAATATGTGGCCAGGACCCTGCGTTTTGACCCCGTGTTCAGCTGTTGTATCAGTGATTTCATCCCTCCATCTGCAGCACAACACGGACTGCTGTTCAGGGGGAGAGGGGACCCGTTGTGAATTAATAACTGCCAGAAAGAATTTAGGCCTTGGATGACAGAGAATACTTCTTCCTTTACGGCTGTTTTCCTCTCCTAGGAAATCTCGCTGTTCTAATAGCGACCCCAAAGGGACACATCTGAAAGAAAGGGATGAAGTCTGTGAGCTAACCAAAGTCACTTGAAATGGCTGGGCACGTTTTCAACAACAGCAATGAAGTCTTTATTTCCAAGGCTTTAGTTTTTAGCGATCAAAACTTTAAAAAATGGGCAGTTTCACATATTTTTATCTTCTGCAGGCTTTTGGGATCCACTTGAAGGAATAGTTTTCCCTCCTTGCAGCTGCATTTGCAAAGTTAAATGCTTAGGAGTGTACAGACAAATGTTTAGAGATTACATATGTACTGAGAGCTAGATAGACAGCTGTGTGTGTGCATGTGTCTATTGCCAAGAGCTGCACTCCTTCATATCTCTCAGGTCTGGGAAACACAGACAATATGATACCGGCTCAATCCTAATGCAACAGTAGCATAACTCAGTGCTAAATAGATGTTTTCACAATCTGCAAATAATATAAATACATATAAATAGTGACTATATAATAATTCCCATAGTATAGCTGTGGGACATTTAAAGTCATTTCCTGTATCTAGATTTATCCTGTGCCCTGTCTTTTCTTGTTCATAAATCCACTTCTCTATAGGCACTAAGGAACATTGCATATGAGAGACAGCATATTCATGGCAGATTTTAAACGCAGTTTCTAGGCCAGGTATTTGGCTTGCTGTTTCAACTGGGATACAAGGGTGCACAAACATGATATAAGCTACACTCAAAGTTCCTTTTGTTTCATATGCATTTGTGTGGGTAAATCTCCTGCTCAGTGCCCAGGCAGTGAAAGCCTCCTATGCTCTCCCTTATCTCCCATAATATCTAAATTGTGTTCTGATCCTAAGCATGTGTGTGCCTCAGGCAGGTGAGATGCCAAATGCCAAGATATGAAGCAATATTTGCTATCTAGCTTGCAGCATGTGCTGCAGTTCTAGCCATAATCATGACTGAAGGGTATAAAAGTGGAGAGAGTTATTAGCCTGGGCTTCCTGCCTCTTGTGGGTTCCAATCAGACGCTGGGTGTTTTTCAGACTCTTTCTCAAGTGTATAATTTTAGTGTGTACGTCAATAGAAAGCAGAAAGAAAACAGAATTCACTACGACACAATTAAAAGGACTGAGTCCCTGCCCCAGTGGAAGACGACCACCAGCCCTCCCACTCTGGAGGAGCATCACCTCTCAGGCTGTGTCACCGCCACCGCGTGAATCACCTGCCTCGGCCCCAGCCCCCCTGGCCCCCTCCCTGCCCCTTCATAAGCGTGGCACCGTGCGAGGAAGCTCACCGCGCCCGCTCACGCCTCCCCATCTCTTGCAGCCTGGACACCAGCAGCGGGGAGAGGCTGAGACATGGCCGAGGGGGAGATCACCACGTTCACCGCCCTGACTGAGAAGTTCAACCTTCCCCTGGGGAACTACAAGAAGCCCAAACTCCTGTACTGCAGCAACGGGGGCCACTTCTTACGGATCCTTCCAGATGGCAAAGTGGACGGGACGCGGGACCGAAGCGACCAGCACAGTAAGCAAATGCGTCGTGGCTGCTTGGCTCTCCTGCTTGCTGCTATGCCTTGCGCTGTCTTGGCCGGCCTTTTTTCTGGGAAGCATCCCGGCATGCAGCCAGGAGGGGGGCGGCGAGCGAGGCCACCTGGTCCTTACAGTAATCACAGGCGGGCTGACCGCCCGGGACACAACTGAGGTGCTAATTGCAGCATGGCTGCTCACGAGCGAGTCGGCAGCTGGAGAAAGAGGCTGAGGAGGAGCCGCACGCCCCACACACAGCCGCAGCCATCACGCCTGACTCGGTGGCCGCTGTGCCGTGTCCCTCGGCTCGGCGCAGTGCCGGCTCGGCGCGGACGCGGTGTTCTCCGGCAGCACGGCCGCTGAGCTTCTTGCACTCAGGGGCCCAGACCCCACTGCGTGCAGAACGCGTTTTATCTGTGTTCTGCACACGGTGTCCTCTCGTCTTTGGTAACTTCCCTTTCCCCCAATGTAATAAGTTAAATTCCTGTAGGATGCAAAAGTCCAACAGAGGCAAGAATCAGCCAAAATAGAGCTATTTTGTTACTCATGGCTTTAAAAATGCAAGGATGGCAAGGAAAGGTTCCCGTTTGCCCTTTCCAGAAGTTGCCCATGCCACCAACGTCACCGACAGCTCTTTCCCTCTCCCTGCCAACAGCTCACACCACCAAAGCCAAGCCCGTGGCCGAGGTGCTGAGCTCTCTGGCTTTGACCAAGCTGTGCCAAGCTGTCAGAGGAGAGCCAAATGCCCGGCCCGAACACAGAGAGGCCCCTTGCCCCCAGCAGCTCTCCCCGCTGAGCCCACCTGAGCTGTTAGCAGCGACCTGCCGAGGCTGTGCAGAGCAACCCGCCCTGGTAAAGCCATTCAGCCAAATCAGAACACAGCTCTGTAAGGGAAAAGGCACAAAATCAAGGGATTCAGTTTGGAAGTTTTAACCTTTGACAGCCGTTGCACTTTCAAAGTGCTTGAGAGGATTTTGGAAGTTGTGCCTCAGGGAGCCGGGCAGGCAGAGGCACCTGGGGCACAGGGGTTAGGGCTAGGGGCTGGATTCTGCCCCTCTCTGCTCACCTTGCTTGGCAGCAACCTTTCCACAGCCTGTGTACACCACATCCCAGGTGCTTACTGGAATATAGCTGGGATCTGTCAGGCTCATATTTGGTTAGAAAGAAGCAGTGGGAGGAGTCCAATTAGCCTCACAAATTCTAAGAAAAGCACTTTTTTTTTTTCTTTAAACCACAAAAGTCCATGTGGCTTTCTCCCCCAAATGTAACCTTTCCTCCTGTTATTGCTGGTTCAACGAGAGACAGTTCATGCAGAGTTTCAAGCACAAATGTCATTACTCTGCCCCTTGCAGCACCCTCAGCAGCGCTGCAGAGAGCCCTGGCCGAGCCCACCGCCCCCTTTCCAGGGCTGCCCCTGCAGCGAGCGTCTCCCCTCCGTCCACCAGTGCCAGTCCCGGCACACTTGCACCTCGCCGGCTGCCGGCATGGACGCGTGTTTGGGAACCTCTGCCAGCAGGGAACCTCCTGCCAATGATCCCGTAAACGTGGATATCCAACCATACAAATATTTACAGAGGAAACTCCGCGCAGGGCGGTGTGCCAGCAGGAGGGACGCCTCTGGGCATGAAAAGCCACGTGTGCTCTGGGGTCCCCGTCTGTGTGCGCTGCAGACACCAACGCTGCTCGGCCAAAGTGCCCTGGGTGTGCAGCAGGAGCACAGCAGGGTGCTGACCTTCGACGTGGGATGCTGCTCACGCAGCTGCAGAAGGCACCGGCCAGCACGGAGGAGGCCAGGTCCGAGTGGGGAAATGTGCCCTCTGAGTGGGTTAGGGCCAGGCCAGCGAGGGACCAGCCACAGCTGGGCGGTACCTGGAGGTGGCACCGGGAAGGGGGAGATGCTCTTGGAAGGACATGGCTCAGGAGCACCCATGTTCCAGCCAAGGGGCCAGCGTGTGCACGGCTGCGTCACAGCTGGCATCGCTGTTCTGCAAGTAACTGCCCACGCCCACACGCGTGGTGTTCCAGATAAATTCTTATTTGTATCTGAAATTGTCTTGCCAAGTGCTAGGCACAAAGTCAAGGAAGATATCTAATGGGAAAATAAAAAGTCACTCATCCTGGGCCCTCGGCGCCCAGCCTTACATACTGATTCCCTCCCCAGTACTTTGCTGCAGCACTCAGGCATCCCAAGCTCTCACTGTGAAATGAAAAGAAACCTTACCAGAGCATTTTAGACTCTTGAGGATGAAGCCCGCGTTCATTTCCAAAAATAGCCTTGTCCTCTCTGTTTCATGCTGTTACTTCATGGAAGGAAATCTCTGTACAGAGCTGTAAAAGATCTGCAAGAATTGATGCACCCTCCCCTAGACCAGCCGTTCTCCTCCCCGCAGCCAGCAGAGACCTCAGCCTCCCCCCAGCACCTCCTCTCCCCTGCTGGCAGCAGTTCTGGGGACAGCTTTGTGACTCTGCTCTCATTCCCCCTGCTTGACCAGGCGGCTGGGAGGTGGCCCTGGGGCCGGCAGCAGCACCTGGCTGTGCCCCGCCATGCCCCCGCCAAACGCCTCCAGCTGAGCAGGGAGCGCCAGAAGCAAGGAACAGACCCATTGCAGCAAAGATTTCACTGGGACCTGGCTTCTGCCACACCAAGAGGTAACATTGTGCAGTGTCCCAGGAAGGATTAAATGGAGTAGATTAAAAAAATAAAATAAAATAAAATAAAGGAAGGAAGGAGCTGGAGCTAAGGCACCTGCTCATATTTCACTCAGACCAACCCAAACATTTCTGTTACAAATCTCTACAGGAAAAGACTGGGAGAAAAAGTTGGCTAGGAGATGGGAGTAATTATTTGGAAGACCTGGGGTTTTGCAAATCACACTGAGCACACCTGCAGCCCCCTGCATGTGCCAAAGTGGCCGTTCATTGCTCAGCCGTCAGTGCTCCTGCCGACCCACAGCAGCAGTGTGCGGCTCCTTGAGCACCACGCGTGGCAGAACCATCCTTCCAAGGCTGCCTTCCAACCAAACCGCCTCTTCCCTTGATTTCTCCTGATAAATTCATCGATCAAGAGCTAGAGCCAAGTTTTAATTGTTATACTAGACCCCTGCAATTAGCGAAGTAAGGAAAAAAGGAACCCACGGGGGTAAAATAAGTAACCACACAAATAGAAAGGTTAAATGGGCTGGGTTAGGCACAGGATGCAAGCAGAGGAGGGAGGTGGCACAGACGCCTTGGCCTGCCGCTGACCCAGCTCACCTCCCACAACAGGAGGTGAACAAAGAGCTTTGTTTGCCTCTGTGTTCAGAGCCCAAGTCCAGTGCTGGTCACGGTGACCGAGAGCCAGCACCGTGCGCTGTGCGAAGCGGCAGCCGCGCCGTGCCCCATCGCTCTGCCTGGTGGCACCAGCAGCTCCGCGTCCCACGTCACTATCGAGCTCATGCCGTCTGCTCACAGTAGCTACAGGGACTAGAACGATACCAGGCATGGCTCAGGGACACCTGCAGGACGTCCATGTTATTTTTTAGGACGAAGACCAGCGCTTTCTGCTTCTCTGCTGTCCTTCTGCAGCACCCCAGCACACTGACTGCGCCTGGCAGCCCTGGGCGAGGTGGCCTCCGGCGGGATGCTTTGGGTCACGGTTTCGAAATGCCGGCATCTGAAGTCTGTCTGTCCCCAGTTTAGCTCTCAAAATACTTCTTCATATGTCACTCCTCAAGTGTCTTGTCAAAACCACATGAGAAATTTGTAAATTAGAGCCAGAATTAAAACCCCAATCTCCTGTGTCCCATTCCAGTGTCTTAACCAAAAGGCTGCCCTTCCTTTGATGTAAAATAAGGAAAAAATTGGTCTTTGGTTCCTAAAACATGGCTGTGGGGTTTCTTTGAAGGGGAGGGCACAAGCAGACATTTCTATTACACTCTGTACTGTTTCTTATAAAGTCTTTATAAGCTAAGCTTCAGAACAAAAATACCCTGCTAACTTTCCTTGCAGCTTAGACATTATCTCTGACAACATTTTATTTTCCCTTTTCCCATTTTCCTTTTATTTTTGTTGTTGTTGTTGTTGTTTTATTTTTACTTTCAGTTCAGCTCCAGCTAAGCGCGGAAAGTGTGGGTGAGGTTTATATAAAGAGCACCAAGTCTGGGCAGTACCTGGCAATGGACACCAACGGGCTCTTATACGGCTCGGTAAGCATGAGGTTTATGTGGGACCAGGCACGGAGAGGTTTTGAGGTTTGCAGAAATCTCGTAGCGCTGAGTAATGCAAACCGCAAGCAACAATTAGCCTCTGTTTGTTATTTTGGCAGCTGGACAGCCACTCTTCATCCGGCTTTATTTTGGGGGGCAGGAGGAATAAATAAATAATCCAATAGCACCATTTGCAGCCCTGCCTCAAACACTTGACAAATACCATGTGTCATGCTTGGAGCAGCAGCTGCTCCCTACCAGCTGGCAGCTGCTGGCTCTAGGACCGGGACCCCAGCAGACCCCGAGCTGTGCCAGCTCCATGGCTCTGCGAGAGGGCTGGGGGCTGCCAACAGGGCTGGGGGTGAAGCAGCCCCAGGCCCCTGAGTGGAGACCTCCCCGGGTTTTCCCTCTGCATCCCCAGTTCTCTGGCCCACAAACAGCCCCATGCCGGAGGCAGCGACAGTGCCGGTGCGAGCGGGATGGTGTGGGGAAGGAGCTCCTGCACCCAGGAGCCATAGGACACAGCGTCACCAAAAATAATCCGGGTCTTTGAGAATAGTCCCATTTATAGCAAAGTGTGTGTCACGTAATCCTGTTGGTAGGCTTCTTAGCCTCACCAAAGAGCTGCTTTGTTCCCCGTGCTCAGCCCCTAAACCCACAGCCACCACTGATTACTGCCAGAGCAGGAGCATGCGCCAGCACCAGCTTATGGAGAGTGGTGCTCAGCTCGGGCATTGCTGAATAAAGTGCCCGGGTCGTGGACAAGGCACTGTCGGGTGAGTCAGGAGCAAGCCAGGGAGCTAAACCAAGGCCATGTCCCTGCATGCTTCACGTGAGCTCGGCAGGGCACAAAGATCTGGCAGGAGCCTCTGGGCAGCACCTGAGGTGGGCTGAGCCGGGGCGGCCGCATCCTGCCCCCCACAGCACCCCCTCACTGCTGCCACCCGCTGCTCTCTTCCAGCAGCTACTGGGTGAAGAATGCCTGTTCCTTGAAAGGCTCGAGGAAAACCATTACAACACGTACGTCTCCAAAAAGCACGCCGATAAGAACTGGTTCGTCGGTCTGAAGAAGAATGGGAGCAGCAAGCTGGGGCCACGGACTCACTATGGGCAGAAGGCCATCCTCTTCCTCCCGCTGCCGGTGTCGGCCGACTGAGCCCTGACCTCAGGGGCTCGCAGGCGACCCGAGCCCCCAGCGCCAGCCGCCTTCCCTCTCGCTGCCCCTTTCTGGCTGGTCTGACACAGAGCCAACCAAGCGTTAGTGCTCCGAGCTTTAGGTAAAGGCTTTAACAAAAATAAACCAGAGCTGCCCAGCCCCGCGCGAAGCTTCGCAGAGGTGATGGAGAACCCCCGGCACCTTCCGCGCTCCACGACACCTCAGCTTCACCCCGCTGCCCGGGCGGTCACACCGCGGGGCTGAGGACACCCCCAGGGCAGCTGGGCACCGGGGGACGCGCGCCTTCCCAGCCCGGCTGCTCGGCTGCCGTTCCAACCCAGCACCTCCCCGGACGCTCTGTGTTAATGTATTTATCCATCTCAGCACGTCGCTGCTAATGTGCCCTGCAAGCAATTTCGAATTGCACCGTTATTCGTGCCATCGAGTGAAAGCCTGGTAAAATGCTTGCAGATAGCCTCGTCGTTCTAAGCTAAACTAACATCAGCCAAAAGCTCCAAGTCTTTGTCATCTTGGACTTCCTTACAACATTAATATTGCTATATTTCATGCTAATATCAGCTATATGTTATTTGTATTTATTTATTAAGTACATCTATCTCTTACACAATCAGTATGTAAGTGCTTGTAGGCTCCAATGCCCCCTGACATTATCCTGGAGAGGATGGAGCAGAGTGGGAGCAATCAAAGCTTGATTTCAGGGCTCTGTAGCAATGGCACCAGGGCCCCTTGGTGACTTCCAAGCCCTCCGTGAAGCCAGCTTCCTCCCTGCCCAAGCAGCCTCGTCCCGGCCACGCGGCAGGGAGGGCTGGGCTCACCCATCATGCGATGCAGCCCTCGTTCCCCGGCACGGCCACAACTGCAGCCGAGGTCCACGCGCAGACATGGCCGGGGACTGAATGGATCAAACTGAGTAAGGCCAAGGGCAGTGAGCCCCACGCTTTCTGCAGCAAAGAAGCCGTGTAGCAGCGCTACGCCAGCCTGTCTGCTGGCATCGTGGCAGGGGAATGCACTGCGGATGCAGTTCAGGCCAGTCCTCTCCATCATAGGTGGAAATTTCAAGCTGTAAATAAAATATGCTGGTTCAGTGGCAAAATAATAAAGTTTGATATGAAATAATGGAACAGGCTACATCTGGTCTTCAATTAAGAGAAGCTTGAGAAAAAATGTCTAAATCTCTTTGGGGGTTGAAAGTGGAGTGCAGTGCTTCACCACAGGGATGTTTCATGGTGACATGACAAAAGCCAGTCAGCCAGCAGCACCCAGGCGGGGACACATGCACGGGGACCCCTGTGCGGGGACGGGAGGGCGGCACAGCCTTGTTGGGTGCCGCAGGTGCTTCCTCTGCTCCAGGGAGAGCAGGGTCCATCTGCGGCTGCCAAAACACAGCCAACGCAGGAGGCTCAAGGGTCCGCTTCAAGGAGCAGTGGGGAAGGGCTGGAAGGACTCCCCAGTCTGCACTGGAGACCATTACCTGCTCCCAGTACCACTGAGCAGCCAAAAGCTCCCCGCTGAGGGCCCCTGGGACGGAGCGAGGCACCCGGTGCACTCCTGAGTGCAGCTGCTGGGAGTCCGAGTGGGCGCTCTCACTGCATGGAGGGCAACTACGGCCTTTGCACTCTTCATGGCTTCTACAGCAATAATCAACGTTTTGCAATTTCTAGTGTATGTGACAAGAATCGACTTTGCAATTCCTATGGAAAAAAAAAAAAAAAAAAACAGGAGAAGCAGGACTTGCTGCAGTTCAAATGGCTGAGGGACGAGGTGAGCTTCATCCTGGGTAAGAGTTGGGCTGGGGACTCGCACAGAGCCATGGAGCCTCATGATTCCTAAATGCTTTTCCAGCGCTTCCTTTTCTGCAGTCCCTCCAGTTAGGGCCTGACTTTCCTTATTTGACAGTAAAAGAAAAATAAAGGCATTTAGGAACCTAGTATAACTCAAGGTTGTTAAATATTACATTGTAGAAATAATAATTCCAGGTCAGTGGTGAAAAGTGCTCCTGTTCGGATTGGAAAAGATGGGTAATCACGTTTATTTTACCTTTATTTTTGTATTTTTGTCCTTGGAAACTGCAGAAGCATGTATCTGGCAGGAGCATTGCGGCAGGTCAGCTGCTCTCTCCAGCTTTTCGCAGTGAGAATACCATTAGGTGAGATACTTAACATATTCCCAAAGCTGAACAATGGATGTAATGTTTTCATACAAAACTTGCTGAAGAGAGAAAACAAACCACCCTCCTGCTTGCACAGCTCGGGGCCAATGCCTGGCTCCATGGGGCTCCCAGCGCCCGCAGCCTCCTTGCTGTTTGCACACCCGCTGCACCTTCTGCAAACACCAGGACAAGGCCTGCAGTGTCCACTAATTCGATACCGCAGTCAATTTTTCCCATCACTCTGGGAACTCCAGGAGCCCTTCCTGTGGGCTGCCACCTCGACAGACTCATGTGGGTGCTGCCACCATGGGTGGGTGTGCAGGGACCCTCCAAGCATGGCGAGGGGCATGCAGCCACCCAGGGGCCACCTGCTCCCAAACCAGTAGGACGGTTTTTAAGAATTACCTCACCCCAATTCACAAATAATAATGACAAATGAGCACCAGGGGCTGATGACCACAAAACCAGCGATGGCGTGCAGGGGCTGGGCGGCAGAGCGGGGATGCGAGGAAGGGCAAGTGCCTGCAGTCTGCCCCAGCAGCCGGTGACAGCGCCTGCCCCGACCTGCTGCCCACGGGTGCGCATTGAAAGCACTGATTGCACCTTCCTGGCACAGCCCCGGAGCCTCTGCTCTGGGAAGCACACGGAGCTGGCCAGGTCGCGGCCGTGGCACTCTGGTTTCATCCCACCTGGGCTCCCCTTGCTCGCTTCACTCCAGCCGTCAGACGGGGACGTGGGGAAGGCGCTGCCCGCTCCTGGCACAGCCCCGGACAAGCCAACTCCACGTGGGAGGTGGGAACAATAGGCACTATGCGTTACATATTTCTGCAGCAGTAATTAGCCACTAATTACTGCACTTTAGCATTGCTCTGCTAATTACTGCACTCCTGAACTTTTGCACTCACTGGCTCTGAAGCCTTTCCCCGAGTGCTGATAGCATCTCCCTTACCCGTCCTCCCAGGCAAGCAGCACGCTGCCGTGGGAATGGGGAGCGTGGCAGTGCCGGCGCCACAGGGCAGCCGGAGTGGGACCAGCACCAGTGCCCTCCCTGCACATTCCCTCCACGTCCCTCCAGCACCCCGTGTCTGGTCTGGGGGACCGCGTGGGCACCAGCTTACCAGGCGGTTCCTTCTCTTGCTGGAGGGTCGCTGGTTGCCAGCTGCTTCTGCTGGCCTTCAGACAGCAAAGTCTCCACCCAGCTGCCCACAGGGAGGGTCGGATGCGTGGTCTTGGGTGTGCACACAACGCTTGAAGGACGACCAATATCACTTTCCAGTTTTCACTTACAATCACCAACAGCCAAAAAGGCACATTTTTACTGTATACACCAGTGAAAACACTTTAATTAAAAGAAAGAAGAAAATAATGCTTGTAAAAATCTACTCAACACAAGCGCCTTTCCCCCACCCCTCCCAAAATTAAACACAACAGTAGGCTGTCTTGGGGTTTTATCAATTCTGGTGCCTCAGGTAGGCTAGGTGGCTATCCCCAAACTGGCAAATACCCGTGACCATTTTGCAGCCTTGCCTTGTTTTATACCTCTAAGCACATGCAACACAACTCATGGCAGGCACACACAGCCCCCTTATAAAAGCTTAACAAGTAATGATTTATCAGCTGTGCCACCACCACAAACCATGCACGAGTTCTTAATTACCTGGATAGGGAGGTATAACGCACCCTTCTGAGCCTCGGTGAGGGCAGCTCCAGCCACCGTGGGCTGGGAGCCAGAGCACGGCGCACTGCTGGCGTCCGTACCGCAGGGCTTGGGCACTGCGGGTCCTGCAGCAGCAGCGCCGGTTCTGGGGCAGTGCCACAGCTCCCCGCCGGGCTGAGCCCTGCCGTCTCCACTCTCACTGCTCCTACAAACTTGCAATTGCTTAATGGCAGAGGATAGGAGTTGCGTAGTTAGACATTTAAACCAGTACTTAGCAGTGCCCAGCAATGACTGAATATCTGCCAAAAGCCCGGCTTTAGGCCAAAGAGCTGCAGGAGGAGCAGGGACAAGAGAAGGACCCAGCCACCTGCCCTGCCCCAGGCACTGCTGCTGCGGCGCTGCCGGCACTTGGGAAAGGCTACAGACGGTGTTTGCGATGGCAGACACAAAGACTCAAGCTGGAACAAGATGGAGTGATGTGGACAGCAAGCAACATCAACAGCTTGCTTAAATATTGTGATAACTTTCCCCATGAAATGCTGGGCTGTCACTCAACTGAAGAAATGAGTGAGTGCATGAGCAGGAGATCCAGGTTTCTAATTAAGCTGGAAAGTTGGAAAAGGTAATGCTGGATTTAGCCATGCTGCCTTCCAACACCTCATTAACCGCAGGGCATTCCTCTCATTAGACTTCTATGCTCAGAAATTACCACCTCAGATACGCACTTGACGCCCAACTGGGGGAAAATGTCAACACTTTGTCTGAAAAATAATCCCTAAGGAAGCCACAGTAATTGCTTCAGACAGATGAACAAGCAAGGATGACGTTACCCAGAGAAACCACACTCAGCTTGGAGAGTTTTGTCCTTAGGGTGAGAGGTGAGGGAAAAAAAAGACTTATAAGATTTAATAAAATTATTACGCTTGAAGATCTTCCCCAGTACGTGCAGTGAGGGCAGGTGTGCTGCAAGGGGACACCGCCAGTGCCACCCGTTGGTCACCACGGCAGCTGCTCACCAGAATGCTGATCCAAGTTTAGGCTTCTTCCATCATCCTAAAGGTGTGGGAGGAGGCTACGGAGGTGGCGCGGGGCAGGTCCAGTGCTGTGGGATCCCACAGCCCCTTCCGCCGGTGCCGAGGGCTGCGCTTGCTCCCACTCACATCCAGGCACAGCTTGGCTGGGCTCCCCGAGCTGGGCTGCGTGCTGCAGCAGGTTTGCCGGCTAGATCTGCAAATCCACAGAAATCTCAGCAGCCTGCGAGCTCAGACAACATGCCGTCAGCCACGCACAGCACCAAACCGCAGAGCTCTAAATCTTGTGCGCTCCCTGCTTTTGTTTGGCTCAGGAGTCCTCTGCCGAGATTTAAAACCCGACTGCTTGTTCCTGTTAAATGTTTATCCTGCACCAGGAAGGGCATGAAAAGTCACACAAACTATTGCACTAGAAGAGCTGAAGCTATTTTTTAAAAATATCACACTTTACATTAAATAAACAACTCTCTGACATGCTGCCATTTGTTAGGAAAGAATGTAAATCTGGGTCTAATGGCTCCCATATGTTCTCTGAGGATGACATGGAAATGCCCATGAAAGGTAAAATGCTGGGAAGGGCTTGGGCTGCACCACCGGGTTTCTCCACAAGGTATGCCGGAGTGTGGCAACACCTCTGGTGGGCAGGACAAACAGACTGCCTGGTCCTTCCATCCAACATGAGCTGCCTTTAAATGCGAGGCGATGCCTGCTCAGGCCAGCACTGCCCTTACCAGTCCCTGTGCCTATGGGGACATTATTCCCTACAGATGGGACCTTTCTGACCGCTGAAGCGCTGCCTTCATTGCACTCGGTGGACTTGCTCAGCACAGGGCAGCTGCAGCGTGGGACCCGGGGCGCAGGGACTGAGGGTGGCAGAAAGGCTGCGTGAGCTCCTGCTGTGCAGCACAAACCCCATCACAGCCCCGGGAAACAGCCTGGCGGTGTGGTTTCCACTGCTCTTGCTCCAAGCAATGGTCCTGAAGCTCTGGGGACAACCTGAAATGTCCCAAATCCCCAGGGTGAGGGCCATCAGCACCTGCTCGCAGGTCCCTCAGCATCTCCTGCCCTGAGTCTGGGGCTGCTCCGTGCGTCTGTAGCGCAGGAAGGGTGGCCCAAAGTGCCTTTGAGACATGCAGGTGGGAGGCTGAGGTTAGTTCCTTCCAACTTTCCCAAGCAGTTTGCAGCAAAACTGTTTCACTTTAAACACTGCTGCACCATGGGGCCAGGGCCAGAGCCTAACTGGAGAGAGCACCCAGAGCTGCCCCCGAGCCTGGGGCCGCAGCTCCTGCCCACGAGCTGGTGACTGTGGACAGGGAGCGATGGTGGCCCTGGCTCAAGCAGCTGCGGGGAGGTGGGGACCGGGGCTGGACACTGCTGCCGTGAAACAAGACTTCACCAGCAGCACATTTTGCCACGCACGCAGCTGGGAGAGCAGCAGCACCTGGTCAGTGGCTCTGCTGCATCCCTCCTGGTCCCAGTGTCGCCCCCCCACTGACCCGCGGTCCTCCCCCAGTTGCCAGAGGCGGGAGGACAGCCGAGGGCACAGCTAGCACCAGCCTGCGGGACAAGAGCTTGGGAAGCTTTTTGCTGGGAGACAGGACAGATCGAATCCGTCCCATCAGCAGATCTAGAAGAGAGCGGGACTGGCCCAGCACACCTGTTTTTGGGGATGTTTCAGCAGCGTTGGCTACGAGAACCAGGCCAGGGCGAGCAGGAGGCAGCGACGCCGGGCCGGGCACCTGCCGCTCCCAGCAGGCTGGGGCAGGCTGGCTCGAGGCTGTCGGGCAGCGCTGTCCGGGGGCGGACTGGCACCAAAACAACAGCAATTGCAACGAACCCCCCAGCTGCTCGCGGCCAGCCCCAGGAGCCGTGCGTCGCCCTGCAGAAGCCGCTGCGCAGCGGGAGCCCGGCAGGTGGCAGCGCTGAGGCAGGCACGGACCGCGAGCGGAGCCGGACGGAGGCCGGGGGGCCCGCGACCCCCCCGGGCCCGGGGCTGGGGGCACCTCCTGGCCCCGCTCCCTGCTCGCCCCCTCCCGCTGTCCCTTGCCCGAGCAGCGCCGGGGGGCCGGGGGCTGCCCCCATGGCGAGCGGCCGTGGGAGCGGGGCTGCCGGGTGTCCCCACGCAGCGCAGGGGGAGCAGGCAGGGAACAGAGGGTTCCGCGCCTGGGAGCCCGGGTGTGATCGCACATGAAGCGCTCATCCCACAAAGCGCCTTCTCCTTCCTTCTTCAGCCCAGAGGGCTGCTTTGCCCATGAGACGGCGCTCAGCCCAAGCCCCAAAAGCCAAAACAACTGAAGCAAGGAAGCCTGGAATAGTCTATTATTAAGCTCTGGGAACTGATGGCAATCCAAGCAAAAGGAAAGCTTGGGTTTCCACCGCTTTCCTGTGGCTGGCATTCTGGAAAGCCTGCTGGGGGACGCACACATCTCGGCGGTGGGCAGCCTGGGCGAGGGCTGCAGCACCTGCGGTGCCACCAGCATCGTCCCTTGCAGGCGATGCCACAGTGCCATGGAGCATCATCCCCAGATCATCCCCCGACATGCCACCCCACGCCTCCAGCCAGGGATCTGAGGCAGTGTCAATCAGGTGTTTCAACAGGAGCGATTTCCTTGGTGAAGGTCACATTAGGAAGAGTGGGGGAATTTGCAAGAGCTTGAGCAAGGTCCAGCAAACCCTGCACCTCGAAGCATTGCCATGGCCTCTCTGCAGGTTTGTGCAAGCTGGGATGTTTGCAACACATGCAGCAATTTGCTCTGGCTAGTGAGGGTGGCTTTCAGTGATTGCTAACCCCAGCTCTCCGGTCAAGTCCCTGGGGTGGGGGGAGCCCCTGCCCACAGCCCCCACCCCTCCCAGGGCCCGGAACATCAGAGAGCTGCAGCTTAACTCTCAGTGTAAGCCCCCAGAGGTGGTCCCTTGGAACAGGTTTACCTGCTTCTCTCGCCATGGCCCTTCCTGGCTCTCAGGGTTTTCCCTTCCCTGATAACTTGGTGCTGCAGGAAACTCTGCTTCCCACATTAAGTGGATTGCCTGCACTAGCACAGACAAATACATTTATCACACCAAATTCCCGAGCCATTACACCGTGGAGTTTCCGGGATATGAATCCTCTGTCTCTCACATCCTCCCCAGCCCTGTTTCCGGAGCGGGGCCGCTGCACATTCATCACCCACGGCACAGAGCGTCCCCGCTGCCCCCTGCCCCAAGGCTCTGCCTGAGACTGCCCCCTGGCACCACAGCCGCACACAGGACCCCACTGCAGGCAGGGGCCACCAAAGCACTGCCCAGCCCTGGCCCAAGGGCACAAGACACAGCCACGGGTCCTGAGCTGTGGGAACGCCTGGGACAAACTCAAACCACTCCCCACCACCCCAAAGCCACCATTTCACTGCAGAATGCCTCCTCTCCCTTTTCCCAACACCAGTTTCCTCCTTTGGAAAAGGGGGCTGGGAAGGAGGACAGGCACCTGCAGCCAGATGTACGGAAAGAGCTGACCTCTACAACCTGCCTCACAAACAAAAGATGCTGCTGGATTCAAAGCCAATTAGTAAACTCCGGCCTAATCCTGGAGGAAGGGGCTCCGTTAAACACTGCTGGGCAGGAGGCTGCTCAGGCCAGGCCAGTGGCTGCTATCAGGGCTGTGCAGTCCCGTCCCCGGGTGCTCCCGCTGCAGTGTTTTGTATTTCAGACATACCCGTGGCCTCTCGGGAGCCCCAGCAGTGGGCTTCTCCTCCAGGCTGCCCTGCCTAAACCATCCGAATCTCATTTATCCTTCAGCTGACGTTCTTTTTTTTCCTGTGAGATGTGAACAGTTTCTGTGGATCCATCTGGATGTTATTAGGAAAATGTCTTGGGTCCACGGAGGCTGCTGGCAGCAGGCTCCTTCCTCGCTTCCTCTGTCCCGGACACGTGAGGCCGAGGAGCCGACCCACACGAGGAGCCTGCGGTGTCAGCGTATGAAGAGCAGCAGCCAGGATTTTGTGGGTGCTGAGCTCCCAGGACTTCCCATGCTGCCGCCCCTCTCCCGGCACAGCGGAGCCACGCAGGGACCCACCTCAGTGGCAAACATGCAGATGAGCAGGGGAGAACGCAAGGGTAGAAACCTCCCCACGCTGCCCATCGCTTGCTGTTCCCAGGCACTGCTTCCCTGGGGCCCTCCAAGTGCCCATGAGACCCCCCCGGGCTCCACAGCCGGCTCTGCCCGCCCAGAGCAGCACAGCTGGCACCGTCCTACTCTTCCTGCCTGGGAACGCAGGAATTGCGCTTATGGTACATGGGGGGACTCCTCACTGCTGATTTAAACTCGTCGTGAATGTTCCTCAGCAGCACTCTCACCACTTGCTCCCCTCTTTCTGCACTCCCTTAGTTCAGTCCTCTCCCCTTTTTCTGACCAGTGATTTGCAATACTCACAGTCTGCTTGTTCAACAAGACGATTCCCTTGGGCCTCAGCTGACAGCTTCCATGGCTTTTGGTATGTTTTTATTTAGCCATTAGAGCTACATCCTGAATGTGGCTGTAAAGCACATTTATCCTTTATGACTTAACTCAGTGCCAAATCCGTCTCAGCTGTGGCCTGTGCTGGGGCGCAGCAAGCTGCACTCGCTGCAGGCTTTGCAGTGCCTCTGCCCGCGCTGATGGCTGGTGCCAGCTGGGGAATAAAGAGGGAGCGAGGGAGGGACGGTGGTGACCAGGGCAGGCTGCAGTGAGCCCTGCTCCCCTGGCCAGCACTGCCATGTCCCAGGAGCAGCAGCAGCAGCAGCATTGCCACGGGCACGGTGCGGGCGTTGGGCAGCGCAGGTGGCACTGCTGTCAGCACCTGCACGTGGGGCGATCGGGTGGAACACGATGCACCTGTTCGACAAGGTGCCCCGTCCTGATCACCCTGCAAATGCCTGAGAGCAGGATCAAGCCTTTCGAATGGAGACTGCTATTTCCAGTTGGTCACATATTAAAATCACACCTTAAACACAGGATAAAGAAAGGAGGAAAAAACCTGTCCTGGCACAGCTGTGAAAAGTTAACAGTGTGAATTATTCAGGCTGCTAGGTGTTTGCTCTTCAGAGAACAAGGTTTCAGCCTCAGGCCCAAACCCTCGTCTCCAAGAACACTTCCAGCTTCCAAAGCAAAACCAGTTGCAATTCAAAGGCGTCTGAATGCAGTCATCACTCACCCAGGCAGACGGTTCCTTGTCACTGATCATGGAAATTCAGTATATGAGAAGAACTTGCAACAAAAAATGAACTTCTCTTTATTTTCAAAGAAGTAAGTCTCGTCTCAACTCTCTACTCTTGCAAAGAGAGTGGGTATCTTTGCTGCTTCTTTATTTTTACCCTCTTTAATTACCTTACTAAACTGAATGAAAACCAACAGGAAAGCTGCAGGCACTGTCACAGAGTCTTTGGCAAGATATGCACTAGCCAAAGGTGCAGTCCCAAGACAAGAAACTGCAGTAATGAATTATAATCAAAATACCATTTTACCAATTTTCCTCAGAGTTTCTGGACAGATTTTCCCCAGTCTCCACAGAGAATACTGGTATTTTTTCCAGCCAAACAAATTTTCTAAGCAAAAGTTTGAGAAGAGCATTCGTAATGAAGGCAGACCAAACCCTCACCATGTGTGCCTATACCAACACTCCTAAGACAGGAAAAATGCACGCAGACAATTTGGGTTTCCTCAGGCAGGTTCCTCCAAACACCTGGCATAGTCTGGTGGGAGCAAGAGGAGGAATTTAAGGATGGGAGTTTTTGCAGGGTGCTTTTTACAGAGAACAAAGAAATAAATTGCGTAAGTAGAAATGTATGTTTGCACTAGCTGGGGTCATCTCTGTTCCCAGGCTCATTTCTGTATGTTTTTGTTCCATTTTGAAATCCTGTTATGGAAAAACAGATTGTGACAAAGTAGCAGGAAGGGAAAAGCAACACAACCATCCTGTAGACTCTGAAACTTTACAGATGCTTTTCTGCCCAAAGGAAAAGGCTGGTGCATGGACACTGCGTCAGTGCAAACTGCAAGCAGCGCTGTGCAGGAACATTGTCACCCCCAGCTCATGTCCGCGCTGCTGTGCTCAGTAACTGCAGCCCGTTCACTATTTCAAGCTTTAACTTTCTATGCGTGCATGTAGTTTATATTGTGCTAAGCCCACACAGACAGCAAGCAATTTCCTTGTGCTTAACAGCCCCTCTGTTCTCCCCTGATGCCCGTGCACTCCGCTAAGCCCGGCCGATTAACGCTGTCCCCACCGAGGGTCCCCACGGCCACAAACGCCTCTGCTCCTCCAGCCTGCCCACGCAGGTAGCGCGCTGGGCTTGGGGCTGCATGTCTGTAACACGCTGTCTTCCCTCTTAATGCCTGTTACACACATTAATGTATTTGGTACATGTGCTGCAGATGTCACGCCAGAGTACACGCCATGGCTTCATGAATCATCCTCACTCTCAGCCAGGGCTACTCCATCCCATTACTCCGAACCCTTCAAAGCCTTCTCTTTTCTTCCCAGCCTGAACTGCAGGTTTTAGTCCTTGATTTTTCTAGACCAGTAGAAGACTTTTCCTGGTTCCCCCTCACTGCTCATTTCCCAGCTCTCACGGCCCCGGGGCCCCGCCGCAGGGCTCCTGCGCTGCCAGCCCCAGCCTCAGCATCCTCTGCTGGGGAGCAGCTCGGACACTGTGCCCCCCAGAAGGGCTAATGGCCAGCCTGGAGCGCTGCTTCTGCCCTACCAGACGTCTGAACGTCATCCAAAAGCAATTCAGGAGCACACAGTAACATCATCAGTAAAAGCAAGGTTTTGCACAGGCAAACGATGTGACAGCACCAGCACCAAGGACCCCCTGCTCACTTTCCTCTTGTGAAATCACGTAAAGTCATTCCCATTCATCACCTCGATTCCAGTGTTTGTCCCCAAGCTACCGAAGCTGACCACAGAGCCTGGCCCTCCCCACCTCCGCACCGTCCCCAGCGGCAGAGGAACTGCTGCCAGTGCCGGTCCCGGTGCCACCGCAGGAGCAGGGGTGCAGGACCGGGGGGACGTGCCCGGCTGCCCTGCTGAAGCAGGGCCAGTTCTACAGCAACAACACTGAGCTTGCTTGGAGTGCTTTTCAGGGACAGGAACAATCCAGCCGTCCACACAAGAGTGTTGCTTGGATTTAATTAAGCCTGTTTAGAAACTCCTTCTGTCTCTTCGGTGCCATTTCCGTGCATCCAGCAGCCCTGAGCAAAGCTGGCATTTATCTACAGGTCCAGCAAAAACTTCCACAGGGGGCCAGATGCAAGCCTTTAATTCTGACAGATCTGCAAACCAGCAAGTGTCCAAAAGAAGAAGAAAAGAAGAGAGGCACGCAGGGAAAGGAATGCATGCAGGGAACAGCTCCGTTTGGGCATGTCATCTGCTAGTGCTCACCACATCGCTGCGAAAATGGACGGTTGCTTCTGGGCAGTGACAAAGGGGCTGGCTCAAAACCCGAGGGATTCGGTCAGTTAAAATGACGAGGGCTGCAATCAATTCCCAGCCGAAGCGGGGCCGCACAGCTCACTGCGAGGGGTTCCTAAAATTAGGTCAGCGCGAGGCTTTGCGGGCAGGGTGCGGGTGGCAAGGGGACAACGCTGGGGCTGCAGCCCCACCGCTGCCATCTCTCCGGGTGAGCCATTGCTTCCTGTCTGCGCTTTATTTATCCCACATCTTTATGTTCTATACGGTTTGTACTGAAATATGTCGGTATGCAACTTTCTAGGCTTTTCCGTCCCGCTGGGGTAAACCCGACATATGTGGGATGAGATGGAAGATGAAATCAACCATCGCTGCTGTTTTTGTGCTGGGGCTTCTGCCAGCTCTGCAGAGGTTTTGTGGGGGTTTGGGGTTGGGGTTTCTTTTTTTGGTTTGTTTGTTGGATTTTTTTTTAACTAAACTGGTGCTTTTAACACTTGCTATCTTCAACCTTTTCAAAAAGTCAGAAATGAGAATAAAGCTCTGCCCCGATCTACTTTTCCACATTCTCATGGAGGTGAGAGGATCACCTCCGGTGATTGCTGGGGCATGCAAATGGAGCCGTGACCACATGTCCTGTTCTGTGGGGTGCAGCTGTGCTCCCCAGCCCCACCATCCCCTTAGTTCCACACGTTTTGAGACAGAGCTTTTACTTACGCAGCGCAGTCCAGAAAGAGGGGGTTTTCTACCCACTGGCTTGTTTTGCCAATGTTCTGGAGCACCTTTGTGGGACATGTCAGAGGAAGCAGGAGCCAGCATGCAGGACCCTAGGCCAGGACTCCAGAGAGAAGCCCCAGTCCAGGACCCACCATACAGCATCAGCATAACCACAGGATGGACATGAACACTGTAAAATGGAGATGTTATCCTGTCCGTGTCACAGGGAGGGATAAGGGTAAAACACCAGCTCCAAATGCTCCCACAGTGCAGAGGTACGTTAGGACCTCTGCAAGTTAATGTCAGTGAGCTGCTTTTGTATTTTTTCCCCTCCCTAATTTAGTCCTGGGTCTAAACTAAGCACAGGAGCACTTCACATAAGCAGCTCCTCAGCAGCTGACTTCACGGAAGCTCGGTGACTCCACAGCACAATTGTTTTCCCAGAAGGATGCATGTGTTTGCACATCCCTGCCTGTCACTGGCTCGGTCAGCGCGGGGGCAATGCCCACAGCCACCCGGGTACCCGTGCCTGCTGCTCGGGCCAGCTCTGGGTGCCCTGGTGCCCCGGTGCCCTGCCCCTCACCAGCCACCGGCTGCCCAGGGCGGTGGCAGGATGCTTGGCCCCTTCGCTCAGCACTGGATGGAGCAGCTCTGAGCCTCCGCCACAACCATCCCCCAGCCCGAGGACCGAGAATGAGAATTAAAGGAAAAAAACTCTTTGAAATCAGTTTTAAGTAAACAAAAAATTGATCTCACAAGCTTCAGTAACCACAAGCATAAATTTGGGTTTGGCTGGTTTCTGTGTTTTGCTTGGGTTCTTCTGCATCACATATGAAGCCTATTTTAAGATGATTTGCTCGAGCAGCTCAGCATATCTCCAGGGCTAGCATGCACTCCACAGTCACCTAGGAGCCACCACTGTCCCCATGGCCACGAGATCCCTCCGGGAGCAGTGAGAGACTGAGCTGGCCTGAAACGCAAACAAAGTCCCTTATCCCTGGGGCTCCTATCACCACGGGCCAGCTCTGTCGTGAACTAGCTCTGTATCCCTAGGAAATGGAAGGTGGGGAAAGGTAGAAGCATGCCCTTTCCAGAAGAAAAACAAAAAGGTAATTCTATGCACGCCCTTATTTTATTCCAGCAAAGGGTAAGGCATTCGGTCAGCAGAGTGGAATGAGTCTTGTGTCACAGCAGGAAAAATGTTGTGCTTATGAGTTTGAGTCCAGTTCCTTTTTGTAGCTGAAGCAAGGAGCAGTCACTCCTCCATTCCTTGCACAAAGACATTAAAACTGGCTGAGATGGTAGTGGGGATATGCGGATCTACGGGCTTGACCCGGGCAGCATTTGAAATGGCTGAGATGCAGATCTCAGCCCCGCCGAGGCTGGAGGAAGGAGAGGATGGCCAGCTGGACGCGGGCTTGGATCCACCCACCGTTACAAGTAACAACACTAAAATAAAACGAATCCAAGTAATTCTCACTTGCTTGGTAATTGCCCCCAGATCAGGCATCTGCATCTTCAGCAGGCACAAAAGCGCGAAGAGGAAGGGCAATTCGGGCTTCTGGTGTCTGCGTGGAGCTGGGTCTGGACAGCCGGAAGAACGGCAGGAGATAGTCTAAATTTCAGAAGAAAAGGGGGAAAAAAAAGAACAGAGAAAAGAAAGCTAACTACAGAAACGTGGTGTCATGCTCGTCTCCCTAACGTACGCGGCAGCCTGTCAACCACGCAACCCAACAAATGGCTTAGGATAAAAGAAAGGGAAAAACACCATTAAGTGTCCGTTTGTGCTTGTTAGGCTGTCTCTCCCTCTGCTGCTCTCCGGGGAGCGCTGCCATTCCCGGGAAAGGTAGCAGACGATCACTTTACAAGGCAAGGGAGGGAGGAAACTGCAGAAGAGGAAAGAGAGCAGACAAATTGCTAAATGAAAAGGCAAATGAGACGCTGTGAGCAAACACGGCGCTGCCTCCGCGGGGCCGGCGCTCCGGCTGCGGACCTCTGGGCAGAGGCACAGCCTGGGGCTGCGAGCTTGGGCTTGTGGCTGTTTGTACAGCAACATCAAAAGTCATCTTTATGCAATGCTTCCTGAACATTTCCACATTCAATTTCGCAAACCTCCAGGCAAAATTCCTTCCAAATCACAGGCCTTGGCTCACACGTGAATATCACAAAAGCAGAAAAAAAATGCACAGAGAGCTATCATTTCTAGCAAAGCATTTCTTGTTTCCGCTTCGAGAAGCTCTGGAGGTTATTTGCAGCCTTTAAACTAATGAGCGGCCGACAGAGCACAGGCAGTGGAGGAGGATAGCAGCAGCTGCCAAGTAATGATACTTTACACTTACGGATGCTTTTATCCATCTTTCTCTGAGCACTTCACAGGAGATAGCAGGGTGTTATTATCACTCCCCTATTTATGTGGAAGCTGAGGCATAGTTTAGAGTGAAATATTTTGGTCTTCCTTAAGACTCTATACTCTGGAGGCTTGTTTAGGAAGGGAGATGCAAGATGAATTGTCCTTCTTCAGATGCACTCACTGTTGTAGGCACAACTGGGAGAAAAGCAGATTGCCAGGCAATTTCAAGCAGGATGCACAAAGGTTTGAATTGCTGAAAGGCTGATCATGGTGCTACCTTTGTGTAAAATCCCTCCCCCTATAATGCTCCTGTCTGGAATCGCACAGGAAGGTTAAAAGGAAGGAGAGGACAGCATGGGGAGTTTTCATTTGTTACCAAATTTTGCAAATGTTTAAGGCAACTTTTACTAAAGTTCTACTGGAGCTTCTATACAAAGCCTGACGCAAAACAAAATGAAATCCTTAATGATGCCTGTAGTATGGATAAGAAGGAAAATATCCATTACTTTGATTTTTCATTCCTAAGTAGTAAAACCTTTCAGGGACAACCTAGTAAGCCACATTTACTCAGCACAATGGATCTGCACATGGGCTTGTACCTGGATGCATTCACCTACACTAAATACCTGCTGGTTTAAGCTATCCTTACACATAGCAAAGGATATCATTACACCAGCTTACACACGGCTCTCCAGGTCTCTGCCTGCAGACGCCACTGCTTCTGGTGTTCATTTATGCAACCAAGAACAATTAGAAATAAACGGGCAAGGAAAATTACACTTTTAACTGAACCGAATGTGATCTCATGCTAGCAAAAATACCCACACTTCCAGATGAAATGCATGTTCAAGTGCAAACTGCCAAACCTCTTCCCCATTCATGTGCCACACTGTGCATCCAGGGGGGCTGTATTCACTTGCCACAAGCTCCCTAGTGTCCCTTCATCCCATCCCACCTCTTCCCCCAACCCGTCCTCAGCACTGTCAGTAGAATCCAAATTTTCTTTCTGGCTGTTCTGCACCCAGAGGCAGCCGGCACAGCAGCACCCCCTCGCCCCCCGCACGCTGAGCCCTTGCCTGCCCTCGCAGCCCCCACCCCTCCAGCGCACACCGGGGGCTTTCCCAGGCCCTCACAACATTCTCGCCTGGGACCGAACGTGCCGCTTGTCCTGCTCTTACCCACAGCCGGGGGAGAAGCCAGAGCTCACCAGCGCTCTGGCAAGTGTTAGAAAAAGTACAAAGCTGCATAGAAAAAACATTTAACTACAGCACTTTGGGGAGATAAGAGCCTGGGGGAGGCATTTCAGTGGCAGGAGCGTGTGCGTGTTTCCACCTGGATGGTGATCAGGGACCAGCTGAGCGCCTGGGCGCTCAAACCTCATCCAGCTCCATAACTGGGTCTAATAAAAGGTTTTGCCTTTCCCCTGATAACCTCAGCACTCACACACTCAAAGCATGCTCCCATATTCAAAATGTACTCCTCCTCTCTCTTCTGGCAAAGCATCCTGCTGCTGTCACTGCAAGAGCGGGGAGGCAGCGGTGGACCCATCACAGGAGAGAGGAGGTGGCTTTTGAGGGCCAGGAGCACGGTGGCAGCGCTTCATCCTGCCTGGGGCGGGCTGGGAGCCTGGCTGGGGATGCGGCATCATGCCTGCTGCAGACACACGGGCCCAGGGCACAGAGCGGTGCCAGCTGCTGTGATATGGAAGCGTTAGTTACGCTTGTTTGGGCTGGCACATAACTGACGTACATGATGCACGTGATGTATAAATCTGTGGTTTACCTATTGTGAAAAAAATGACCTAAATTCATGCCCATAAAACATCGTGCATTCCCCAGGTATTTATCATTTGAAGAACGAGTGTCGTTTCATTTGAGACTAGGGTGTTGTATGATCTAACAAAAAAATAATCTAACTGGCCTGATTTTAGGTTGGCTTTATTTATTCATTCACCATGACTGAATTATTCAGTTTTCCAGAATCCCAACACAGAAACCCTTTCTGCTGCCTACACTGAGATGCGCGCTATGCTCTTCTAGTGGCTGAGCGGTTGTGCTTCCAGCCTGTCCTTCGTGACAATCATGGGACCAACCGCACAATATTCAGAGTGCTATGAGTGCATTTGCATTTTTGTAGTAATTTAAATATAAATGTATATTTATACTTGCCATACATTCAGAAAGGCTGATTTTTCAAAATCCTACAGGGCTTGGAATAAGCAACAATTATAATAAGGAGGCACATACCAAGAGAGATCTCACATCTTTCTATGGAATTAAGGTCTTGTTTCTATCATTAGAGGGAGATATATCAGATATTAAACTCAAGATACCAGAATATAGGAAAAAATTTTGGATTCTACATAGAAGATTTAATCCTGTTGCTGTCAGGTATGATTTTGGGGAAGATTTCCACATTTCAACACAGGAAGAAAAAGTATTTCTAACTGCAACCATTTAAAATGATCTGGAATTTCTGTGAATGTCTGTGAAAAAGGATCTGCCTGCACTGATAAAGCACGCGGAGAACAGCAAGCAGAGACGTCAGGGCCTTAGCATCATTTGACCGACCAAAAGAACAGCTCCAGCACATAGGCACACATCTCCTGATGCAGATGCCAGGTCTCTCACCCACACACCAGCAGTTTTACACCCCCTGAATTCTTTGCGCACCCCTGGGTGGAAAGCAGAACGCCCACCGTGCCACCCCGAGCTGCTCCAAGGGAGGGGACCCCAGGACCGCCCGCGCCCCGCATACCCCATCTCCAACCGTGGGAGGAAGGCTCCTGACACTTGGGTGGCCACGCTCCCCTTGCAGCTTTGCAGCACTCCTGGTAGTGAAGCTCTGCAGCACGAAGGCAGCCGGAGTTCAATCCACAGCTTCTCCCATCGCGTCTCATCTCCTTGGCCTCCTTCTGTCCCCCAGGCACAAACCGAACGACTTCTAACACGCTAAGGAAGATGTCGGTCACTTGCCTCACAACACCGGTTCCTGTAACGACAGCACTCACCATGCAGTTATTGGGATGTAATAAAAAGGTATGGCTAAAGTAAACTACAAATTGGCTGAAATGCTGCAAACAAAGCCTGATTTAAAGCCCTGGCAGATTTAAAGCCTAGAACAGAATAATTAATGGCAAGAAAGCTAGTCCTGCTAGCCAACACAGCATCACTAGAGATGCGATAGCTGGAATAGCTAGTGCAATGCCACAGAGAATGGGGACATGAAATCTTCTGGAGGTCCCTCCCGGCTCACCATCTCATGACAACATCTAAGAGCTTTCTCCACATGCCCCAGAGATGGCATGTGCCCAAAACAGTAAATTTCACTCAAAAAGAAGGTCACCCAAGCAGGATGCCAGCTCCTTCAGGGCTACATCCCAAAATGTACTTTGTCCTGATAGCTAGTTATTGTCTTCTGCGAGGTCTCAGTAGTCTCCAGTGCTGACCCCCTCAAACCACACAAAGGCAGAAGCTGTCTCCCCGTGCTTACTATGAGGTGGGGTCTCCCACAAAGGGACATCAGCAGGGATTCTGCACCTTGCTGCTGGAGCATAAAACCAGCCACCACCAGAACCTCAGCTGAGGAAGCCTGGAGATGTGCCAGGGAGGCTTTAGAAGATGGACAATAAGGAATTATAGCTAGATGTTTAATTTTATGATTTTTTACATTTTTTCTCTTTATTATTCAAATCTGTTAGATCTTAATCTCTCCAACAGCAGCATTTGCAGAAGACTTGTACTGCTATGGAGGAGCAGCACCTCCACCAGTAAATGCCACGGGACACAAGGAACAAGCACCTCATCACTAGGACTTGTCTTTCCCTGGTCCCCAAAGCAAAACAAGCACACGCAGCAGCCCATGAATGAGTTGCTCGACAGTGCACAGTAGCCTTCACCACCTGCTGCAAACGGAAAATGAAAACACCAGGGAGAAAAGGCAAATTTTATTGTGTCTGGAGAACCGCAACTCTGTGAAGCAGAAGTATTTAAATAGACAAGACTCTTTTGTCCAGGAAACTGAGTACTAATAATAACATTGCAGCTTCCTGCAAAGAAGGCTCCTTCCCCAGCTGCTTTCCACAGTCTCTGCCCCTCTCCCATCCTGCTGGCACTGTCCCAGCCCTGGTCGCCCCCAACCCTTGCCTATTCCAGCCCTTTCCCCCCTCAGGCAACCAGGCACCCCAAGATTTTCCAGGCTCACCCTGTTCTCCAACTTTTCCTCCTCCACCAAGCGCTCAGATTTTCTATCTGATTCCCTAACTTGATTTTCTCCTCCAGGCTGTCTTGGCAAACAAGCACAGAGAAGAGGCAGCCTCTCCCCTCTGCTTCTGGTGCCCACAGCCCCCAGCCCCGCAGCTCCGGCACAGCCCCGTCCCGCTCGCACAGGCGTTCCGGACACGGGGCCAGGCACGGGCGCAGACCCAGAGGCTGCCCCGGCATCTTTGCGCGATGGCTGCAGCCCGGGGGAGTTTCAACAGGGCCAAAGAAGGACTCAGCTTCATGCTCCGTCACCTCATCCACTTCCAAAGCACTAGCCAGAGTGTGGAGGTGTTACAGCTATTCGGACAGCTGCAAATTATTTATTCATTCATTTTGTATGAGCAAACGTCCCAAATCAACCCTAAGAAAAACCACCCCAGGACATCAGCCCAATCTGTGGGTGTTGAGATTCGCTGCTGCGGGAGCAGAAAGGCACTTTGTGCAGTCATACACCTCATAAAGAGAGGACAAGAAATTTCATGGGAGCAAAGACAATGGCCTAATTTTTTCCTGCCAATGTCAAAACAATGCTCTTGAAGAGCCAGAAGCCACGGTCTGTGAGAACTAAATTGGTGGTCCCCATCCGGTTGCCTTGGAATAACAGCCCCGTCACCACATGACATGAAAGAGCAGCGCCATGACTAGAGGCTGGGCGAGGAAGAGCGCGGGCCCACGGCTGCCCCGGCAGTGCCAGGCTGGCACAGAAGGGACGAGCCTGGCTGCTGCCCGCTGCCGCCTGCCCGGGCTGGCGCCACCCTTCCCTCGCTCCACGGTCAGGGAAAACTTCAGCAGAAAAGACTGAACGGCCAGAAACAACAGCTTCTGGAAATCAAGCATTACCTCTAGGAAATGTAGGGCTGAGCGAGTTATATCTAGCATGGAAATGAGCTGGATTAAAGTGGTGAGTTTGCTGCTGCTTAGAGATTGCAGCTCAAATCCTTCAATATCCTGCCGCTGGCGGTAGGGACCGGAGAGTCTCAGCAGAACCAGGGCTTTATAAGGTGACAAATCTGAATACCAATGTGCTTCGTAACAAGACGAACAGAAAAGCGAGGAAAAATAAAGGCTTTTAAGGAAACCATATCTCATTTCCACCCTATCTAGCATGAAAGAAGTTAAAGAGGCAGGAAAAGTTTTGCTCAAAACATCACATACTTAGTGGAATCAGTTTAAGAACAGAAAATTCACAAATAATAGAGAAAAATCGTTCCATCAAGTCTAAAGTGTCCCAACACTGTTGGTTTGACTAAAACAAGCTGGATGTAGCGTTGTTTCGATTTCCTGGCTCCACCAGGGCCATGGCACTCCTCTGCATCCCCAGGGCAGCTCCACAAGCAGCACCCGCAGGCAGGGGGCGGGAGGGCCGGCACTGCGCGGCTGGGTGCCATGGGCGTAGCATTAATAGAAATATATAAATTAGGGTTCACAAAAACCTAAAGAAATTGGATCCCAAGTGACAGTTTTAATTAAATAGTAGCTCAGCACAGCTTGGAATATTATGAAAATCCCAGAAAGTAATATATAATTATGCATCTACAAAGCTTCATTTAGACTGATGACTCAAAATACTCTATTGATTTGAAATGCATTGTCCAATTGCATTTTACATAAGTATGTATATAACACTTGTTAGTTTAATAAATATGTGGAGAAAACATAGAAATATGTATCCACTTTTAGAAACAAATGGCTAAATCACAGAACCATTCATTTGCATGAGAAAAGTGAAGCAAAGGCTTCACTCCTTTTATTTTATTTTATTCTTATGCAAGTAATGATTTAGAAAATGGACGTTATCATCAACACTATAATCACAGTCTCAAATCTATAATCCCATGAAGGAAGCCTGCACTGCACAGAAACTAAGTCTACTGGGGCTGTTGAAGCTTAAGTTCCTTAAGTATTATTTTTAAGTTCCTCTCCATCAAGGATATTATGAGTAATAAGAGTAGCTGCCATTGTGGCTTTTTAGAAAGTGTTCTTACCAGCTTGTTCTAGTAAGGCTATTTTAAAGGTCACATTGCTGAGCTTGTGGTGCACTGCCTTGGCTAGCTGGTATAAAGTAAGTGCGTTTCAGTTGGCATCTGGTTTAGACTATATTTTCATTTGTAAAAATTGAAAAATTCTTGGAAGAACTCCACAGCCTACAAAAAAATGTTCTTCTTGAAAACGAGTTATGAGTTAATGATAATTCCACTTTGGGCAGGAAGGAAGGGTTTAGGCTGGACGTCCCCGGGTGAGTCGGGAGGATGTTAACCACAGCCCTGCTCTGCCGCTCGGGTCCAGTGTGCAGCCCCAGCCCCTCCTGAACAGGACAAAACACCCCATTTCCAGGAGATAGATATACTAAACATATTCCACAGAAGCTAATTACTTTTAAAAGCACTAAGTAATTCTGAATACATGAAAACTTTCTGAATAGTTTAAATCCAGCTTTTCCTTTGATACATCCTTAGAAGGAACTTCAAATACTAAAACCTGAGAAATGTAGACGAAACCACGTAAAAGCTGTAGACATCCTAAATACGTACAATGGGATCCCTTATACTGAAGATACAGTGAAACATTCATAGCCACTACAGTAAAACTCAAATTCTCATTTATTCCTGCATTTAGCTACAACTGGGTTACAATTCTGGTTAGAGCATCCATCTGCCTAAAAATAAATATTTTTAACGACCTTAATGAGCTTTGGAGTGATCCTGCGTCAAAGTCTCTTCATGGGAAAAAAACAGGTCACTATTTGGAAGGACCTGCTGTAACTCCCACATGAGAAACAGCCTGCGGCGCTGGAAATAACCAACATGAAGCCATAAAAGTACAGAGGCAGATATATGACCTCTCCTCTCGCATGACAGAAAAAAGCTGCATTAATTTGTTTTCAATTAAATGTACAGACTTAAAATGGCTAACATGAATTATCACAGGTAAGGGCAGGAACAGCTGCTTGTAGCTCTGCAGCAGCACAGGGACACGTATACAGTGTAGAAATAGAGGAAGGGTCTAGGGCTCACCAAAAGCAGCCACTGCAAAGCAGAGCTGGCGAGCAGACCCGCACAGACGCCGTGCTTGGTGTCCTCGGCGCTGCCCTGGTTTGCAGCTTCACCAGGGCTCGTGAACAGAGTGGGACGGGGCTGGCCCGGCCCAGCCCAGCGTGGTTGCCAGCTCCGTGCTCTGCAAATCAGGGCACCCGGTAAGCACCTCACCTGGGAAAAGGGAGGAAACACTGAGGTGTGTGTGTCCTGCGAACTCCTTTGTCAACTGTCCGCATCAGCTGGCACGTGGTACAAAAAACAGCAATGGCCCCGTCCCCTCCGCGAGAGCTCCTGCAGCAGAGAGCTGGAGGAAGTCCCACACTTGTAAAAGTTTCATTGCACTTCTGAAAAACAGACGACCACTTTTTAGCAGTCTATGAAACAATATTGTAAGCAGTTCAACTATTCTCCCCTCTGGTCTTGGGAGCTTCAAGAACAATGTGCATTCAGGGACAAAAACCCTCAGCCTTGGATGCTCGCTAACCAGCACCACTCGGCATTGCTGGCCTGGCCGCGGGTACCAACCCACAGCTGCCACTGCCACGAGTACGGGACAATGGGGCCGTACGGAGGGACACAAATGTAAGGTGAACAATGCAGGAGAGAGGGTTTAGAGTGAGGAAAAAAGCTGAAGTTGATCCAAATAGCAGGGTTTAACTTCGGAGCCAGTAAGCACGCTGGGCTGGATGCGCTTGCCTGAAAAACAAAAATCCAATAAAATGGGCAGATGGTCCTGAAGAAATGGGGGGGAGGGGGACAGAAAGAAGGAAACAAGATATTAAAAAATGTAAATGAGAGGGAAATTATAAAAAGCATTAAGCTCCCGTCCCTCGGGGAACAGCTGTGTATGCTAATCCCTCCTGGGCTGCTCCTTTTGGATCTCCCTTCCTTCCTTCCTCCGTCCCTCTCTAATAGCTCCCTTGTTCCTGCTGGACAAAACTGGCCCTTTGTGGCTGCTCTCAGAACAACATTAAAAACAGGAATAGGGAAATTGTAAACAGGAGGCTTTTGGCCTACAGGCCAAGGCACACACCGGCCTCTGAGGTCTACTTCATGCTAAGCAAAGAAACAGATCTTTGTTGCTGAAGGGATTAGGGCTGCGGGATTTCTGAGGCACGGCGGAGGCATTCAGCTGGCCTGAAGTAGGGGCTTTGTAAAGAGATACCTCCATTATAGATCCGCGAGCGGAAATCGTTCGTGCTCTTTATACAATCTGGGTAATGCGATATTGTTGGACTGCTGAAGGGCTCTGGTGAAGCAGGGCCCTATCTACTCAATGGCAAATTCTTCAGCAGCTAAATAGATGGTGGTATAATTACCTTTACTGGCTGGGGGAGAGGGGGAAACGAGCCGTCTTTAACCCTTAGGTGCTTCATGAGAGCACTCACAGCGAGCTACTGCAGAGTTTGCTAAGAGACTGCGGTCACCACGTGCTTCCAGGTGAGTTTGCACCATCCAGGACAGTTTTACCTCAAATTCCTCATGAAACAGCTAAGCGCATGCCATAAAATATCCATCGCTTGTGTTACTCCAAGGCTTCCTAGACCCTTTTGGTCTGTGCCCTGCATGGATTGCCCATAGTCCCTGCTTTGAAAACCAGTAGAGCCCACGACCAAAACCATCCACCACACCAGCTTCCACCGCTGCCACTGCACTGCCTGGGGCTGAAGCTGTGAAACCCCTGTGGTGGTTGTTGTTGTTGGGGTTTGGGGCAGGATTTTTTTGTTTTAAAAACAGTTAACTAACTCCTTTCTGATGAACAATAACTACATTCAGGTTTGCATTAAGGTTGTTCACTAGTTATACACAGCCTGCACCACCTACAACCAAGCAATATGGATTTTTCCATGGTTAACTTCTAAGTAAATTATCCAGCTAAGCATAAGAGCCACGGGAATGGCATGCACAAAAAAAAGCACACTATGGCACCGAAAGCCCCAGCATTTCCAGTGCAGCAGGCACTGGAAATCTCTCCTGGAAAGCAGGCGGCACCGGGCTGCCTGCAGGCAGAGCTGTCTCCATCAGCACAAACACGCGCTTCCCATTTGTATGGCAGGGTACCTCCAGAGACAGATTTTTACACTTCTGTTAGCGATAACTAATAATAACTCATTCCCCCCCCAAAAAAAATGGAAAGGAAAATAAGTCTGCTCTGCAAAAAAATAATAGAAGTTAGTTGCATCATTCAGATAGGAAAACAGACATGAAGTCCTGCCCCTCTGGGGCGGTCCAACCTGAGATCCTTCTCAGGCCGTGAGTTATTCTCTGTCCTCTGCTGCTGGCTGAGCTGCACCTGCGCCCACTGGCCCCACCGCTGCCGCCTGCCGCGCCGGGAGCACCCCCGGGAGAGGAAGGGAGGAGCTGGTTTGGATGTCACCATCCCAGTTTTTCAAGGACACAAAGACCATATGTGAATGAAGTTCATTAGAACCATTAATATGAAATGTGCAGGTTAGAAATGCATACAGGATCAGTTATTGCCCTTCACCAGCCTTCACTAGCTTTATTCAGCAAGCTTGGAAGTATGCTATTCTGTATTTTGAAGAAATATTTGGCCTGATAATAATAAAAAAATTAGCATGCAGTCATTTTATTTTTTTTCTCTCAGGCACTGTCTACATCTCAGTCTTCAACCTTTTTGGCTCTAATTTCAGACTCTTCCCAGGAAAATGTTTGTAAAAATAATTTGCTATAATTAGAAAAACACTTCATTGAAAATTCATTACTGGAACCCTGTCCTCAAACTCGGAGTTAGGCAGGCTCCAAGACACTTTCTTCTGGTACATGTTACTGGTAAACTGACAACCAAAGTGATGCCGATGTTTGTTTTACAAGAATTTGTTTTGGAGTTCTGGCTCCTAGAATCCAATGCTCATGTGACGTTTGCTACATCTATAGAAAACTTCTGTTGATTCTAGCCTCCACGCCTGGTGAGGGGCCCAGCTCCGAGCTCGGAAGGCAATCACAACAACTGGACATACATTAATTTGGCAGCATTTTGTGTGATATCTGCTCAGACGTAGTGGTGCTGGCAGTTTCTGTAGCTGTTCCTAAGCCTCCCGGCGCCTGGCCACCAGAGCCACCAGCCGTCACTTGTGCGGCCACAGCCACCTACGCTGTGCCCTGCCTGGAAGGGCACCCCGCTTCAGCCGGGGGGACCAGTGCTGCAGGGAAGATCAGTGGGGACAAAGTACCTGGGGATGATGCGACCGAGTCCAAATGATGCCTGAGTTTTACACAAAACTACACATCTCTGTTTTGAAGAATTTTTCCTTAGCGCACCCTTATATGTGAACAGAACTACTCTGGCACACACTGCTTCTTAATATTCAGAAATGTACTGCTTGCTCTGGTTGTTAAAAGGGGAGATAGCAACAAAAGGCAGCCCCTGAGCAAATGCCTCTGAGCTGGGATTTTGAGCTTTTAACATCCCTTCGGGTCTGGGACTTTTCAAACGCGGCAGAGCAGACTGGGGGCTGAGTGATGGTAACGCTCTGCCCAATTACAAAGTAATTAAAAGACCAGTGTGGGCTCCACAGAGAAAGCTTTGCATATGGACTTTAATTATTATACCACAGTCTTGCCAGAAAAACACAAAAGAGGATCTCAGGCAGCTCAGAGGATGCATATGGCTTGTGTAGGTGGAGAAAGCTAAGAGACTGTTACTTTGGGTAGGAAGTGGATTTTCTCTCTCCTATAATCTTGTTAAATTACCCTGTTTTTAAATCAATGATTTATATCGCTCTCTTCAAATCCAGAGGGGAAAAAAACCCTCTCTAAACAGCAAGTATGTGACAAGCAATACATTTTCACTTTCATTTATCCTCATATTGCGAAGTTCACTCAGCAAACCAAAAGTGTTAAAGGAAAATGCTGGGAAGGACTGGTTAAAAAGAAAACCTTGGCTGAAATGAGACGGAAAACAGATTTCCCGATTTAGGTAAGCATCTGAAAATAATACATAATGTTAGACATCTGAAAAAGGAAGTAGGAAAATATTTAGGAATTTGCATAACCATTTGCAGTCTGAGCAGAGCAGAGAAAAACAGCGTCAGGACGAGTAAGTGCATCAAGCAGGCGCGGTGCCGGGAGGTGCAGCGAGCACCGCCCCGCATCTCCAGCACCTGGCCCTCCCTCTGCCCCCCAGCTCCAGCTGAGGGCACCGCTGTCATTGCAACCCATGAGCTCAACCAACAAATTGCAAGAAACTGTGTTTCTGTTGCACGTGCCCATGTACAAGTGGATGAGGATTCCCAGATTTTCCTTTGTGCTGCTGGTGGCTTGGCTTTCGGGGAGTTCCCCCTCCCTTTTACACTAGTTCTGCATCTGGGTAGGTCTAGCAGCTTCCATGGGCAACCACCTCTTAGCAACACTCACAAAAATAAAATGAAATAAAAAACACAAACCTGAGGGAGACACAACACAGCAGCCCACCTGCAGCAGGTGGAGGGCAGGGTACAGAGATTTAAGCCGACAGCCATTGACTTTGAGATTGGAATCAAAAAATAGCATCCAGATCCTCTCCTTTATGGAGTTATTTGTACTGTACTGAAAAACTACGAGGACACATCATGTCTTCAGCTGTGACGCTGCCACCCAAACAAGCAGGGTGCGGAGGCCCTGCAGCGGCACCAGCCCAGGGTGCTGCGCTCACCCCAGCTTCTGGAAGGAGTTTCCTAAAGAAGAGCAAATCCAGGGGTGGAAAACCCAGTGTTTATGGTGGACCACGGCAGTAGGCACAATGCACCATGGCAGTGCAAACCAGGCTGCTTCTGGTGGCCCAGGGAGTACAGGTTACGAGGGGAAGAAGCTGCGCCTGACAGCGATCGCCATCCCCTGCTGCACTCTGCAGCATTTTGGTGGCCCATCAGCTGCTCAGACTGTACAAATACTTGGAGGCACAGGTGCACGCCCCTGGTACCCCTCCTGCACTGGTGTGCTGCTGTGCTTGCTGCAGGACTCAGGAAGCAGGCACAGAAAAGCAGGGTTTGGCGAAAGCATCGCTGCAGCAGTGGCTGGCAGGACACGAGGGCAGGCAGGACACGAGGGCAGGCAGGACACGAGGGCAGGCAGGATGCAGCACAGCTTCCACCCAGCCCAAATGCTGTCAAGTGTCCCACACCCGTTATGCTCAACATGCCCCCCACTTGCACAAGCCAGAATGATTTAAAGGGTACCGGGTTTGGCACCTTGATGATAGGTTACCCTTGCTGGGCTTTGAGGACAAGGTCTAGGGCTTTTCACTCATATGGAAGCTTTATTGTCCCCTTGCTGCCAAACCACTGTCACCTGTGGCTTGTGCCAACAGGCAAGGAGCCGGCTGGGGCTGCGAGGGCAGGGGGCTTCGGGCTGCCCCAGCCCAGCCACATGACACAGGGGCTGCTTGGGTTTTTCAAGCTCCAAGGAGTGTAAAAACCCCACACCTCAGAGCCAAGAAATGCCCTCATATGTGCCCTTTTCTGCAGAGGGGCTGCACAGGACGTTTCAGGAGTTGTCCCCTTGCCACTTAATGCAGGGCTTGAATGACCCCGAGAGGGTCCGGCCCTCTGTCTGCAGGCGAGTCTCTGCCCCTCACTCTGGCAGGCACTACATAGCATTACCTAACTGCTTTAAACCTATCCAACCAGCATCCCATCCACCTTTCAATTTCCAAAAGTCCCACTGCGCTGCCATGGAGCACCAAGTCTTCACGGCTGTCCTGAGAGCAAATGGTTTTGTCCTGTCACCCAAACTCCCAGCACAAAGTTTCACCGGCTGCGACAAGAGAGGGGCGGCATCGGACAGTCAAAAGGGAAGCGCCGACACCAGTGACAGACTCCTTAGCTCTGCTGACTCACTGCTTCTTCCCCCCGCAGGGAAAACAAGCCTGAGCACCATGAACTTTCCCACACCAGCCCACATTGCTGCTGATAGACCCACGACTGAGCAAGGCGTGGGGAAGTGCAGAAAAACCCCTTTCTATTTCTAGACCCTGGATGAGGTGGCTGGAAATCACAAGGCTCAAGGTTCACATGGGAAGCCATCAATAACCCCTAACCACTGTCACATCCTTTAACATGCATGCTGTGAAGGGCTGTTGGGACAGAAGCTGGTGGGTGCGCAAGTGCACGGCGCACAGGCGCGCGGCTGCTTCCCCGCGCTGCCCGGGCACAGCACCAGAGGCGACGCCGTGCATCTGCCCGCAGCGCTGAAGGTGTGTCGGCAGAGGAAATCCTGCCCTGTGGGCTCGGCGACTGCTAGGGAAATAAAGCCAACCAGTCATTGAGACGTGCCCGCTTCCTACCAACGAATATAAAAAGCTCATATGAAAGGATCTCACTTGAACGTAAATCCCCTCTTGTAAACAAACCTTACACATCTTAGCCCCAGTTTCTAAGGAGAATTCCAAACTGATTAGTTACTCGACGTGCCTCAAGTTCCCCCCTATAGTTACAAATGAACAAAACTGGAAATTCTGTATTTTTGCTGAGATATATTAAACACTTACTGAATTTTACCTTGAGGTGCCCTTTCCAGTGATATTTAGTGAAACCGGGACCTCTCTGGGTGAAAGACATGTCATTTAATTTGTTCCTTGCACTAGTTCTCCAGAACACCGCCCACGCACCGAGGTTCGAGACCTCCACAACAGTACAGCACACAGTGAATTTTATCTCCCAGATATGCATCACTACCGACTATTTTTGGATGACTGCCTAAACCAAGGAGCATAGCAAGGTGCACAGTCAGTGTATTAAGAAAAGGTAGAATGAGATGTGTTGGGGGGGGTGGGGGGTCTGACTTCCTCTGAGCAGCAGCCCTGGAAAGCATCTGTGTTAAAAGAGCTTCATATGGTGAGTTTTCCTGGGTGGGATGAGGACTGACAATTGCTGCAGAAACAATACACACATGATGACTCCATAAATTCTCAAGCAGCAGTCAAAGCAGGAAACACCATTACCCCTAAGTGTGAAATGCGTTTGTTGGCTGATGGTTTAGACATGGTCAGCAACAAAAACCGCCCCACGGGCTGCTCCGCTACAGCTCACGGGAACACCAAGGAAGCTCCCTTGAGCACAAGCCTTTCATCCCTGCACAGACACTTGCCTTCTTTTCTCAGATAATTCGCTTAGCTTCTCAGGTTTGCCCCTTCCACTTAAACACACAAGCCTGAAAACTCCCCAGAATACAATACAAACTGGCAAAGCCATTGCTCTGTGTCTCTTCCAGAGCACATCCCTGCCCTAGCCCTTGCTCTGCTCCCCACAGCAGTGAAGTGGTTCCAGATCATCTCGGTGGGCACATGCCCATCAATAAAGGGGGTTTGATCCTGGGTCAGGCATAGCCTGACTTCTTTCCCTTGCTTAGTGCTTTGCTTTTCTCTGTCCTGTTTAAAAACAGACACAAAGAAGCAGGAAAATGATAAAACTAAGAGCCTACTGAATATTAAGAAGCGTATAGCTCCTTCACTGGTGTTTTTTCCCTGTCTTCGTAAGTACAGCAGAGTCCCCACATGGTACATGGGGCATTCATACAGACATCTGTGCCTTGCTTCCCTCTTCTAGCTTAGAGACAGACCCCACAGCCTTTTTTCAGGAGGAAAAGTCCCTTTCCCGTAATGGGGATGGAAATTTCCCAAACATGAAACATGGATTAAATAATTAGGTCCTGCAGTAGAAGACAGGAAGAGATGAGAGCAAGACGTATTTCTATAGAAAAGAAGAAAAAAAAAAAAAGAAAAAAGAAAGAAAGAAAGCTTTTCAATAAAGATAAGCCCAGTTGCCTAGGAGGCTTCCAAAGATGGCAAATCAACTCCTTGTCCAGGAGCTGAGATCTGTCAGAGACAGGCACTGGGAGCTCTGGAGAACATCTCAGACCTGCTGCGATAACGGTTACACACAGTTACCACATCTCGTTGCTGGCCTTCCCCAGGAGTGGAGCAGTTATTTAAGTCAGACCCCAGAC
Organism: Anseranas semipalmata; assembly: GCA_013399115.1. Classification (NCBI taxonomy): domain Eukaryota; kingdom Metazoa; phylum Chordata; class Aves; order Anseriformes; family Anseranatidae; genus Anseranas; species Anseranas semipalmata. The sequence goes on along the minus strand of VXAA01004135.1, from coordinate 514,898 downwards.
CTCCCATCTGGTACAGAACCAGTATCTTCCTCTTGGCCCAGAGGCAAAAGAACTGGAAGTTTTGGTCTTAAATGAAATTCATGAAAGAAAGTACAATTGTGGGTGCCTCGTGCCTGCGAGCAGGACAGAAGCCGCTGGCGGCTGCCGAGCAGCACTGACACCAGCGCAGGGGAACAAGGAGCCTGCCTGGAACCTGAGAAGCTGGTTCTGGGAACACTTCTGATTTTGGCATTGAAAGTGTTACAGAAAACATGCCATAAACTTCCTCTGAGGCTTTAATTTCCCTCCCCCCGATCTTCCTTTGATTTTGATCCCCTCCTTTCCTTATGTCCTTTGAACTTTTAAAAAGGCACTTTGAAGACATGTCATAAGGCAGTTTTTTATTCATGATCTCCTCTTTGATGCTCTTGCTACTTTGTATGAACTGCAGCCTCGCAGGATGTGGCAGCCAGAGGAGCTGAAAGCTGACACTGAAAAGACAGGACAGAAAAGTAAAAGCGTGGACACTGTTTGTCAATAACTCGCTCGAGCCATGCACAAGGACACACACAGCATCCCTTATTCTTTCCCAGTGTTGACTTCTGAGAAATACGGACCTGGTCGCAATTACAACGAATCTGCTCCTCCAAGGAACCAGCGGCTGCCAAGAAGGAGGGACCAAGGCAGAGGGGCAGCCAGCTGGCAAGCCCCTCGTCCCAAAGGCCACCCGTCTCCCACATTCACCTGGACCTCACAGCACCCCTCGCAAGGGTGGCTTCACACCCCTCTGCAGCAATCTCTCCTCCCTGCTCCTTTTTCCTCCTTCCCCAGAGGACACATGGGCACACACAGCACGTAGAAGCCAGGGCTGCCTCTAGGGGTGCAGTGGTGAAAAGACCAAACATGGGAAGAAAATGCCAGAAGAGGCAGGCTGCCTGGGGGAGAGGAAGGGACGAGCAGCCCACACCCAATTTCTGTCCCTGACTCTGACCTGGGATTTTTAATTTGGCCTCTCCACATGCAGAAATACAACACAGCCCAATTTGTTTGGATTGGTCAAAGGCAGCTGTCCAGCCAAAATTAGTCACATTGCAAGAACTGGTCTTTGGCAGATAACACAATGGTTCAAAACAGGACATGCAGATATTTTGAAGTAATTGCTAGATGCAAGATTTACTGTATTAAGTCTATTCACTGGTCCTTCTATTTCAATTCTGCATCACTTGCATTTAGACAAATCCCAGTGCCCTCTTTCATAATTTTATTTTGAATCTCAGGAGGTGGAGACATTCCCAGAAGTCCCTTAAAGTCACAAAAGCTGGGATCCTATGATATGCATAAAATCGTAATTTAAGTCTTAAAAAGGTTCCTGTCCACAAAGGTTAAGACAACACAAATGAAAATAAACAGCCCCAAATCCAAAAACTATTTAAAAAATAAATAAATAAAGATGAACCAACATAAGCAAATAGAAAGACACTGCAGGTTTACATCTGATGAACTCTAACCCTTGAATTCTAACCCACTCCTCCAGACACTGAGATATGTCCCAGCTCACTGCGTTTGATACGGAAATGCCACCACAGGCTGTGCTGGAAACTCTTGCCCCCAGCCAGACGTACAGAAAAGGGAGTCCCCGGCCACCGGCAGGCAGGCAGGCAGGGGATGGGCAAGCTCTTGTGAATCACCCTCTCCAAGCACACCAGGAAGAGACCTTTTCTTCTGAAGAGGGATGGTTCAAACATGATCTGTTTTCCACGATAGGTATCGTCTGTGCTTTGGGATTGCCACAGGATGTTACTGGGTCTGCCTGTCAGAGAAAGACCAAAGAAAGGATTACATGCAATCATATAGTTCTGCATCTACAGCTCCTTAATACTGAATCACTGCTACAGGATTATATACATTTGATACTTCCTGAATCAAGCAGACTGTGTAATTTGTCTTGATCAAAGTTACAAGGAGTTTTTTTTTCCTGTGCACTCATACTGCACGTTCACCACAAACAGGTCTTCGGCTTGGAAGTCCAACCGACAGGCAGACGCTGAAGCTGCCACAGCGGAAGGAAGAGGATGCAGAGCACGCCACCACCACTAACGCTTCAGACCTGGGAGAACTACTTTGCTCAAATCGTGCTTTCCATATTGAAGCATGTTCTTCTCATACTAAAAAGCTTGGAGCTGAAGCCCAGGTTAGGTGACATTTTTTCCCCTCCTGAGTTTTTCTCTGAATTAGAATTGGACATTTCCACAGTGAAGCTTTTTTTGCAAAGCTGGCCTCCGTGGCACAAAGCCACTGGTCAGAGCCTCTCAACTTTATTTAACCTTTGCACAGGGAATTGCATTAACTCATCACAAGAGGACCTCTCAGCAATGAAGGAACAGATGTTCAGGTCTTAGATAAGCCACAGGCAAGTCCATGGTGTTTACCAGCAGGGGTGAGGTTTGGGGTTGGTTTGGGTTTGTTATTTTTAAAGACTACCCAGTGGTAGGAGTTATTCTGAAATAAGTGAAAATTATCCTGAAAACTGCTTGATGGACTTTTGAAAGATTATGTTCTGAATATGTTTTTTCCTCAGTTGCTCCTTTTTACCTGCAACACTGATATATTGTGGGTTGTTTTTTT
>VXAA01004135.1:441068-512257 GCA_013399115.1 Anseranas semipalmata | reverse complement strand
TTTTTTTTTTTTGGTGTGTTCTTCCTTATTTTATAACAGCCAAGTGTCTGTTCCTGGGACTGAATGCAGATGCATCTGGAACAGGAAATTCTAACATGCTTCCAAACATGGGAATTTTTCACTTTAAACTTGAGATAAAGAGAGAACTTTGTTTTAAAAGCAGATGTCCCATAACAAAGGACAAATATATTTCCAGAGGGGCCAAGCCACACCGCTCTTAGGAAATCAGTACTGGAAAAAAAAAAAAAAAAAAAGGCAAAATTTAAAGACCTATTAGGATTCTAGTGTGCATTTATTAAATTATCCCTATTTAATACATTTCTCCCTGCTTGGTCTTAAAAATAAAAAACGCAACACTGGAATACCCATGTGAAGGTTATTTCTTTTGATTTTGTTAAGCTTATAAGGCATCTGTTGGTTATGCTATGATCTCAAACTCCTTGCTCTGCAATTTAAGCCAAAGCAGGTCTCCAGAGGTAAAATCTGGCCATCCCATCTTCATGAGCTGTGTATGAGCATACACACACTCACGTGAAACCTTGCATTTGAGTTTTTCAGTGCTTCATGTATGGCAATTCATTTCACTAGAGGCTACCTTGCACTGTGTTTTTAAGTCAACCCAGCAAAATTGCTGGTGTTTATATCAATAACTGGCCGACTTTCTGTGTAGGTAAGTACTGAAGAGCTGTATCGTACTAACTCCAGCACTTGACGGGAAGTTCTGGCGAACTCCCCCACAGCATTTTAGAAGTTACAGTCCCAAACAACACTCCTGGGACCAAAATTTCAGTCCACAAAGAGAAATAATTTGTCCAAAGCTACACATTACCACACAAACATACAGGTCTTGCATAAAGGAATTGTAGTCGTGACTCAGCAACGCTGTTAAGCTTCTATATAGGTAGATACACAAAAAGGAGAATGAGATTTGAGGGTGACAGCCATTCTGTGCTTAGGATTGTCCCCTTAAAGCATTTAAAAGACAGGCCAGGCACTTTGAGGTGCCATGTGCTATCAATATCCAAACAACACAGCAGTTTTATTGCCCAGAAGATGTCACAGAAAGCAAGTGAGCTCTGGCAAAGCGGCCAGGGTTCTCCTTGGTGCAACCAAGCCACTGCAGCAGCCCGCTTCCTCCAGCAGTGCTGCCCTCGTGCCAGCAGCCTTTGGGAAAGCAAGCGAAGGGGAGAATTTTAAGGTAGTAAACAAAACCTGAATGTTTTGCAAAGGGTATTTGGTTTTACTAATCTACAGCAGGTTTTTTAAAAGGTACTCAAACATGCAAAGCTGCAAATGTGGAAGCTGGCACTGTGAGAAGCCCAGTGCCCAGCCAGCCTGGGTCTGAACTTCCCAAACCCCAAGGTTTTTGCAAGGCTCTCCTCCTGAAGCCCTGCTCGAGCAGGCATCTCTCCTGCTGAGAAGACAAGAAGTTTTGGAGCTAGAAACAGAGGAAAACCAGACTGTAAAGGAGAGCATATGCACAAGTGTGCATCTAAAGTGGTGAACACACGGAGGAAATAAATAATAAAAAAAAAAAACACAAATCATTGAGTATTTCCCTCACAGGGAGAGAGCGCTAGCCCTCACCTGCCCAGCTCCTGGTCAAGTGCTTAGAGACACTTCCCGCAAATGGCACAAAAACACAGAATTGACAGGAAGTAAGGCCTTGGATAACATTTGTACCGTGCTTTGACACAGAAAGCCCCAAATTCCCTTCTATGGAGGCAAAGTCTGACAAAAGCATAATGGAAATAGGCTTCCGGCTGACAAAAATGTCACTCTGGCACATGTACAAGTCCACATAAACTTTCCAGCCTGCCCTCCAAGTGTGAGCACTGGCGTTTCCATTAAGCGCCTGAAAACGCAGGAGGCATCCGGAGCAAAAGTAAACTCACGATTAGAGCAAGCACGATTCTGTGCTTGAAAATTTCTGCAGAATTATTGCAAGTAGTTTCCCAACAGGAGCAGGGATCACCTTGGCAAACTGGGGAGCCTTCTGACTGCCACATGGAGAGGAGCCCACATTTAGCCATTCAAGAGTATTGGTTTGAAGCTATTGTGGGGAACACTTATCAGAGGAGACTTCACACAGAGGTAGGCTGGAAATAGCCATAGTACCTGGAGCCACACCGAGCTTTGTAAAAGCCTGAGCCCAGACTGGGGCTCCCCAGCACGCCCTGGCCTGCAGCAGCCCAAGCGCTGGCAGCAAACCTGCACCAGGCGCGTTGGCGGAGGCTGGGCAGGAGCCGGGACTGTGCTACGTGCAAGGCCCCCAAGAACGTGCTGAGGGGGGCTACCAGCGCTGTTCAACCCCACGGCGCTCATTCACACAGCAGCGGCTTCCATCGTCACCCGAGCATCGGCTGCCCCAGCCCTGAGTACAGGAGACGCCGGCTGCTGCCCGCTTCCCTCCCCTGCATGCCAGGGTGTCCTATGGGCAGTGCATCCCAGGGCCGGGTGCCACCGCACGCGGCCGCAGGGCAGCCCCCATGTCAGCTGCAGGGCACGGCAAAGCACAACGGGGCTCATGGGAGGAGGGGAGCACCCTTCATGTGGCCTGTGCCCATGCGTCACGCTGACCACCTCTCTTCTCTGCCCTGATCGTGTGGATGTGAAAGCTGTACCACTGCCTGCACAAGGAAGTTATGTTAGAAGAGTAATTAATGTATTTTTGGCTGTGTTTTAATGAAACTGCGCAGCTGGAAGCAGGCAAGGAGCCAGCACCACGTGACCACGCAGTGCTCCCTTGGACGCCTTTCAGGAATCTCTCCTCTAAAGCATCCAGTTGTCCTGCAAGACACTTTTTCCCCCCAAACTGAACTAATCAATGTCTGGCTACTAGTTATCATGGAGGAAAGGGGAGAAACACACACTGAGAAGCTGTTGTACATCAGCCGCTGTGTTATAAAAATGCTAGAGATACAGCTATACACAATATGTTATTCCACAGTATTATATTTATCTTCATGCAAGCAGAAAGGCTGCAAGCCATGAGTGTCTGCCACAGAGAGCACTTTTAAGTGAGGTTATTGCATTCTTGACTTAAGCCCATTTTTCTGGTTTCCCTGCAAACGTCAATGAATTTTAAAAGGGAGCATTCAGTCAGGACCTTCCCATTCAGACAAAATACAGTATCTCTCTATACGAGGATTATACCCTTGCATGGCAGAGGGATGAGCCCAATGGATTTCTTCTGCCTCTCACATTTGGGATCCCTGACTTGCTCAAAGCTCACGTCCCAGTTACCCACATCAGCTGCTACAGTTGTTCTCACAAGCGCTGGGCATTTTCTAAATGCGCAGGAATACATATGCTTGCACCTCGTACGTATACACACATACAGGTGTGTGCCCAAGACCAAAGACAACAGGAATGTAAATATGTTTTACGCCTAATTATGGAAAGTACTTTGGCAGGAGGCGACTGGGGACACAAAGAGCTACTATTTGGATTCTTCAGGCTATGGCCTCCACTCAGTACACAATCAACAATATTTAGACAGTACGGGCCAGTTCCTTCCTTCACAAGGTAACTTCCTCTGCCTGGCAGCCCTCGAGCAAGCTATAAAATGACCTTATGTTTAAGGACAGTGTCAAATAAAATATGCAGAGGAAAAACGCTCTTGCTCGCTCTCCCTGCATCCCTGCAGTCGTTTAACAGCTCCCTTCTGCTTTGTCTTCAGGGCGCAGGCAGCTGCTCCAGCAGAGCCGTGGTGCTCCTGCCCGCAGCAACGCGCACAAAGCCCCGACAAGCGCACACAGCGTGTCAGAGAGAAAAGCAAGGAAAACAGTGGCATGCAAAATAAAACTTAGATATTAAACCTACAAGAGCTTCAGTTTGGGTTCTGCCTCTCCCATTTCTCCCCCTCCCGTTTCCAGCCTTCCCCAGGCAAATGCTCTCCCATGACATGCCGAATGCTTCCTGACGCCTGGCCTGTCAGCGGGCGCAGCTTTGCGAGCCATCACTCCCTCACCGTTCCGCGCCCCGTCCCGATCTGCTACCACAACGCATGTTGCTTCTGAAAGTCTGGCTCCGAAACCAAATAGAAAGCTTTTCATTGACACTCAAATGCATGTGCAGCAATTCAAAAGCCTTATTTTTATGTTTTACAGCGCTCCCACCTGAATAAATTCATTTTAAGTGCCACTTTTCCATTTGTGGATTATGAAATGTTGGGAGGTCTGGATGCCATAGCCAGGTACCAAAAGGCAGTATATTACACACTGCGTGGCTCTGTCGGTGCTGCTCTAATTCCCAGTAACCATTGCTATAAAGCCCTGCAGAGCTCTCACCCACACAGCCCTCCGAGCGCAACCAGACCCACCGCTGCAGATGGACTGACAGCGGCAGGGCTGCTGCTCGCAGGGGTGACGGCTGAGCAGCCTGGTAAGCCACGAAGCCATGGTGGGACTTGAGCATGACATGGCTCAGTGGAAAAAAATTACTAATATAAAACTTTTCCTAATCCGCCCACCTTCCTGCTCCCCTCCGGAGCAGAACAGCTGCATTGTACTGCGCGGTTTGCTCAAGCCAGAGCTGCAGCCTGTGCAGGGAAAGGAGGGCTCCTGCCGCCCGTCGGCACGGACACAGCTCCCGCCGGGGCTGGCCTCCTGCCGCCACCAGCTGAGATACAGGTATGGTTGTGGCCATGCTCAGCCATAAAGCACAGCTTCACCCTATAACACGTGTATCTGTGCGGGTGTAAATGCATGTGCATGCAACAGATGCAGGCACGCTCACCTTATTAACATCCACAAGAGAAGTCTGGAGAAATAAAATGGAATGGGATTGTTGGCTCTGCTTTGGTTCATTTGAAACTCAGGCATCTTTGGGGAGGAACCTGAATACAGAGAGGTGAGGTGGCGGGCTGAGGAACGAGCGGTACAGAAGCTGACGTGTGCTGCAAAACCAGCCCCCAGCCAGCACGGCTGCAGCGGTACAGGGCAGGGCTGGAGCCCGAAGGCAGCGTGGGTCTTGTCACAATGCGGGACAGGGACTTGCAATGCAACATCTTCAGGCTTCAGATGTAGCACACCCAAACCTCTGCTTCCTCCCTACAGGTGTCTTTTGATGTTGACAAAATTTAACCATGTAGTTAGCTAAATAAAAGCCATAAATGTGAATCTGCTAAGAGTTCAGAGTACGGACCATCAAAAATGCAGCTGATCCCCTATAGCTTATCTGTTACTCCCAGTCAAAATGGTAAGCGTGCACCCTTAGAAGTAACAGTGCTAGGAGAACATATATACAGGAGTCACAGTATGCCTCCATTTGTCTTGCACATGGCAAGTGTCAGTCTGTCGCTTCAAAGTCATTACATATCACATCATCATTTTGACCACCACCTATATTTAATTTCCGGATGTTTACAATCCCATGGAATAAGTGCTGAGGTGTATCAGAGCATCAAAGGCTACAAGTCCAGAGGACAAAGGTGCTCTCTGTGCACAGCTAAAAGATTTGAAGCTTTGTCCACAGTGGGAATATGTATCACCCTGTGAAATATGTAAGATATCAGCAAGTTTAGCATCTTTCATAAAGGATTTGCCAGGTTTAAAATCCTGGTCACAAAGAGCCCAAAACCAAAAGGTATTTATATCAGCTTGCTTCTTCCCATTCAGTATACAAAAGGTTTGCTACCGCCCTTGGTACCTCTCTAGCAAAACAGAGCAGGTCTAAGTTTATTCCATTCATGCAAGGAAACTCCTCTGACAAATCAAACACGCGTTTGGCTGGGAAGGCTACAGCACATGGCTCCTTACTTTTTGCACAAACCAACCTTTCACAGTAATGCAGGGACAGAAGCACTAGGTGGCAAAAAAAGCCAACAGGTCCTCATTAGTTACACTCAGAAAATGAGCATTAATGCATCTATACAATTGCAGGTTGTTCAATAGCAGCTGTGATGGGTGTCAGCAGGGCCCATGTACCCATCTGTATGTTTTATTCTTTCCAATGAAGGACCTGAAACAAGAGTTAATGAATATCAAAAAATGAAGGAGAGAAAGGAGTTAACCCCTCAAATTGTTACTGAATAAATGTTAAAGTACAAATAGCATCTTACTTGGATTTCTGTGCACTGCTTCCTTCCTGGTAATTGCAGTATAATAAAGCATCAAAATAAACAGTAATCCAAAAAAAAATGGCTAAAATTGGTCTGTATTCCAGATGAGAAACATCTGCAGCAGCAGATCAGCAGTTCTTTTCTCTTTTTCCTGAGCAATTACTTGGACAATGTTACACTCTCCTAGGTAAAATTATTCTCCCAGCCTCTTCTATCACTTCATAAATTAAATCAGTATTTTTGGAAGGGAAGTAAAAATCAATAAAGACCCCCAGATAAATAAGAGCAAAAGACTCCCTCAGATGTAGTTTAGATGCCTGCCTTTGTGAACACTTCCTGTGCAGCCGTTCTTATTCCTATCCGCATTTTCTCAAATGGATGGGGAAAAAAATCCCTCAAACACTTTAAAATTTTAAATAAGAGCATAATTTTTCCCATACTAAAACAAATAAAAGAACGGTAGGATTAGACCAACGTACTGACTGTCTGACTTGTTGCCAGACAATAAACAAGGACAGTTGCTTTAGTTTTGGAACCACACTGCCAATTATGAAAGCATTGTGTTTTCCATACACATTGATTAGAAAAGCTGTTTATTTGAACTAATAAGCAGTAAATGAGCTGAAATTGTCCTTTCTTTATTTTTAATATGATAAATGGAATAAACTATGAGTACATCTGTTCTGAGCCTCTTTTCCACAATATGTTATGCCTGAAAAGCCTGAAAAATGTTCTTTGCTATTCCAACATTTCAAATTAATGATTTTCTCCAAAGCATCACCTACAAAACATACATCAGTACTTGCATGGTTCAATCCTTATTCTGCATTTAGTTCATCTTCTGAACTAAACCACATTGCATGGAGCGGAGAAAACAGGTACTCGCCTACAAATAAACAACCGGCATCTTGGCCCAGCCTTGCAAACACCTCTTGGCACACTGGCACAGCTCGGACAGCTGGGCTCACACTCCTATCAGGCACGGATTTGGTGGAGGCAGCCTCCTGGGCAGGTCCCGGGCTGGGCTGGCAGTGGCCCGCAGAGCCCTGCTGGCAGCCTGCAGGCCCCCCAACCCCGGGACCCCCGGCTGCGTGGCTGCAGGACCTTGGCTCAAAATGCTCAGGTCGACCAGTCCCAAGCAATTTGTGTCAGAAAACCCTGCGGTGCAATAATAGGAAGAAGCCAGAGGGCCAGACTTGGTGCTTTGTTTTAACCACAAGTCTATTGCCNCCTCTCCCCCCCCCCCCCCCCCCCCCCCTTTTTTTTTTTTTTCTTTTTTTTTTTTTTAACGTTACTGTTGACTGGCTTTAGTTCTCTAAGCTTCCTCCCGGTACAAAAAGCCCCTGGTCATTTTGAGCAGGGATATGCATATAAACTGCTTTTATTTAAATATATAAAAATATACATATATTTTCCAAAAGGCCACCAAAAAAGCCAAGGAGGCCATGCACTCACCCGTGCAGCGTGGCAGCAGTCCCTTCAGCTACTGAAGCCCCACCACCATGACCGCGGACCCTCCCGTCGTGCCTGGGAGCTGCGATGTCCCAGCACCTCCAGGCAAGCGCCAGCTCCAGCGTCAGGCAGTATCCCTGCTGAGTTCAGCTGAACAGTAAAGCTGCAAACAGAGGGGAAAAAAGTGTCAGCAGATAATGAACACCTTATTTTAGGCTGTGGTCACGTACTTTGCTTTTCTGAGGAGGGATTTTTTTTTTTTTATTGTATTTGGTGGGGTTTTTTAGGGCAACCACGGTTAAGTTCCTACATAAAGGGAAAGCAAACAGCTGAAGAGTCTTCCCTGAGCTTTGAATCTCCCTGCAGAGAGTAAACCATGAAACGCTTGTTAAAATCCTAATCCGATTTAAAACTGCTTTTGACCGTGTTAGGAAAGGAAGTGCTGGCTGTCGGTGTCCCATCCAGCTGGGGCTTTTAAAGCCACACTACTCTGCTGGTGAAAAACCCGCATCGCCCTCTCAGGCTTGCTTAGGCTGAAAACAGAAAATAAAGCTAATTTAAAATGGGCAGTGAATATCTCTGTTTGGGCACCCTTGCTCTCCCTGGGGAAGGGATCCTTTTCGCAGCAGAGCCCAGGTGGGTGCGATGGCAGAGGACGGCTCCCCGCTGCCCAGCAGGACCTGCCCCCTCCCTGCATCTCTTGCTGCATTTCACATCTCCAAAGCAAGCAGGCCCCGGGCAAGGAAATCCCTGCACACGTCCCTGGTGCAGGCGCGGGCTCTTCACACAGGTTGGCCACCTCCACTGTTGGTCTTTCTAACCCACTGAGATGGGGAAGGAAAGGGAAGTCAATGCAGCCCGTGCCTGGTGCTGATATGCGGGCTGTAATCACGCGCAGACATTCCAGAAAATCACAGAATCCCTCAAAAGAGAACAAAATACTTGCATTGGCAATGTCACAGGTATTGGCCAATTTCTACTGATCACTAATTCATGAATTTCTGGAGATCCGTGCAGCTCCCCCATACCTAAGCTCTCACCTGCAGGTTTAAGAGCAAGGAGGCTGCTCTGTGCTGGCCATCGCCAATAAAGACTTGAAAATAACCCAGAGTGAGATAATTGCTTAATACATGACACATCAGGAAGCCCAAGCACCGCGTGGATGACTGGTGCCTGAACACACTCCTTGAGTCATGGAAATAGGAATGCCAATGGGAGGGAGAGTCTGGCACAGTGCGGAGCAGGTGCTGGAACAACCCCACGGATGCACAGCGCGGGTGAACCTCGCTGAACCTCGCTGGAGCTGACCCGGCCTCACTGCAGCAAGTCCTGCTGGTACCTGTCTGCAGCCATCCCAACACGACAAGCAGTTCTTGCATCTGCTCCACTAGGCAGCATTCCTGCAATGCAAATCTGGATGAGTGCATTTCTTGGTTTTCTTAACCTGTGCTGAATTTAGTACATAAAACTATTTCTACTTTCTTTTAAAAATACCATTTCAAAGGGAATCAGTATCAAGCAACCTGCATAGAACTGATACAGAAATATGTTGATATTCCGAGTGAATCACTCATTATTTAGCTACAGCGAAGAGCTAATCCTCTGACAGCAAAGCCCCTCATGTTCCTCCCTCGTGGAGCAGCGAGAGGTAGCACTGATGTTGCGTTTTGGTTGCAGAGATGTCCTCAGCCCCCTGGCCAGCAGCACCCACTACTGATGGAAGAACAGCCACTGACAAAGCCACGCCGCTGCGTCTTTTCCTTGCTGAGGAAGGAAGCAGTCATGCTCCCGGGGACAGACAGCACCACGGCCTGCCAAGAAGGCTGTAAAGCTGCACCGCACCGCTCCGCACCCCCAGCCTCGCCACCGCGATGGGGAGCACACAAGGAATGGGGAGTCAGGGCGGCTCACTTCTCCGCAGCTCCGAGCAATGCAGCAGGGCTTTAACATCAGGGAGTGCACAGCAAAGCCTAATGAGCGAAGTTGTTTTGAGAGCACAAAGTGTCCTTATTCTTCACAAAATGGAAATTTTGTGAGATGTCCACAGGCAAGCCAAGGAAAACACAAACCGCATGCCTGCCGTGGCACGGGGGCACAAACGCTGTTATTGTTAATGTGACAAAGTCGCATGTCTAGTCACACAAATTACCAGAATGCAGAATTCCCGAGTTTAAAGAAAAACAAAAGTACTGTTAAAATGAGCCATGCTTGGGCCAGCACACGCTTGACTACATTCCTTCAAGCGATTCCGAGCTTCCTTGCTCTTGGGAGAGGAGAGAGAGAAACTGGGATCCCACTTACTCTGTATCAAGAGGTATCAGTAATTTAAATGTACAACAAAAAAAGAGTGTCAAAATGGGCTCCAACTGCCCCGAATGACCCATGCCTGCTGCCATTCGTTCAAGTACCCAGCCAAAAGCCTCAGTGCAGATAGCTGACGGGGTCACTTGCAGGTCCGTCACAGCACATCAGCAAACTTTTTTTTACACCACCCACTGTTTAATTTATTGCAATACTTTATTATTCTCTGGATCTGTCTGTTTTGCTGTCAACAAAGAGCATTAGTCTCTGTCAAGGGATATCCAGAAATGCAGCCTGGCATAGGCACGCCTGTGCCCCAGTCACTCCCCTCTCACAGAGCCACACGGCCGCGAAGGACTCTGCATAGCCAGGAGCCACGCAGCCAGAACGACAGCCCTGGCTTCACAGCATTTACGGAGGAGAGAAACAGGAACTTTAAAGATTTAAGCTCTTGACATCTGGATTCTGTCATTGCAATAGGATAAAACAAAGCTGTGCTCCAACCTTCTTTGGTCAAGCGCAGATCAGAAGATGAACTTACACATCTCAGCCTGGCGTGTCATTATTTCCTATATGTACAGTCTCCCCAGAGGTTCTCAGGAGCACAGACTGCAATATGAAAACCAAGGCCCCAGCACATCAGGATCAGAAATGTGCTGGTAACTGGAAAGATTTCAGAAGAGTTTCCTTGGCTAGAGCCGATAAGCAGAGGTTTTGCCTTGGAACTGTTTATAAATCCTGGCTCCAGAAAAGCTTAAGAGAATCAATGTGATCATTCACACAGAACTACTATGCGTGCTTCGAGACGCAGGTGTCAGTTCTGGGGAGATCGAATAGCATGGTTCTTTGGAGAAAAAAAATGCTCTTCTGTGTGCCAACACGCATTTAGTCATGACTGCAGCTCTCATGTTACGGGATCCCAGCTTGAACATGGTCTAAAGAGCTGTTTCAGCCCAACAATTAATTACTTAATGTTTTTCAGAAAATTTCAGGAGGTAGGAACAGGGGAAAGACAACATGAGGAACCTCCCCTCTATTCCAAGAGCAACTTTTAAAGAGCAAAATGACCTTTAGTTTAGTAGAATGTGCTTATGTAGCAAGAATGTTGTATTTTTTTAAATGATCCCTTTTCAAACAATTAAAATACACACCCACGCCATATGCAAGTACGCAAGTCAAAAATCTCTGCTTTACATCATGCACAGCACTTTTAAATGACATCTCCTTTTTCCGGGGTGGAAAATCACAGTCAGCATTTGTATATAAATATTATTACACAGCTTGAATGTACAAGCCAGGAAACAGAGTGCTGCATGACAATGTGCTAAAAATTCCTTGCTGCATTTTTTTTACGTTAAGAAACCAGCACTGTTTGTACAGTAATTCCATTGTCACACACTGCACTCTGCTCACAGCGACTTGCAGTTCACACAGCTACAGAATCAACACTTCATCCTAAAAGTGAAGTACAACAGCACATAGGAAATCCTCTCCTCCTCTTGTGACAGTGATGCACTGCTCTCCTGAAAATTACAGATCAGCCAACACATATATTAAATCCCTGGCTATTGTCATGCTCTGACTACACGTATGCCTATGAACAGGAACATTTTAATTAGGAGTGTCAGCCTGTCTTCCAAAAAGACACAGATGAAGAGGTCATGTTGACATGCATTCCCTTTAAAGTAATCCATCTTAATAATAAAAGTATGTTTTACTAGATTGACTTTAAACCACCACAGACCTCTTTCCTAGCCTACAAGTGACTAACAGGGCCAAAGACCAGAACTTGACTTAGTTTTTGGCTAAGATCAAGCCTAAGATCAGTTTACCATGCAATAACTTGAGTCTGTCTACTGAGTGGCATCAGATCCCAGTTTTTCCTGGGAGATTTTACCTTGCTATTCAAGGGCTAGAGAGACAGAAGTCTACCAGCCTTGGGCCTTTCCATCTCCAAGCAACAAAGGACTTAACCTGAAATTGAAGTCTCCAACCTTCAGTTCATCGAATTCTAATCCTCCTGTATCAAATGGTGATCTATTACACTGCTAAACATAAACAACCAGCACAAACCAGTTTGGTGTATGTATCTAGAATTTGCCGTTTGAATTTGAAGACAAAAAAACACTTCACTGGAGATGCACACTGTTCCATATAAAACAAACAAACAACAACAAAAAAAAACACAATATGAATCCCTAAGATACAAAAGCCTTAAATGGGAATAAACCATGTCCATAACCAAAATGTCCAAACCTATCACAAATACTTTACAGACAAAGCTTTAAGCATTTTGAGATACCACAGCATTCACACTGAAGAAGTTATGTTTGTGACCGCTAAGATCACCAAATACAGAATAACAAAAGGAACTCCCTTACTAACACAGATACACCACGGGACTTAGCAGGGCAGGCAAGTGCAAGGAAAGCCCAGTAGGGTTGTCCCAGAACAACAGCTCTGCTAGGTTCCTGCTTGACAAAGCAAAAATAACAGCACCTTTGACAAGTCATGCCAGGCTTAGTAAGAGAGCCTCGGATGAAAGAGAACATGACATCCCCCTAAATTATATTTTTTATAGCCAGAGATGGCACAGCCAAGCATTGGGCAGGTCATAGAAGGACCTCTTCCTTGAAATAGCAGAGGACAAATCCACATCATTTTATTAATCACATCACTGAATTTGTCTAGCTATGACAAAAAAAAAAAAAAAGAGATGAGGACTCCACAATGCAAGATGTCCTTCAGCACCTGGAGAAGATACTGGATACTACAAGACATCAGTGCAGACCCCTCTAAGCCTTCCTTCGTGCATCTTCAAGCAGCTGCCAGGGGCTGTGCTCCTCCTAGCTGTGCAGCCCTTTTAAACTCTATTCCTTCCTCTTCTCCCTCCTGCTCCAGTTGTGAAGTGCTGTCAGCGATATCAATCAGTAGATCATTTACCAGAATTCAACATTCCCAATGATTTTAGGAGGCAAAATTTTATTTGATTATGAAAATTCAGGGTCATTTCCAGACTGTAACTATCATAACTATTCAATTCTTAATTGAATTCCTAATCAGACTGACTGATAATACAAGTTTTGAAATGAAATTTGAAGTCTCTTTCAAAATGTACTTTTATGAAAAGGAATTCATAAAAGCAAAGAATAAGCAGGTCAAAATCTCTACAAATAACTTTCCCCTTCTAACATTAATTCCTTCAAAAAATATCAGAAATAACTCAGTAGTCTTGGAAAGTGTTAGGACACATTAGATGGACAGCAGACTTAGCTTTTAGACTGAAAAAGTGAGGTTTTAGATTGAACTGAAACAAATCTTAATCCCTGTAAATCTGG
Source organism: Anseranas semipalmata (assembly GCA_013399115.1). NCBI lineage: Eukaryota > Metazoa > Chordata > Aves > Anseriformes > Anseranatidae > Anseranas > Anseranas semipalmata. Next base: position 499,102 of record VXAA01004135.1, on the reverse strand, counting down.
GCCTTTATTTTGTATATCAGTTTTTCTTCTCGTTTCCCACTTCCCAAATGTTTTCCAATTGTCCCACAGATTTGAAAAGCTCCTACACTGCACACTCACCAAAACTCTTTGAGACATGCACTAGCGCTTCAGCGTATTTTCCCTCTGAGGAACTTGACACTCGCATCCCATTACACTTGAAATTTGGCCTTTTTCTGCCCATGTGCACCATTCAGTGCTTGTCCTCATCGGACTTTGTCTGCTGGTGCGAGGACTAACTTTCTCGCTTAACTTGTTCCCTCCACCCCCAAGAACATTCGAACCCATCTGGAGTTTCTCACAACAGAGCACTGCTGAGCAAACCACAGCACCACAGGACGCGGCCAGCAGCAGCACCAGCTCAGCCCGTGCGCGCGGCCGCCCGCGGCGCTGGCACATTCCTCACCAGCCTTTGGTCCTCCGGTGAAAGCAGGGCTTAGCGCTTAGGGACAGCCAAGGCAGGGAGGTGACCGGGGAGGCTCCAAAGCGGAGCAAGCTTGGGGCTGCAGGCACCCCTGGCTGCTCGCCCCACTGCATCTGCAGCCCCATGTCTTCTCCTTTCCGCACATCCTCCTCCGAACCTTAACGTCAATACTGCATTCAAATATTTAAAAGTTTTCTTTGGCAAGGAGGTACAAAGCTGACCACTTCCTACCTCCAAATGGTACCAGCTTGCATAACGGCTCCACATGCAGCCCACTCGCTCGTATTCGGGTTTCTCTGAATACAAAGGAGCTCCTGAGCCGTCTTCCTTCCTGCCGTCTGCCCGCAGATCGATGCGGTGCTTCCCAGCCTCTCCTCCTCAAGGTCAGAAAAACAGGTCTTGCAAAAGCAAGCTAATATTAATTTCAAATGCTATCTGCTTTTGTTTGTCAGTAAGCAGGACTAATCACTGTGCAGAGGAAATACGTCGCCTGAACTTTGCTGCCCAGACTGCTCGTCTTTAGGCAGCAAGTCGCTAACATCAATAAGATCACTGACTCGCAGGGAAAAAGAAAAACTCTGAAGAAAACCAGGAACAGGGGAGAAAAAGAACATGAAGGTATCCAAAAATGATCTCATAAGCAGCAAAGCAAGAAAGAAAAGCTTTTTAAGATCTGTTAAAGACAAATCATTAAACATTTACTTTTCTTCCTGTTGCTGTTTGAAGTTTCCAAATTACTGCACCATTCACTACGCAAAACTACTGGAACTGATGGGTATTTTGACAGAGCATGGACCACTGGCCTTGGTCCAGCAGAGCTGTCATAACATTTTGATATACAACATCAGAGTTGTTGTTTACAAAAAAAAAAAAAAAACCTGCAAATTCTGTGAAAGGTAACAGGTTAAGGCCACAAAGAAAAGTGTTTTTTAAGTGTTAAAAAAAATTCCTTTGAAATCATATATTTTCCAGTCTATAACTTTCTAATGGATATAACCTGGGTATTTTCAAAGCAGGGACAAGAGGAAATTAGTCAGGAAAATATTTAAGTGTTAGAATATGGTAATTATATACAACTATGTGACTCCATAATGCCCAGCAATACTTCAAAGAGGGAAGGGCTGGCTCAATTTTATTCCACCGCCGCACCCCGCGCGAGGGATGGAGCGCGCAGGGAGCGGACCTGTGCCGCAGGGATGGGCTGAGCCCCAGGGCTGGGGCTCCCTGCAGCACGGCCTCGCGGGAGGGCAAGCAGCACCCCGGGGGAGACAAAATGCCTCAACTGCTTGATTTTGAGGTCGTGTTGTAAACTCACCTTCTGAGTTAAATCAGGATCTACAAAGACCCACTTCCTCACAGCAGCTCAGCTAGAAAAACTCTCCTAAAGGCAGCGGTGTGCTGCTGGGCTTCACGGTACAACGCTGCCTGCGCTAAAGCCAGGTGTGCGGAGCAGGTAACAGAACTGCTGAGGCCGATGGATACAGCTGGAAGAAGGCACGGCGCGTTGCGCGGGCAGTGCCGCCTGCTCGCCCAGGGCAGGCAGGAGCGGGGCATGAGCTCGCCGCCCCTGCGCGCGGAGCTGCTGTGGTTTCTGCGCCCGCTGCAGCTTTGCTTCAGCCGGCTGTAACAGGCTGCCTGCACAGCGCTCCTCGGGCAGCCAGGGTGATGGGGAGGTGAATAAACACCCAGCAATCTGCCTGAAAGTTCACGCTAAATGTTAATGCGGAACAAACTCTCACCAGTTGCTTGAGCAAGGTTATTTTCCTGTAGGAACTTTAACTTGGAGGAATATTTTAGCCTGAAACGTATTTCAGAAGTTATAAATCATTAATGAAAGGTTACATTTTCATCTTTTTTCTATTAAAATATTAAAATATACACATCAGAATCAAAAAATGTTAAAAATTACTGCATGGGGATGGAAATAGGGGCCATATCAAATCACATCAGTGTTACAGGGCAGAAGGAGCTATGGTTAAGATACACAGCTAATCATCACCAATCCTGTGGAAACAGCAAAGAACTGCAATAGAGAATGTTTTTACAGTATACAAAAAAAATCGTTTTACATCAGCCTGCCACCTAGGTAGCTGCAGAGCACCGACACGAACTCCAGTAAAGTTCTTGCATTTTAAAACTTAACCTCAGAAATAACAGAAATTAGTTAACAGAAATGCTGTTAACTACTGCAGTGGCTAAGTTGGAATTAAATACGTTCCTTTTTGCTACAACTTCCATATACTTAAGTCCAGAAATGCAACAGGAAATAAACATTAGAGGTGCCTTGGCAATCACGCAGCTGTAAGCTGGAGTGTTTTATACACTTGCATTGTAGGACCTTTACTTTTTTTTTTAAACATCCCTAACATTTCACCAAATGAATCAAAATTAATAGCCCACAAAAAATATTTTAAAGTTGAAAACAGACTGTTTACCTGAAGAGTCCTCAGAGATCATTTTTGCTGTAGCCTTCTTTGAAAAGAAAACTCAGTTGTACAGGAAGGAAAAAGAAGGAATGCAATGCTAACTTGACTTTTTATACTGACATAATTAATTCAGTCTGGCTATTAATGATCAGTATCCCTATCTATATTGGGTAGATGTACAGACTTTATTCCTGCCAAAAAAAAAAAGATGTGCTGTCTTCTTTTGATCCCTTCATTGCAATATATGTGCAAAAAAATAGTTGATATTTAAGCACTTGCTTCACTGTTCATTAATTACATCATTTCTAAATGGAGCATTGCAGTGAAAAGTTACGCAGCTTTTTAGGAAAGAGTTATAGCTTTCTGTTCAAAATGTAACTGAGTACTGGTGCGAGTTTCAGGGAAGGAGGCAGTATTTTATCAGGCTGCTGTCAATAATTCGTAGCTCTCTTTATGGGCCAGTGCTGAAGTGAGAACAATCCCAATACTTGGATTTTTCAGGATCAAACTGGCCTGCTATAGCAATATGAACACCAAAAGGCTTGTAAAGCACTGCTTTATAGTCACTGTGACTTTTAATGCCAGTAATTTTCCACAACGTTGCTTTGTTTGTCAGGGAACACAATTTCCTCCATATGAAAATTCATTTTCTTAGTCACAAGTAACTTGATAGGTTTTTGAGAAAGATGTGCTAGCAGGTAACAGGCTGATAGCCTCAATTCTTCCTTTGCATTTAAAAAAAATATATATATACCAACTCTCACAAGCCTGGATGGCCAATGTCCCCGTGACTGCCCTGCACAGACCAGCCGCAAGATTGCAAGCTCCCTCTCAACACGGGATGCTCTGCAGAAGGGACCTCGCTGCTGCCGCGTTTCATAAGATCTGGGGCTCCCAGGCATGCAGAGAGAATGGGAATAGCAACACTTCCACTGCCCTGAAAATATGTTTGCATTTGTTCATTTTGTTGCTAAAAATGCTCAAGTCACATGGGAATGCCTGGGAATGCAGCCCAGGAATTTCATTTGTAAGCAGAATTGTATTTCTGGAGATTATTGACCTGAACTGTAAATAAATATTCTGAAAAAAAAAAAATAGAAAGATTCACAATTTATGGTCCTTGAGATGATCTACTCAATCCAAAACACTTGGAAAGATTTCCCACAGGGCTCTCACCAATCTACTCTCAAGCGGCTGAGTCCTGCAGGTTGTTAAATAACCCCCAGTCCCTTCCGCCAGTGCTGAGTGGATCCAGTTTCAGGTCTGGAGCCTATGATGGGAAAATCCATATCTAAGATTTACGGAGTCTCTGCCTGATAACACGCTTTGTTATTCTGCCAGTTGGACAGCAGGAAAGATCACAGCAGCTTCAGCAGAGAATCCTGTTTATTCATTGCAACCAACTCATATCTGCTCTCTACCCCAAGGACTTCTATCTGTGCAAACTACAGTTATGCACAGTTGTGAATCTAAAATCTTTATTCTGGTAAGGTACCAACTTCAGAATTTGCATTTACCTCAATGGAATTTTTCATCTCAGTGAACTGCAAATTGCTCTGATATACTGAGGTCAGATTTTGATAGTAAGAGACAGCCAGCAGACAGCAAACATTAACCAGCCTGGTATCCTCTAAAGAAAGGAAACGAATCAGCAAACATCTTCAAACTGGCAACATTTTGAAAAGCGAGTGCAAAAGACAGTGTGCTCAGCCGGAATTAAAGATGCCAGGCAAGGCAGATATAATTGCAAAAAATAAAGACCTGTAATACCTGATCCTGCAGAAAACTTGCATACATCAGGCTTACAACCCAATAATCCCAGTGCTGTAACTGGGAATTTTATTGCATCAGTGCCAGATAACTGCATGCATCCAGAGATTTAGATGTGCTGGCATGATTCTGTCACTTGAATACAGAGCAGTTACATGTCCTTTGGGATTACAGGTAAAATAACACAGTTCTGGACAGTTCTATGGTAGACCCCTTAGCTTTCATTTTACGTTTTATGAACTTTTATCCTACTTCACTGAGCTCATGGTTTAGTTAATGGCGTGGGTTCAGTTACTACAATTGTTCATAAACACTAAATTATTCATGTAGAACCAGGTCAATAGATATTAAAAGCTGAAGTGAATTACAAAACAAAAGTCAATGCTGAATTACTGCAGAAAGCAAAAGTGCTGGCGTAATGGTTCCCATCTCAAACACCACGCTTACAGGCTGCTGCCACGAGCCAGGTGTCAGTGCTGGAAGTCACCTGAAAACAACCAACAAGGGCACACGCTTTGGAAAATATTTCCCACTGGTGTCATCCCAAAGCGCCTTGGGAGCTCACTGTTGCCCTGGGGTGCACCCATCATGTTCCCGAGGCATTGCGTTCCCTCCGAGATGGAAGGCACAACTTCCCTACTGTGGCAGGTGCTTGCTGCACAGGATTTTGTTTAGGTTTGCTTCATTATTTTGTTTTAAAGCACTCCTAATGAACTGGTGCAGAACTTCACACAGTAGACAAATAGATAAATGTAGCCGCAGCACTGGTTCGAGACTAAAAAGCATCCCTCAGACCAGACAAACATCCTCGTCTCGCCTGAGCCCATGCCCCAGAAGCCAAAGCTCCTTTCTATTCCTTGTGTTAAAACTCAAAAATAAAACGGAATGTTTCCATAGCCAGGTAAGGCCACAGAGCAAAACCGCAAGGGAAGGAAGGAAATGAAGCACAGTCAGTGTTAATTATGCAAAACAAGATGTGACTTAAAGGATGTGAGTAATGTCTGGATACAAGCAACAGGTGCCTGATAAGACAGGAGGAAACCCAGACCTTTCATCTGTGCCGCAGAAGCGGACAACTGTGATAGCTCCATTTATAACTGAGATAATGATGCTTAGTCACCTCCAGGGTGGATTGCAAAGTTTACGAAGTAATTTGAAGACGAGGGGATGCCGCTGCCCTTGTGGCAGGGAGCCGGGCTTCCGGACAGAGGCCCCTGCTACACGCTGCGGCATTTCAAGGCAGCGAGATAAAGCTCTGGAACACTCTTTCGTGATATGTCGCTGAGGGAATGGGTCCAGCACTGCCCTTTACCCACCAGAAACACAGGGCCTGCATCAACATCCATCCATCCACCCCTTTTCGGGTTGCACAAGGGAGCTCACAGGAAGCAGTATCTTCTGGGGGAGCAACAGGCTCAATCACTCCCAATTCTCCCAGACTCTGCTAAGCACAAAGGCTCACAAATGCAGCCCCCCAGGAGCTGCACCCAATCCTTGTATCTCTGCATCTAAGCAGGCACTTTTATTTTCTGTTTGGTGCCTGTTTTGTGGCACTTGTTTTCAGTTTGGCATCTCAACACATGCCTAGTGCAGGCTGTGGTGAGCGACATCATGAGCTGTCAATGTAGCAGTCAGCATTTTGCCAATGTTTTTCTCATTCCACACCCCACCTTATTTATTTCTAGGTACCATAGACCAGGCCCTGTAAGTGTGGTTAGCAATGCACAAGAGGAGGAGTATTCTTTCAGCAACATTCACACAAATTACGTGACATATGTGACAAATATCTGACACATTAGATACATCAATAAATACATCAGTAGGCCTGATTTTTCCTACTCTGCTTATGGCTAGAATCATCACAGGTATCAAACGCATCAGAAACACGTGATGCTGCCCTAGATGGATTTTGCAGCAGTGCATTTCCAAGCTTCAGAAATATCATCTCAGTGGATTAAAAGACAAAGATCCAGTCATTCAAGTTTTATGAACTATTTCTAAGAGTTAGGTGATAAAAAATTGCAATTCCATTTTCTCATTTTAATAGGAAATTTTAATCTGCAGCTTCCATTCCTATAATGTACACAGAAATGGTTAAGTAAATAATGAGAAGGGAAAAATTCAACTACTTGTATTACCAACAGATGGCAAAATTACCCATAAGGGCATCCTCTGGTTTCAAGAGGCAAGGCCAAATATAAAAACCTTCCTTTCTGTAACAATTTGAAACCACCGCAATTCTGCAAGCAAATTAGAAAATTGCACATGCAGTATCAGTTTAGATAAGGAATTAGCCGCTTCTTCATGCAGGAGTGCTGCTTGTGTCTATCTTACCATACGGCTACAAACGTCAGCCAGAAGGGATTTGTAGACACACGAAAACCTCAGCAGATAAAGCCTACACATGTGCTTTTGATCCAGCTTAAAGATAGTAAAATGCCAAGTGACCAAAGATTTAACATGGCTACACATTCAAAACGTCTCAGAAGCTTAATTTATACATTCCCCAGGGAATTGCACTTTCACTTTTCTAAATTGCCTGCATATTTGCTTTTTTCTGATGGTAGATTAGGAACCCTGCATTTCCTTAAACCACCAGCTTTTGGCCAGGACACACACGCCCACCCTGGAGGCCTGCCAGCCCGCACTCTGCAGAGAGGCCGACCTGGAGAGCTGCGTTACACCGCCAGCCTCTCCGAGGCAGTGGCTGCTGGCGACGGTCAGACGCTCACCATCAGCCAGGCTGAGCCGGGCCGGCAGCAGTGCAGCGGAGAGGAAGAAAAGCTTCCACGAGTGCCCTGCCCCTCCGAAGACGAGCAAGCCCCAGGGTTTAGTTTATGTCACTTTGTTAAATCTTTATATGATGATTTTGCGAAAAGCAAAATCTGAAAGCCCAGAGGAAAATCGCGCACCCCCCGATGCACTATGGCAGCTTCCTAACTATTCGCTTCCTCGGCACGTGCCCCACCAGAGTGGGTTAGAGGAGCTCTGCCTGTATGGAAGAGAAAAATATGAGATCTGACCCCCGCACCAAAAATCCTAAAGTCACCCACTCACAGTGTTCCATTTAACTTGCCAGGCTGTAAGGGGAACTGTTTTATAATGGTCAGGAAAGCGAATATAACCCTGAAAACCTGGGTAGCAAGAGATGTTCCTCTAAGGCAGCCCTGACTTCTGAGCCCCGAGACCCCGCGTGCGCTGGGAGGCAGGCTGCGCGCACCACACCGAGCCTCCCGGGGAAGGCTCCCACACAGGGCTCGGTCATACGAGCGGCTTCTTCATGCAGCGTAATCACCTCTGCACGTAGCTGGGGGAAGCTATGCTCCAGGTGTGAGACACCCGCAAACCCAGACCCCAGAGCAGCCCCATTCCCCTCTTCCAGGCACACACAGACACCCCGGATGTTCGCTCTGCGATGCCTACAGGTCAGTGGGCAGGTTGCAGCCTTGCGAGGCACAACACGTTCAGGGGCTTTGACCAGGTGGGCACTGGGCATCTGAACTCCCCCATACAGCCGGCACAGACGACTGCAGCAGAAGCAAACGGGACTGCTCGGGCACTGCCCGGGTGATGCAGAGATGGGCTGTCGGGAGCAGGTGCCTGCGGCACGCACCACTAGTTTAGCAGGGTGGTAGCTGGTAGATACCTGAGACTCTCAGTGCTTTACAAACAGTAACTGGTAACATGTACTTTGTGGAATCAACAGTGGTTAACAGAGCAGGGCACAAAATGTCCAGTTCAGATGTCATTTTTCTGTTGCTGAATTAATCAGCACTTACACAGTACTAACAACATGTGAAATGTTACCACCTGGGGAGCAGCAGCAATAATCCAAAGAGAGCACTGAATAAGGTGGTGGCACATGAGGAGAGTTGTATTTCTGCTGCTCAGGATTTAAAGGAGGAAATCCTGAACACTTCTCAGTATTTGCTACCACCAGTGAGAGCTGAGCATCTCAGTACCTCTTCGAATTTGGCTTCCACCCAAATAACCAAATCCACATGCCTAATAACTAACTCCAGGTTGCAATGCGCATGTGATCATAGATCTTCTACTAATTGTAGGACATAAAGAAGACTGCAAAGTATCTAGCTAGATGATGAGTGTTTTCTGTCCTCAATGGGAAGGAAAAAGATTTTGGAGGTTCCAGGAACAGGCAGAATAAACTGGACAAATATTTTGTTGCTACATACAGTTTCAGTAAAACAAATAATATGATCTGAACCTGACAGTCAAAGTACTGCAAAGCCCTAAATAAAATAAGGATGCAGCCTCTATCACAAAACATTGGCAGCTTTTTGGCTTTTCTAAGGATAAGCGAGAAAAGAATCAAGGAATTTACAGGCAATGCAATTGTGGCAGCACCACAGTCATCCCAGTGAAGAAATCACATTCAGAAATCTACACCCATTTCAGGGTTTAAACAGGCATGAAATGAATAAGCAATTAATTTCCTGCACAAAAAAAAAAAAAAAAAAAAAAGAAATGCCAGTTCTGTACCACTGGCACTGCAAACATGTACAAACATATTAACATATCACAAGTCTCTGGATAAGTGGTATTTTCTCTTAGAGCCTCAGCTTCCCGTGTCACACGATGATAAAGTAGAGTTGCTCCCTGGTGCCCTTCATCTACACCACAAAGCCCTCTATGAGGACAGCCTCATCCTTCCAGGCAGTAGCACAATCTTCTTGTTACAGAGGACTAGACTTGAGAACCAGACCTGAGCACCAGGCCAGCCACGGGGGCAGAGGCCAGCCCCGCGCACATCCCGCACCCACCTCCTGGCTCTGGGGACACGCACAGCAGCACGCGCGCCTGCAGTTCTGCATGTTTACAGAGAAAAGCTGAAAGAGCCAGGAGGTTCCGGTGCAGACAAGCAGGACACTGCCCTCTCGGTGGGGTTTTGCTTCAGCGATCCACAGTTCAGTTTGTGAATCCTGACCCAAACCAGGGCCAGCTGGTACGAACAGGGACAGCAGCTTGGAAGAATCCACGCTCAGTTCCAGTCCAAAGCAGCCTCACATGCCTGAGCACAGCAAACATGATAAGCTCTAGCAAGAAACATCTCTGACCATAGGGAAGAACTGGCCGAATATGGGAAGTTAGGAATATAGGTAGAAGGAAGAAGGGAGATAGATTAACTTGAAAAGATTTACCATTGCAGAATTCCATGCTTACAAACTTCATACAATATGCAGCGATACTAGCAATATTCCGAGTTTTGTAGCTCCAACTTTTCTCTCCCTAGAATCATGGCTAGACCCCATTCCCCCACCCACCCTCCCAGATAAATAATAATTCCTATTTCCTTTTTGCTGTTTTATTGCTGGGGCTTTTGTCAAGAGTATACTGTCTGTAACTTCCATGTAATTACAGCGCCAGCCTTCTTTGCTACTGCATAGTAGTCTGCAATTGCCATATAGGCAGCTGGGGTCTCGTGGGGAGATAAACGCTGTACTGCAGCTGAGGACTTCCCTCGTGTTTGTTGTACAAATCACCCTGAAATAGAGAATTCAGCATTCAGGTATGAAAGCCTGAGCTCTGAGATGCTTGACTCTCACATTACTGCAATGTTACAGCACATTTGCAAAACTGCAATCGAGGTTCAAAATTTATGCAGCTGCTAGTGCTGAAAAATGCACTGGAAAAAATCAGAGCAGATTTTTTGCTCAGGCATTCGAGTCTTTCAGCTTTGAGCTGGTTTCCAGCACTAAAAACAGTGAGATGTTATTTTTGTAGTTTTTCTCTTTATATAAGCTTCTTAAAATTGCATTTCTTTCTATTGCCCATTTATTTGCCAATTTTCAAAATCAGAGAGAATTCCTATGCGTGCCTGACCTTCAAAAAGTATATTGTAAAGAACACTACCAATAACAAAGCAACATTTTTAACAACCATTTTCTGTTTACTCTTAAAAGAAAGCATCGGTCTTGTATATTAGAAGTCTAGTAATATTTTATGTACCACTCAGATAAGCTGTTCTTTAGAGATTCTCCTTCTTCTGTCCTTTCCTTGTTAAATTGCATTTGCCCGTGACCCATGAACACCGCTCCCACTTGGAAAGGTCACTGCCCTCAGAGACAAACATATACATAACCAAGCAATCGGTCTCTGAGCACACGCTCTTGGAGAGAAATCCCTTCTGTGAGGCACAACTACAGTAACATACAATGTTCATATTAGCACTAAATAAATAACATGGACCTTTTCTCGGTGTTGTGCAAGCTTCTAAATATATGTGCCATAAATATAACAGGAAATTAGAAAGGGTTTGGTTTGTACTCTGAAGATTACTATTCTTATGTATTAAAAATACATCATTACTCTTCATGCATTTTCACTGTAAATCAACCTGCCTGCACGGATCCTGAAGGACCATGCACGCAGAGCCCCAGCCTGTAGCCATTTCTGCACTAGCTGGGAATTAAGAGAGATTCTCCATTTGCTGAATAGGAACTGAAGCACATAAGGACATTGCAGAGCTCTCGGCACACAGTTAGGGCAATGTTTTCAGGGGAGCTCATCATCTAACAGCAGAATAGCAGTTGTTTGCTAAAGATGATTTGAAAATCTGACCCCGAGGGCCTGCCTCACATTGCCCGCAGTGCACCCAGGGTGGGATCCAACAGGGCTTACAGAAAGCTAAACAAGGAAAAAGCTGCAAAGCTGCAGACAGCAGCATAGAATGCCACACTGCCATTAAGCAGGACCATCTTCTCGCTCTTAGTGGTTTTGTGTACGCTGCACAGCTCTATCTTACCTCCTGTATCTTCCAAGAAGAGCCATAAAAGAAATCTACATGTTGCATATATAACACGGAGATATAGCTGCAGCTCTTACTGGCATTTTCACGTACATACTGCCAGCAAAACACACCAGCTGTAACGCGCAAGCAGAAGGACGCGCGTGTATGACGGTACCGCAGGGAACGGAGCGAAGCGCAGGTCTGCGGGCAGGGAAGGGCGGCCCGGTGCGAGGGCAGGACCAGGACTCGCCTCTCCGGCGCAGCCCCGCGAGCTGCCGACCTCGCTGCTCTCCTTCTCTCGCCCGGCCGGGCTGCGGCGTGGCCGCCCGCGGGGGCGCGCNGGGCGCCGGTGCCCCCCGCCCCGCCGTTACCTTCAGCCCCGGGCGGTGGGCGCGGTGCATGCGCAGCTGCCGCCGCCGCCTGCCCTCCATTCATAAAAGAGGGGAAAAAAACCAGCGAGCGAGAACCGTATCCGTCCTCCGCAACCCGCGGCAAGCTCCTCTCCAGCCCCCCATTCATAAAAGGGAGCCGAGCATGCGCCGTGGCGCCCCGGTGCCCACCCATTCATAGAGTCGGGAGGCCGCGCCTGCGCAGAGGGGGTCGCTGCCCTCCCATTCATAAAATAGCCATTTTCCCAGGCAGTGGCTGTTGCAACATCGCGGCGGAGCGGGGGCAGCGGCAGCCGCTGACAGCGCCGCGCTCGCAGGTCCCTGCCCGTGGCTCCCGCCAGCCTCCGCCTGGCCGGGCGCGGGATTGAGCCGCCTGCCGGGAGATGGTCCTGGCCGCGCCGCCTCGGGTAGGTACGGGGCTGCGTCTGTGGGAAATCGCGAAATGTATTTCACTGGAAAGTCAAGCCTGCTCCCCGAGGGAAAATCTTGCGCTCTGTCTGGATGCGTTTGTCTGTCCCCTTACAGATCGCTGATCATAAGCGTATTTCGCGCTGTGACTTTTCTAACAGCAATTATCCGTAATTGTATATAGTAGATAGCTGCTGGTGCCTCACAACCTGGAGGAGACTTTGCGTTCTGAAGAAATCTCCTGTTTCCTGCAGAATTTACATTTGTGTTCCTGTAATTCTTATTTATGCCTCTCTTCTATGTTCTTTCAACATCTGCATTTGGTGTACGTATATGGCAGGCAGGTTTTGCCGTACTTGCGTCGGGATTATTTGCAGGGCTTTTATAACAGAATAAAGCTCCTCTTTCTGCGGAAGGGATGTCTTCTTCTCCTTCCTCAGAAAGGGATCATAAACGTATAGTCACCTGGGCTGACAAATAAGAATCGGATATTTCTTACTTTGGAATAAGAACACCCATTTTACATATTTTCTCTCTTTTCCAAAGCCCTACGTCTTGTTAGTGTCAAGTAGTTCTGAGCTGTCTCCATAATAGGACACTTCAGAGATCAGCCACTGGTGTGTCAGATCTTTCCTGCACGACCTTTGCTCTTTAGCATTTTATTTCATACATCTGTTTTTTTTTGTTGTTGTTGTTGCTGTTGTTTTGTTTTTTGGCCTTAGTGCTTTATTCCATCACTGTTCTGTTGCCTGTCTTCCTGTACACTTGGTTGCTTCAGTTTTAAATCTGGATGGATTATATATTTTAAAGGCTAGTAACAATAAAAATGTGTGTGTGGAATCATTTCATGAAGATATATGAAATATATTTTATATGGAGGGAAAACCTGTCTTGGCTGCTCTTCTCTACCAACTGCGTAGCAAAGATAAGCTAGGATTTTATTTTCTGGTACCGGTCCTGGTGTCACAGGAGAAAGACAAGCCTAGAGACGACATGTTCTGAAAATTCATTATCAGAAGGGGAATGGAAAAAACAGACAGGGGCATATAAAAGGCACAGAGGTCTTAGAGGAAAGCAGGACTGGAAATGCAGACCTTGGAAATGGCAGTGCAAATGAATATCAGCATTAATCAGTCGGAGGAAAAGGCTTCATGCTTTTTCCTCAAGTGACCAAGAGATGGGTCTGATTTCTCGATTTAAATCTTTTATAAATCTAACTTTTTCTTTAATGGGTGTAGGAGAGAAAAGCAGAATAATGGAAAAACATCACTGATTAATCCAGAGTAGAAAAGGCATGTTCTAGATTCTTTAAAACTTCTTCAGCTACTACCTTTCTTCCAAACCGTGCTAAGGGTACAAGATGTCAAAAAATCAGCTTAGGAATTGTTGTTTAATTAGGTAAAGAGAAACCCAGCTTTCCCAATATTAAGGCTTCCCCCCTCTCTCTTTATTTTGGGTTGAAGAATAAAGCTACAATTTGTGCACTGAATCACAATGATCTTGATGACTAGCTTCCCCTTTCTCCATATAAAAATGAATGATAGCAGGAGGAGGGGTTGTTCTCAGTTATTGGAACCCCACTGGGGATGTCTCATTGATAAATGTGCCATTTTCCATGGGCTACTGCGTTTCTGTTGCTAGAAGGGACTCTATATTGGTATTATAAAATTAAAAGGACTATTTCTGAATACTGCAGTCCTTTTGAAATTCTCTGTGAGGTATGTGCAGGGGAGAAATTATTTGTTCTCCTCCTGAAACAGCAAAACAAAAGCTGTTTTCATGGAATCATGACTAATTCCCAGATCATACTGGGAAATGCTACATCTCAAAAAGCAATCTCCCCCCACCACCTCCCAAATAAAACTGTAATCAGACTTCAGTGAAATAAAATTTACCACCCTTGCTATAATACAGCAATAATTAATTCACAGTTCTGATAGTTTTCCAAATACCAACTGTAAAAGCAAAAACTTCATTAATCATATTGCTGTACAGTTTTCCAAATTCAGCCCAGTACTTAAAATTGCCTTTTTATAGGCAAAGTCACGCAAGTGTTGCTTGTTTATTCTTTTTAGATCCAATACAACGTATTTCCATCAGATAATGTAAAATCCTTCTAATATGGTCATCATTGAGTACCATTAGCTTGATAGATCATATCTGAGCTTAGTTTTCTGGCCTTAAAATAAATGTTCTTATCCAGTAAAAGGCCTTGACTAAGAAATTTGAGTCCCTGGAGATCTGAATGTTCATGGGCCAAAATGTGCTTTATTCACTCACACCATAGGAACAGACTTTAGCTGGACAGAGACAGCTTCTTGGAAGTCTACGGGTCTCATTTCCCAGCTTCTGAATTTCTAAGCTCTGGCAAGAATTTAGTGTCTCGTTTTAAAAATGGCAGGTTTCCCTAATAAGCTTTCTAATTTTTTTTCCTTATTACTCATAGAGAAAATTCTAGCTGTCCTTAGATAGATAAGGCTGTTAAGGAGGGGAACAAAAAGAATCAGCACCAATATTTTGTTAATATTAATACACGCTTCATGGGAAAAGAGTTTTTTCCTTCTTTTTTTTTTTTTTTAAAGAATTCACAGCCTAACTCAAAATTCAGACAGCCTAACTCAGTCTTAATGAACTCCAACATTATATATTATTCTTAATCACACATTTAGAATGTGCTTACTGAGACGCCTCCTCTAAGTGTAGTCTTCCCTCATTAAAAGCTTTTATTGAACCTTCTGACTTCAGGCGGCAGCAGCACGTCCCTGTGCCTGCTGGGAGGTCTGCACAAGACGATGTCCTCAGTGCCACACAAAGGCAGCGGCAGAGTGTGTCCCCTTATCAGCAGCTCTGCCGCCAGGACATGGGGGGACCGAGTCCCGCACCGACCCACCTTGCTTGCTGCCGACCGGTGCCCCCGCGAGAGGCAAGCGGCGGCTGGCACCCGGCTGCTCCCAGGGCACTCGCCAGGGCCGGGCTCTGCTGCTCCTGCCCGCGCTGCACCATTTTGTGCACGTGCTCTACCAAGCCCTGGGGGTCTCCCCTTTGCAAGTCCTTCTTGCTAGCAAGGATAGCTCTGGTACCAGACACCCTGTTTTCACCACATCCTAGGCGTTTCGCCCTTTCCCAACGAGCTTTGGCTGGGAGCTGAGAACTGAAGAACTGATGAAGGCAGAAGGCAGTATGTTTAGGCTTGCCCAAAAGCACTGGATGCAGCTGTGATAAACTCTTTCTAGACAAGATTTTCTAGACTGTATAACCACACCACCACAGAAGAGGGAGTGAATACAGTCATGATTGTTTCAAAAGTAGTGATAAATTAGAGGAACAGCTGTTTTACATGGCTTACCATCGATTCTCAGTGGTGCCAACTTGCACAGGCCTTGGAATATATGGCCCCCCTTGACAGTATACTGCTTCAAAGTACATTGTTTTCAATTGTCATATTTTCTTTGTGTTCGGATATATCTATAAAGATATTGTTGCTTTTTTGACTTTCTTCCTGTTGCCCTATTGTCTCAGAAATTCACGTGTCCCATAGAGAAAAGAATGAGGAAATTTCTACAGTACGTTTACTGTCACCATTACTACAAATATTTTAATCTTAATTAGATGACTGTGACCTCTCTCTGAGAGAATGGAATTCAGATTTTCTGTGGATGATAACAGGTCTAGTGTCTCAGTAGCCAAGAGGATGTGCGATCCAGCTGTTAGGTGACAAGATTCCAAGATCTCTGGTCTGTCTCCTCACCATTGCTGAGCCACAGCAAAGCTGCAGGTAAGCAGTTCTGGCCTTGCCACAGCCCCTGCAAGGCTCTCCCTGACATCATCAGGGTTTGTCCTCATTTCTCTGTGGCAGCTTCTCCATCCCTACGTCACAAAAGCTTGTGATGCTTCACTCTTTGGAAAATTCTTGACAAATAGCGATAAAAAAAATCCTTATTGAAAAGTCAAGTTTGTTTTACTATGCTGGAAATGCTTCTCTAGCTCATGGTAAGAAAGCAGAAGGCTCTTTGGATGCCATTGCTCTTCGTGGCACCTGACATCGTTACAGCAAGGTGTCCCGGGGCCGGCCACCACCAGGGCGCCGGGCAGCGCTGCACAGGTCCTGTGGGTCAGCAGCTCCCCGGCCTCACAGGACGCGGCTCCAGGCTCAGAAGAGGGACACGAGCTGCGGTGCAAAACGTGCGTGGGACCATCCAGTGCTAGCAATCCCCCTAGAAATCCTGGTTTGGTGAGGAGAACAGCTCTGCCGCGCCACTGGTGCCTCTCGGACACAACGGCAGGGACGGGCTGCTCCTGAGGTGCTGCTAAGGCTTGAATGCGTCAGAAGGAAGTGAAGTGACCCCTGATTTGGTACTTGCAGCTTATAAAGTACAGAAAGAGCTTTCAGTGGCTACACTACTTCTCTGATCATAATAGTGGTCTCTCTGTTAGCAAATAGACCCCAAGCAGCATGTTTGGCCTTTTCTTTTCTATGATATTTAAGACTGAGTTCAGATGCAAGCACACCAGCATCTGCATGTTGAAAACTTCTGCACCTTTCAGAAATGGCTTGGGCAGAACTGTGATGCTTTGCACATGGTGCTGGCTGGACAGGAGGCGGGTCATGGGAGCTGGTTTTCCCATTTTCCTGCTGATTTCAGTGGTCTGGGGGCACTGGGGATGTTTCAGGATCACACCAGTGCTTTCCAGGACCTGGTTTATCAGGATTGCTTTCACACAGTACCCGATTCTGGACACCAGAAGTCCCTTATTATTTGTTTCTTACTGCACACATCTATAAAGTTGTTAAATGTATGAGAGAACATATTAAAACAATTAACTGATAGGTAATTGAGACAGTTATGAATATTATGCACATCTGACTTATAAAATATTTAATGCAAGGTCCATTTTGTTTTTCAGTAACCAGAAGACAAGTTATCCAACTCCCCTTTGAAAATAAAAATACTAGAACCTTATTGCTTTCAACTGCAGAAACTGCTCTGAAGACATTAATGTGAATGAGCTTTCCTGTGGGTTTATATGGCTTTCTCACAGAATTGCCCACAAGGATGTAGCTTTCTGTAGAAATTATGTAGGCAAGTCCAAAATCCTATTAAAACTTAAGATCACTTTTGTTTTAACTTCATATGGCTAAAGAATCTTACAAAGCTTTTGAATCTGAAAAAATACCAAAACACTTTAAAATAACAGTTGGTTTCCTACAACTTTAGGATTTGTAATTATCTTGTATAATAGTAATTTTAAATTGGCAATATCCAGATGAAGAGATGAAACAGGAACTGCAGCACATTTATGGACTTGATTCTTTGAATCCAACATAACTCCCTTGGAAGGGAATATATTTTGACTTCAAAATTGTATGTGGTGAGCAGCCATACAGTCCATGGATGGCATGGGGGAAGAGAAATTTTCTCTACATGGGATTTTGTTGACATTTCTGCTTTGAAAAGAGCTTCATTGTTTCACCTACCTCTAAAGAATGAATAAATCCCAATGTAAGAACATACTCATGAATTTTCCTTCCTGTTAACTACTTTCAGAAAATTGCCTGTACGATTGCATCCAGTGAATTTGTGCCCACGTTAATGCTATAATATTGTAATTACTGATGATCAAAGATTAACCACTTTTGTTTACAAGTATCGTGGATGGCGCTTTTTCCTCATAATTAAAATGCAATTTACAGTTGGACTGAATTAGTGCAGTGTATTACAAAGGTGGAACAAAAAGTTTCACAGCTTTTGCAAAGTTACAGTGCTTAAGTATCTTAAATCTCCTATTCTACCTTATTTCTTCTCTTATTTATCTTTTCATTTTCCTGAATCTACAATTTTAAATGACACATCTCATTATATTAAATCTGTTCCATCTGAGCAATTAATTCAGTATCTGCAAGCAGTACCTAACTGACACTGCCAGAAAGAGAAGATCTGTTCACAACGCTGGCATCACAATATCCAGGCCTTTCTTATCCCAGCAGATGAGCCCTCCAAGCAGAAATGTTCTTCCTTATGGGTTCTGGCGTTTGCAGCTCATCTCTCGTAACCTGCCCCTTCCTGGTTAGCCCGGGGGCTTCAGCAGGCAGCTTTGGGCCCCCCACTTAAGAAGGGAGGGAAAGGGAGGAGGCACAAAAATGCAGGTGGAGCTGGCCAGCTGATGTGCTGTTGGTCACCACATCCACCCAGCACTGCCTCGGCCATGTCATCCTTGCTGACAAGCACCTGCGTGCAGGATGGGCTGCTGGCAGGGAGTGAGGAAGGGCACGGTGTCCCACTTCTGGAACAGGAACGGGTGAACATCATACCTCCTGACTACAGGAGTGTCTGGTATCCTTTTATATCCCTGCAAACTGACTGCCTTTCAAAGGATGACTTGCTTGTATTGTTCCAGTCATCCTGGAACTGTTTCAGACTGGTTGCAGCTGCATTTTTCCCCCTGGGGAACACAATAACCAAAAAAAGGTCAAGTTCTGATGTCTCTGGGGGTCTTCCAGGGAAGTTATCAGGATGCATGAATGTACCCAGGCAGGCATACCTCAGCCTGCAAGAATTCATGGGAGCACTCTGGCTTCTTGACTTGCTCCTGATCCAGCACAAGTTCTTAACCTGGGAGCTTCATGGGATCCCTCTCTTCTGCCGTGAGAGAAGGGCTGATCTCCTGCAGCACAACACAGCAACCCCACACCCTTCACTGTGCCACAGATTTCTCGTGGTTCAGCCTGCTGAAGGCTGTCAGTGGGGCTGACCAATGCCTGCCACCAGATCCAAAATCTTTCTTCTCATGGGATGTAGGAATCAAGCTTAAAGCAGAGACAACTCAGGGGAAGACATGCTTAAGGCATGTACCAGTGGAAGCACACAGATGCAAAAACTGAAGCAAACACACCATAAATTGTCATCATTGTTCTCATCAGGCAGACCCCAGCAGGCAGAGCCTCCTCCTAGAACCAACGCCACCCAGCTCACGCTCTAGTTCAGCACTGGAGACGTTTGTCCTGGATCTGTCACCAGCAATCTTACTGCACCACTGAAACTTCTGGCGACAAAACCATCAGCATCAATGTAGTCATGGTCCTTGGAAAATTCCATAAATATCAGAAATTTGCCTTGCTTAAGTGTAGCTCACAACGTGGGAGCACTTAACTGTGGAAATGTTCTGCTCAGGAGTGAGAAGGCAGGGCAGAAGCTAAGGCACCAAGTGTAGCACTAGCACCAAAACCTGGTGGGGTGTGAATCTGTGGTGTTTTAAAGATGATCTTCAGTAAGAGAGACATTGTCTGGAGCAGGGGTCTGGGAATTAGGACAGCTGGGTCTTATCTGGCTCCAGAGGTTTTATCCGAGGAGATCCTGCCCCCAAATGTCTGCAGGGTCTGCCCCCGCTTTAACTTCTCACTTAACTCATTGCAGCAGGAATCTGGGCTCTGTTTGCAGTGTCAGTGCTTCCTTTCCCCATGCTCTGCAGCAAGCGTTTGCCTGTTAGAAGGACAATAATGAAAAAGATAATGAATAATTTTTGACCTTAACCTAAAGTGTGGTACTTAGTCCAGGGTTCATCTCCTTTCTGTGATAATTAACTCTGAAATCCTGATTAGCATTATCTAAGTTAAGCCATCCTTTAATGTCTGCCTGCATATGGTCACATCTGAGCACCAAGCAATGCCAGGTTTGGGGGTGTTAGGAGTGACATGTTTGCTACCTGTGGCCATAATCCTCCTACAAATTAATCTGATGACATAACTTCCATGTGATGTCATCTAGTTCTGGGCCATTGCCAACCACACAACTCCAGAGTTAATGGAAAGCCAACCTGCGCGCTGCTGCGCTCCCACACCAGCGCGAGGGCCCCGCGCCGTGGCCACACGGTGTGGCCAGCGATGCAAAGCACCTTTAATGCCCCACCACGGACCAGAGCTGCTGTTTGGGGAAAGTCACCATCAGATCAGATCCTTTGCATTGACAGAGGCAGTGAATACTGCCTTGGGGATAAACAACTCTGCTCAACACGGGCATACAGTGCACCTTAAAGTAAATAATGATCTACGGATCCAGTCTAAACCTACTGTAAATGGACCAAACTCCAGAGACTTGATAGCAAGTGAGACTGAATTCAGGCCAGAGCACAGCGCCACATGCTAGAGGTTATTTAGAAATTATGGAGAGGTAAGGCAGGCAGCACTGCCAGTGACAGACAGGCATGTCACACCATTCAGCATGCCGCCATTTCCTTCTGCCACCAGCTCTGCTGCACTGACTCTCACCAGCCAGAACAGCTGCCTCTCTCCTTGGAAAAATAAAAATCAGCTGTGAAATTGAAGTCTTCCTGCAAACATAACACCTAGCCAATAGAGAATGGACTATTTTGCTAAACTCTGACTTGCAACAAGTATTTTTTATATCATGACACTGGATTCTGATGTACAAAAGGAAGCTGCTTTTTTTTTTTCCCTCTGCATGTCCCACAGTTGTCAGAATCATTGCCTATTTTTACTTTTGAAATGCAGTAATTAGGAAATAGATGCTTTAAAAACTCCTGTTTCTAGAGCCAGGGTGTCAATGAGCTATGAATAATGAAATAAAAAAATGTGGATGAATGACTAAGACCCAGCAGAGAATTTTAACTAGTGAAGAGTAACAGCATCAGGACTGCACGACAATAGTCACCGTTACGGACAGATAAAGCCCGTTTTTCTGCTCGGCTTGTGCAGCAGGCAGAAGGCACGCAGCGGGCAGGACACGATGCTGGCGCACCAGAGGAGCTCGCGCTGCGCTGACCGCGTGCCGCAGCTCTGGCCCCCAGTTTCCCCACATGAGCTCTGTCTCCTATCGATCCCGGAAGAACTGGCAGATGTTCAACCCTTCAAATGCCAAGTGATCTATCAAAGCAACAATTTACAAATGTAATAGTGGACTCCAGTAACATTTTTAAGTGGGCAAAAATGTACTTCCCTTTCTCTTTCCAAAAATGCATAATTAGCTCATGCTCCAATTTTTGTAGTTGTGTTAAATTTGCGGGGGATATGCTCTTATAGGAAGAGCGCATATGTTTACTCTCACACATACATTTCTTATTTGTGACTTTAATTGTTGTAGTCAGAAGCAGTTTTTTCCGGACTTTTTTTTCAGTCTGCTGTAATATTAAAATCTTTCATGCTGTTGGAAAAGGTTAATTTATTTGCCTGAACACAAAGAACTGGAAATGCCTTAAGCAGTTCACTGTTTCCTTTTTCTTAATACCAGAAGCTTTTCCCCTCCTGTAACTTGCTCCGAAGCTTTACTCGCCACTTCTTTATACTGATCTCCAACATTATATTATTTATGAATAAAGGTCACCCAGCAAGGAAATGGCACATCTACTAGAAAACAATGTGCACTTTCTAAATTTGAACCGAGTAGTTTCCGTTCTTTGATTTAAGTTTAGTTACTTCCTGTGGTTTCTTGTCCTACGCTGCTGTTGAATCTTTGGATCTACTCCAGTATAAATGGGCTCTTTCAGTGAAACTAGAAACTGTAGCAATAGATGGCTTAGCTAGTAAACAGCACTTAAACTAAGTATTAGTCCACTTAGTGTTTTGAAGAAGAGAGCCTAATTACCTGCGTGAGGTGACATGTCACCTCCCAAAAGCCAGTCTGACTTGTATGCGTGCTCTCCCCGTAATCCATCTGCTCTCACGCTGTTTTGCAACCAGACAAGCTGCTAAGCGAGAACTTCCACCTCCCGCAGGAGGGATGAAAGCAGGCTTTTAAACCAACAGCTCCCGATGGAGACGGGACACTTCCTCGCTGAAACCAAGCCATCCTCCCACTGGCAGATTCAGACTCTGGGTTAGCAAGGACAAGCACTTCGTCCCGCTCTCCAAAGCATTTTTGTACCAGGCCAACGCTCCTACAAGACACTCTTTTGCATCAAGTTTGAAAGGGATCAAGGTCAATTGGGGAAAATCCCCAGACCTCAGATAAGTCATTTCAGGTAGTTTGCTCACAAAAATACACGTTTATGCACACACCAGTACCCCTGAGGTGTGCTTTCCGTCAGTAAAAGTGATAAACAAGCATTTTGAGAGCATGTAGTAACAGTACTCCTACCGGGGCTGGAGCTATGCATGGCCAGGGTTAGGAAGAGGAAAAGAGTAGCAAGGAAAGTGATGCACTTTGTACCTGGGCAAGTGCTCTGACTCCCTTTGCCACAAGTTATAGACCTTATAAGAGCTTCTGCATAATAACCAGCCACCGCAGCGGGCCCTGTTTGGACTGGGGTTGCAGGCTAACTCAATAACGATGCGCTCTTTCTCTCCCCCACCCCTATTCTGTCTCTTCTCCTTCCCCCAGGATACCTAAGAGCAGATTTTTCACCAGTAATCAGGCTGCTTTATCAATGGAGCCCCGGATTCCCCACAACATCACCGTTGTCCCCAACTCTGTGATGGTCCAGCCCTTGCTGGACAGTCGGATCCCCTATGGGAGGCTGCAGCATCCACTCACCATCCTGCCCATTGACCAAATGAAGACGACTCACATAGAGAACGACTACACTGACAACCCCACCGCTTCCCAGCTGGCAGCCCAGAAGCGCCCCCGAGGCCCCCATGAACTGGTCTTGACCAACCAGCACTTGCAGCGGTGTGAGCAGGACGTCACCCATCCCTGGATCTCGTTCAGCGGGCGCCCCAGCTCCATCAGCAGCAGCAGCAGCACATCTTCAGACCAAAGGCTCTTGGACCACATGGCCCCAGCACCTGTGGCGGAGCAGTCCTCACCCAGAGCGGTCCGCATTCAGCCCAAGGTGATTAACTGCAAACCCCTGGACCTGAAGGGACCTGTGTCTCAGGAACTGGACAAGCACTTTCTCCTGTGCGAAGCCTGTGGGAAATGCAAGTGCAAGGAGTGCGCGCTGCCCCGGACTCTGCCGTCCTGCTGGGTTTGCAACCAAGAGTGCCTCTGCTCGGCACAGAACCTGGTCAACTACTCCACCTGCATGTGTCTCGTCAAGGGCGTCTTCTACCACTGCACCAACGAGGACGACGAGGGCACGTGCGCCGACCACCCCTGCTCCTGCTCCCACTCAAACTGCTGCGCCCGCTGGTCCTTCATGAGCGCCCTCTCCCTGGTGCTGCCCTGCTTGCTCTGCTACCTGCCAGCCACTGGCTGCGTCAAGCTGTCCCAGAGATGCTACGACCAAGTGAGCCGGCCCGGATGCAGATGCAAAAACACAAACAGTGTCATTTGCAAGGCGCTGCCAGAGAGCAAAGCCAGCAGGCCAGAGAAGCCTTTTTGATAATTTGGGAAGGCGGGAGGGGGGAGGACGCACCCCACGGGGTGGTGTTGTGTCTTTTTCATAACCTGTGTTCCGAGGATAGCGTTAGCCTTTTGCCTTCGGAGAAAGCAGAAGCAACTATTTCCACAAACTGAAGCACTTTGGGTCATTCAGGGTTTTGGAACTGGTCAGAATTTAACTAGACGGGGCCAAAGGAAGAATCTCAAACATTTAGAGTGAAGGCTGAAAACCTATGTATATCACGAAGTACAGCTGCTTACCGACTCCCAGTTCGTCCAGCCAGCTGCTCACCATGCCTGCACACCACAAGAACCGTGAACTGCTAGCTCGGCAGGCACGTCAGCACAAGCAATGCCCATCCCGCTCACAGAAAGCTGCATTGGATTTGTGGTTAGGGTGGGGCTTTTGTTTTCACTCCCTCTCAAACCTCTGATTTGCTACCAGCAGCCTGCTGCAGGCGGCGGCTTCGTTGCCGCCTCCCTTCTTCCCCACCTGCTCCCGTTAGAAGGGCCAGCTGCACACGAAACGTGTGGCTCCCAGAGGCTTTCTGTGTCCCTCAAAGATCTGGAACCAGAAGTAAACACACAGTTCGTTTGTTTAAGGGTCTCCCAGCATTTAGGCACGTTGCTTTGTTCAGTGTCCACCTGCTCGCACTGATTCGGAGCCTTTAAAGGCAGAATGCTGGTAGGGTTGCTCCCTGCATGGGAAGGATAACAGCAGGACAGGTCCACACAGTTGTACCAGCATCGTGCTGCTCTGCCTGTGGGTTACCTGTAGCATCAGGCTCCAGTTAGTGGAATAGTAATTTTACATCAACAGTCCAAACCTTCTGCAAAGGCGACCGTTCAAATCCCATTTCCCTACCACGCGTGCTTGCTCCTCAGGTGCTGGAGCAAAGGCGATTTTAACGTAATCCATGAAGTTAAGATGTTCAGTGTTTGTTTCTCTAAAGCTCTGAAGCTATGTTAAGATGTCACATAAACCTAAGTGTAGGATACACGTAGATGTATTTTTATAAGGATATCAACCCAGTACCTCCTCTCCTGGAACAAGGTCTTTTTTGCTCATTAAATATTAAGATTTTTTTCATCTTGGGGAGAATGGCATTTGCTTGAATTACATCCCATTCCCCCATTTCTATTGCTGCTGTTCTACTTTTGCCTCCTCTGTACAAAAGTGTCTATTTAAATGTAGAGAATGTTTTTAATGTTTGTTTTAGTGTTAACAAATGCTAGGGAAAGCCAGGGGAGGGAAGGGAGCATATTTAAAGAATTTGCCCATGGTTTTCAGTAAGTGACTGTCATCAGCTTTGTCTGTGCACTCGTCCTAGGGCCTGTTCTGCACTCCCTGAAGATGCAGTAACCCCTTGCTCTTGACAACTACAAGGTGCTAAATAAAAATCTTTGTCCAAACATGCAACACTGTAATGAGTAGGTAGGTACTTGTTGCATGCTGAAAACTGATCTAGTCTCTCTTTTTCTTTATTTTTTTAATTAGAGGAAATTTCCTCAGTAAATGCACAGCAGTGACAGTGAAATGTCATCTCTAATTAGAAAAGCAATAGGCAGAGCTCATGTAGCATTTCCAGGAATCCCATTTGCTTGGTTGCAATACAGTTGCTGCGTAGGGGTTGGCAGGAGCGCACTGATGGGAGTTCTGGTGTCTTTTGTTTTAAGAATTCATTTACCCTGGATGACTTGGGGTTTAGTTAAGTTTAATTGTAGATATTTATTGACTGGAGAATTTTTTTTTAATTTTTTATATTTATAACATGTGCTAGCTTGTATATGATAAATCATAAGAAAAGGGATATGACATCTGTTACCAGATACCGATTCCTATAGTTTATCCTTGTGTTGAACATATGGGGACACCAGAAAGAAGGAAGCAGGTGGGGATCAAGGGTTGCACATATTATCTTGCACAAACGAGAAGGGAAAAGGTATAAGGAAAACCAGCCCCCAGCTAGCTGAACTGTTGGTTGAATGTATAAGGTATACGTATTTAATAAAAGAAATCATTTTCCGAAGATACAATCAGGCCAGAAAATGCAGCAGGAGAGGAAGCTATCTGATGCCCGCCTCTATTGGGAGTATACACAGCATCCAAATGGCGTCCACCTTCAGTTTTTTGCCATTTTGACCCTCTGTCCTTGGCTATTCCCGGGGGATCTGTACTGAAAATCTGCAATAGCAAATCCCATTGTGTAGATGCATGGTTCCTGCAAGCAAACACAACGTCGGAGCGGTCGCCACTGCACCAATCTGCACACGTGTACGTACACGGCGCGGTCCCGCAGGGGCTGCTGGGGGAGTAAGGCCTCCCGCTACTTTTACCTTCATTGTACATAGTTGTAAACTATTTCTCTGTTGGTTTCTTTTAATATATAAATCCTGCTATGATGTAAGCTGATCACTTGCTGGAAGACTGTAACGCGTTAGTGGATGTGCTAGAGCAGTGGTAAATGTTGCAGAGGGTCTCACCCCATTCCTCAGGCTCCTGTAGGGCAGCCGGAGCCCTGCTCACCAGCTCCGAGCCCCACAAGGCAGCGGCCGGGCTCGTGCAGAGTGCGGGGTGGCTCGGGGTTAACAGGAGCCGTGCTGGCAGGGGCACCCCTGGGCAATAACGTCTTTATTTCCCTCTCTCCCCCATCCCAGCGCCTCCGCGCCCCCTTTCCCTTTGAAGGTACTTGGGTCTCCTGCCGCCCCGAGACGTCCCGCAGGCGCAGGCATGGGGCCGCTCGGAGCCACGCGGGCAGCTCTCGCAAGCTGATGAACGGCTGCTAATTAGCGCAAAATCCGCGCGTGAGGATTGCTGCCTGGTGGCGTGGGACCCCGCAGCTCCAGCCCGGGGGCCGGAGGCGAGGGCTGGGCTGCAGCCTCCGTGGGAGCTGCCCACGCGCACAAGCAAAGGCCCAGAGAGCAAGAAGCGGGCGATTCAGGGAGCCGGCGATGCCACGCCGCCAGAGCTCGCAGCCAGCAGCAGGGCTTTAGGCGGCTCAATGGTCACGGCACCGCGCGCACCAGGAGCAGCCACCAAATCCCCTCCGTCGCTCCCTGGGCACCGGCTTTCCCACGCAGATGAGCCCACGCCCGGCCGCAGCGCTGGGGGTTCCCGCTCCCCTCCCCATGCTGGTAACGGCTCCCCCCTCTCCTGGCACCACCCCCACCACATGTGCACCCTGAAAAGTTACCACAGAAGGTTTTCTTTGTATAGAATATTTATTTTGAAGCTCTATTTTAATAGTATTTATTTTAGAAAGTCTACTATTGTAAGAGTTCTTCTGTTTGTGAAGAAAAACAAGTACTGATGAATGTACTGATCTAGAAATTATATATATATATAAATATATATTGTTAAATATATAAATGGCTGTTGTGGTTTTTCTATAAAAAAAAATCTTGAAGAATGTTTATAGCAATTATTCTAAAAATACAAGCAGAGAGCAGCCTCAGATCGGTCATTCAATAGCACGGACAGCAGGGGCAATGGAGGGAGCGGCAAGCCCAGCTGGGGCATGGGGACCACAGCCTGCGGCCCCGGGGTCACTCAGCCCCACAGCCCCATCGCTGGGGCTCTGCCCTCCCTCTTTCCCTCCACCCCTGACAAATGCTGGAGAAACTTGCAGTGGAGTCAAGCTGCTTCTTCCAGAGGGCTGAAGCTCAGCCCTTGGTTTGAAAATTGGCTGGAGATTGCAAATAAAGTCAGCGGTACTGATGTGTGGAGGGATTTTGCTGACACACACATCCTACAAAGGCTCTCCCAGCCTTTCAGCCCCATTCCCCGCTGCTGTGCTCTCCTTTCTGGGAGAATCACCCACAGTTTTGGGGGCTCTGCTCTGGTTCTGCTCAGGTTCTGTCGAGCACCGGCAGCGGCAGGACGGAGATGGGGTCAGGGGAAAAGCCCGCAGGGCTCTGCCCTCTTGCTGCCGCCGCCTCCCAGTGCCTCCACCCCAACATTAGTAGGACAGCACGTGCGTGGCCTCAGGCAGGTGTCATTTTCATAATTTATGAGGCTCCGAGACAGGAAGGGAGCTGCAGGCTTTATCGTGTTTCCCAGGATCGATGGCATCTCGCCTGCATGCATCGGTGCGGGGTGGTGCGAGCCTCCCGCAGCCCCCACGCCTGCCACGCCATGACGCTGGGTGCGTCTGCATGCTGGCGGGCTGCAAAGCTCTCCTCATTCCCCCAGTCGTCAGAAAGTGCTTCCTGCACCAACACTCTGCAGCTACCCCGGCAGAAACTCCTCCCTGGCCTCCTTTCTTCAGGCTTCCCCTTTTTCTGCCCTGTGATTTTCCCAGCTCTCGCACCTGCCCCGGCCCCGCAGGCTGGGGCAGGATGCAACCTGCAGCCTGGTGCAGAGTGCCTGGTCCTGGGCAAGACTCAGCCCGGCAGCAGGCGAGGCTGCATGGGCAGGAGCTGGACAGAGCGGGGGCGTGCCAAGGGGCAGCCAGGACAGCACCGGGGTGTCCCACGCACACGTGGGCAGCCACTCGCTTACAGCTCGCCCAGGAGCAGGGTATCGCTTCCTTTGCTTTTATTTATTTCTGAAGGCAAAAAGCCTGAGCTGCTCCCCTGGCATGACGTACCCGGGCACTGCATCCTCTCCCGGGGCTGTTCTGCTGCCGCCGGCATCGGCCACTGCCTGGCCGCGCTCGGAGCAGAGCCTCACCCCGCCTCTGCCCACAAGGGACAGCTCTGCTCCCGCCATGCTTACATCGAGCGCTCCCAGCCCGCCGGTGTCCCACCAAAGGTGGGGATCCACTTATTGGCAGTGCTTTGCCCAGTGGGAGCTGGAGACGCCCCGCTCGCCAAATCCGGCCCCTCACCGCGCTGCCTCCCGCGTCACCAGCAGCAAGCCGGGCTGCCAAAACTAAAGGGCCGCTTATTTGTTACCATTCCTGTTATTTACTTGCGTGAGCTATGGAGCTCAGCCTGTGACTCGCTGAACGAAACGCCATGATTTGTGTCACCCACAGAGGTAACCTGAGTGGTTTACCTGGATCGAAATAATATTACTGAAAAAATAATGCTGCATTAGTCACTGTATCAGATAGAGAGACAATAACTACCCATTGTAGCATCTGATGCCAAAAAGTTTGCAACAGGGAAAAGATGCTGAATTTGTTATATCGCTTTTTCTATTTTAAAAAAAAAAAAAAAAAACAGACCTAGCCAGAGTGTATAAATTTAAACTTGAGTTTGGCAACACTGGCTGATGTCTTGCACATAAAGCTTTAAAAACATCGACTCAGTGTTCATGTCTCTCTGCTGGAAGCAAACCAGTGCAGTCTTGTTGATTTGACTAGTGGATGTTAAAGTAATAATTTTTCAGTCAAAATCATTGCCTTTTTTTCAAATCAATTTTTACACCATTTTCGATAATTGACCATTGAAGGAAACCAATTCCAACACCACGAGCATAGGTTATAAGATGGCAAAGAGAGATACAGAGCTGAGAATAGCTGACTTTGTAGTTCACTGGCAGGTCCAAAGAGTAACCACAGCTCTTTGAGTTCAGACCAAAAAGGGAATTTCTAGTGAATCAAAGCATCCAAAATACCTATTAAGCAATGCACTTATTCTGAGAAAGTGGGCTGAAACTTACAGAAATTAGATAAAAAGCTAATTTTGATATTTCCTTTAAAAATATTTCATTTAAACATGCATTTAATAAACACGCTGAGATTTTTCCAAGGGTTAAAAAAAAGCCCTGACAACATGTGAGATTTCTGAGTGTTGCCAGCAGCGGGAGGACGGCACGGGGAGAGCAAACGAGACTTTGGGCAAAAGTTGCATCCATCCTCGAAGACAAACACCACGATAACACAACTTCACGCTGCAAGCTTAATAAAGCACCGAAGATGGGGCTTTTATTACTGGCAGCTCTGAGCTTTTTTTTTGTGCTGGGGAGCAAGACACATTTTTCCGTGGTGAGAAGCCCCTGTGAGAAGGAGAAGAACAATAGGAACGGCATGATCCAGGAAAAGCCAGTAGCTGCAGCAGGCATCGGCTGCCCAACGGGAAGGCTGGGGCTTGGGCTGTGGGGGCTCGCCCAGCACCGCGGCACAGTGCAGCGGGCAGGATCCAGCCCTCCCACACCGCCTGCTCTCAGCCTCCCGCGTGCAGCTCAGCGGTGGCCCTAACACCGAGCAGGCTCCTTCCAGTAAGGGATTTTTATTTATTTATTTATTTGCAATTATACAAATATTTTCGTGCACACACCAGCAGGTGCACAGATGCACGCCCATACAAAATGAGAGAGGGATTATTGGAGCAGTTCCCCTTAATGAGCACCTCTGCTCTGTTCACATGGAAATGAGATAGGAGATTCAAGGTCTGCTTGGGCTGCCTTTAAAAAAAAAAAAAAAGCAGTTGTTTTAAGGGCAGCAGCTCCACATGCGTGACCGCGGGGCTGACACAGGAGCTCGCTTTCACGTCCTGGCTTCCCAGGCTGGGGCAGGCGCGGGGAGCACGAGGGCAGCACTCGGGGCACCCGCTCCCACGCACACGCCGTCAACCGCGGCTCGCTTCCCAAGTCAGCACTTCCCGGTAGGAAACGATTTCCAACGCCGCGAGTTCACGCCCACGCAGCGCCAGCCGGAGCTGGAGCGGCTCGGCCAGCAGCCAGCCCCGTGCCCCCGCCAGGAGCTGGCTCCCGCAGGGAACCCAGGGGCTGGTGGCTATCACACACGGACGAGGTTTGGCCTTTTGTGAGCGGCAGACAAATGGCCGCGATGGAGATAAATTGCCTTCGCATTTTGTTTTACTTCCTAATGCCAACAGCCCCCGGCATCTGGCGGTGAAGCCCCGACTGCCCCTGTGCGCCCACCCCCGCCCAGCGCCGGGACGTATCCGGCTCCCGCTCGAAGTGCCCAGGACTGCGGCAAACGGAGCCCGCGCCTCCCGTGCAGGGAGAGGACGATAGCGACGGGGGTCGAGGCAAAGGGCTTCAGCGGGGAAACCTCGGGTGCAAAGCAGAGGTCTTGGGGAGCCTGTGCTCAAGCTGTGTGCCGCTCACGTTTGCCTTACGGTGGAGAACGCTGGGCTCCCTGCGCTCCCTGCAGCCCACGGAGGAGCTCTCAGGGACTGAGGCTTTATGTTGCAGGACGCGGTCGCAGAAAGCCCCCGCACAGCAGCAGCCGGTCGCTCGTACCGGCCGAAGCACCGGCAGCAGGCGCAGGGGAGGCATTCAGCTCCAAGAAGCTCTCGCCCAGCTCTTACCCTTTTGCTCCCCAGCGCTGCAGCTTTCAGCGACATTTTTCTCCCCTTACAGCAGAGAATAAATAGAAATTCATGCATGAAGAAATCTTTATGAATAAATCATAAAACCAAGTCCTGCTGTGCTCTAGGTATGTTTGTGATTGCGTTACGCAGTTATGTAACTGGATTTTCCCAATCAGAACCTTTATATTCGTGGAGCATGAAACTGGGACGCTCCACACCACGTCCCAGCACGTTGGGTACGGTGCTCGCATGGCCGGCCGTGTGGGGACAAACAAGGTCTTCACCAGGAAACATGCTCCTGTGAGCCGTGAAGGGAGCAGCGCCTGGTGCCTCTGCAGCGGAGCCTCCTCGCCCGGGCAGACACTAACGCTGGTGTGAACCAAAGTCCCCAACCATTGATGCAGTATTTAATTGCTTTGCATGAAGAGCATGAAGCGTTAGCCCTGATTCTCCTCTTTAGACCCAACAACTCAACCTAGGCCCCACCAAAATCAGGTTTTGATGGGTTCCTGTGGTCGAGGACAAGGAGCAGGGGTTCCTGCTTCCCTCTGCAGCAGCTCATGCACGACTGGAAATAGATTCAAGGCTGGTGTGAGCCATGTCCCCGCTGCTCCTTTGAATACAGACAACCGCCAGCTCTTTTTTTCTTTACACAGGTGTCTGTATCCTCAGAGTGACCGAAGTGCAGGAAGGACTCCGCCTGGCCCAGTGGGCACTGGCGGCTTTTCCATGCAGCTATACAAAAACACACTTTTACTTTTGGTTAGCCCTGACGTGGTCAGGCAGTTGCATTAGATGATCTTTGAAGGTCCCTTACAATTGAGCTATTCTATTCTATTCTGTTCTACTGGGAGCCATGGGCAGGACCAACCCCAGATTTGGAGCAGAGATCTTCCCCTTGGAGCAGCCCAAAGCTGACAAAAGTGAGAGCTTCTGCCTGCCCACCTGCCCAGGCAAGGAGAGAGGGCTTTGGCCACGTGGCTTCTGAGAGAACAGGAGATGGGGGTGTGAAATAGGGACAGAGAGTGCTCACTGGGGTCCTGAGATAAAAAATGGATTGGAGAGACCCCATGCTGCCGGGAAGGGATGGGCTTTTCTTTCAGTGCTGACGAAGTAAGTGGAAAATGCGGGTTAGGACTCCAGCAAGGCAGCAATATACCTTAACAATCCCTTGGCCAGCTCCTTTTCAGGGTTAGCCTGGCTGAATGCTGTAAACTGCAAAGGAAACCCAGAATGACAAACAATTGTAGGAACCTGAAAAACCAAGTTCCTCTGGATTTCATGGGAAGTGCGATTTTTAAATACTCCGACCTGTCTGTCTGAGGGGAAGTGGGCAATAAATAGCAGCCTGGTTGTTATCAAGAGGATGTGAGCTATTTATAAAAAATTCTTGGGCTTTTTGAACTCTGTTTAAAGAGGCAATATCCTTCACTTGGGTAATTGGGGGACTAAAATGCTAAAGCAAACAAGATTACTCAGCCACCTTGGGAAAGTTTAGTGCTTGCCTGTGTGTTTCTGAAATTTCAAGCATATTTAAACAGCTGCTCCATTATTGTCCCCAAGTCCAGAGAAGAGCATGAAAAGCTCTTTCAGACCGCCTCTTGCACAGCGATGCATCGGCAACTGAGAGCCGCTCCCAACACGCAGGCATTTGACTGCTGCAGCTTGGCAATCCAACCAGCTGATAGCTATGCTGCTTAATTAAATAATACCTTACTTAGATGAAATGCCTGGTCTGAAAAGGGGCTTCTCCATGCCTTATAACACGCTGGCTTCCCAGCAGGATTAAACCATCTCCATCTCCAAGACAAAGTGCAGGGATCAGTGCATGCACAAGGCAAGAGTGGTCACAGTGCCCTGAGCCTTCCCGTGCCATGTGGGTGCCCAGGGTGCCCATTGTTGCCCCTGAAAAGCCAGGGCTGACACATGCCACAGAAACGTCCCTCTTGCTCCTTCTCCCGGTCCCATGATCAGCAGGTCAGGATGTGGCACGGGCCGGAGCCCTGAATGGTTCCCATTGACAGCTCTTTTTATTTTTCTGAGCACAGCCGTAAGGCAGACAACGTTGCTCCTGTGTGGGAACCACACACAAAGTGTCTTGACAAAATGATGGCATCATCTAAAATATACAAACATGCTCAAAAGAAGGAAAACCATGAAATTAAGGATAACAAACAACAAAGAGAAACTCATACACAGAATCTGTTAGTGTTTATGAGTCACTAAGGCCTTCCTGTCTCGTCTTATAATTGTGGGAATCCACTGCGGTCCATCCTCTCCTTGCAAACCACCGAGGTGCTATTTTCCTCACAGCCCCAGCGCCCGGGGCAGGGGGAGCCCACTGCACAAATGAAAGATTTTTTTTTTCTTCAAAGTAGGAAACCAAATCTGAGGAGCAAATGCTGCACGGCGCGTAAACAGAGGCGACTGCACGAGCCTTCGCGATGAGATCACCGAGCGCCTTGGCCCGGCGCTGTTTTCCGACAGCGGAGGGCTTAACAATGGAATGGATGGGAAATGCCAGGAAAAGTTAAAGAGCTTTGGACACGAGGTCTTTGTAGAAGCTCATTCTTTATTATTAACAAACAACTGCCCCCCCTCCTCCTTCCTTTCTCACTTCAGCAAATGAGGATTTTCTTTCTTGAACATATTTTTTTAAATCCCAGCCATTTTAACCTCTCAGTGCCGGGGCATTGGGAAACCAAGCGCTGCATCCCACCTCTGCACATGCCAGCACTGCCCACGCTGTCACGGGAGGGCCAAGATTTCCCCTCCAGGTTGCAGGGGGGTGGTTGCAGGATGGCAGCAGGACAGGCGCTGCTCCAGCACCCGCTTACTGCCCGGAGCAGAGACCCTCACCTTTGGTTCGGCAGCGCCCGTGCAAGTGCTTCCTTCAGTCCAAGGGAAGGATGCTCAGCCTGTGCTTCCTGGCTGAAACTTGCTCAGGGTTTACAGTTTCTGCCTGAAAAAAAGCTGGAATACACAAATGAGAACCAGGTTCCCACTGGCGGGAAGGACAAGCTTTTCTGGTGTTCGTGTGAAAGCCTCACACAGCACAGAAGTTCAGATGGTTTCAAGGGAAGCCACCCAGACTTCTCCAACCAGGGCCAGGCTCGAGCATCTCGTCCAGGCTGCACATAAACCAGTGGCGAAGCACATCTGTATATTTAGGCACTTCCAGCACCAGCATTGTGTGTAGAGATAAAAATATGAACAAAAAGTGTAAGATGCTCTAAAATGGCATTTGATACTAGAGCACAATACCCAGGCTTTGGGAGAGTGGTACTCAAGTGCCTTGACATGGCAGCATGTAGCACTCCCGAAAGCTCAAGAGAGATTAAATCCTGTGTGTTTACTATCAGAATTCCTTCACTGACTCTCTCCTGGGGAAATACTGCTGGCCACTGGCCGGTTACGTGGTTTCTGGAGCTTGAATGGCCAGGCAGAGCAGAGCAGGAGGCGTGCTGCTTATTCAGCCTGGAGGAGTCACGTGAACCGGGAGCTCTCCACGCTGGCTGCTCTCAACAGCTCACCTCTACTTAAATTCCTGCTCAATTCACATGATTCGTTCTGTCAGTTCAGAAAACAGTTTCCCTGCTCCCTCTGGATTTCTTGGTTTCCATGCCACGAGCACTGGAAATAAAATTATTATAATAATGATTACGCTACAACAAAAAGGCTACCCCCAAAATTACATACTCTGGAAGAAACAAGGGAGTTAAAAACCCTGAAATAACTGTAAGTGCTATAATTTCATGTTTGCACTAACCACAGGACAAGCCTCAGCAGCCCCTTTCACACCAGCAGCCCCAGGCCCCGCCACGCCACAGAGCCCCGCACGTGGCTGGCACCGGGCTGGGGGCGGCTGGGAGCAGAGGCGAGGACCCCGCTGCTGGCTGGCGTTCACCCCACAGCTGATGGCCCCAGCAAAAGGAGTTCAGGGCTGGCACAGAAATCGGCTCTCCCCCATGCTGCACACAAAGCTGAGTTCTCTGCAGGGGACTGTGCGAAAAGCGGGGCCGCTCAGCCGGTGCGGGTGCTGTACGCTGAGCGCATGCAGCGTGTGGGGAGTGACCAGAGTGCTGTCTGCAATGCCAGCAACATTTCGTATTTGGTGATGTGGGGATGTGGAGATCAGACATTTGTGTCAAGTTTTCTAGTTAATCCCTGTTAACGGGCACAATACTCAATGGAGAGAGACTTTCAAGTTTAAAGAGAAAACATCAGACTCCAAACAGAGCTGAGAAGTCAGAAGCAGGGTAGATACAGAGGTGGACATCACTTTAATATGATTCACTCCATATTTTAGTTATTCCTCCTATATTCCTACTTTACAAGAAAACAGCACGTATATTTACACTGAATTTCCCCTGCTAGCCAGCTCAGCCCGTGCTCAATGCGGCTGTGCTGCACTTCACTGGAAGTGATGGAGTTCCTCCAGCCTTGAGTCTCTGCAGCCTTTTGCTGCAGCTCTCGAGCCCCCATTGCATGGTGCTCCCCTGCCCAGCACATGCACATGCACCTGCTTCCTTGGTTCTCCAAATCCTTTTCCTTTCCTTTCCCCTAAATTAAAACCAGTAAATCTTTAACTTCTCAGTTCTTGCATAGCCTGTCAGGTAGTAGAATTATTCGCATTTTTCGCATTCTCCATTCTTTGCCAAACAAAGATCGTTTCCACAAGAAAAAAGTGGAATGAAAGAAATGAGTTCCAGAGTACCCAGCGACAAAATTCCTGCACACTCAGCTGACAAGGGACTGAACCAACACCAAGTCTAAGAAAAAATCATTTGAAGGCTTGCTTTCCTACATCTAAGCTGCCTAGATGGTCCACGTAAATCTACATATTATCAAAACTAGCAGATTTTCTCCATATAGAAGACAAGACTGCGTTTGTTAGGCTGGATCAGACCACGAGTTCATTGGATGTATTGTCCTTCCTCACCATGACAGCAACCAACATCCAATACTCCCAGGCAGGAGCAAATCCTTCCCTCAACTCACATGATAATACATAACATGCAAAAGGAAAAAGAAGCCTGTGGGAAAGTCTTCTGCAGAAAGAGATTTACTTCTGTTCTAGACTGAGGTGCTTCCATGGGTACCTCGCTCCGATGGCTAACGCTATTCAGCAAGACGTAGCTCCCATTGGGCTACAAGCACTCCCGAAATGCCCACCCTGCCAGAGGAAAGGGCATCGCTCTCTGGGGAAGAGAGGAAAAGGCTTTTGGATACACAGAGGCCCTTTGAGCTGGTGACGTCCAATCTTCTCCTGACCTTGCTATAAAGCCTGCTGGTAGAAAAGGTTTAGTTCTCCATGCAAGCAAGTCTTGGCAGAAGTAGTTTTGGGGAACTGCGTTTACATTTGATTTCAGCTAAAAGCAGGTCAAGCAGGAACACAACCATGAGACCAGCGCCAGTGCCCCCATTTCTTGCTGGCTGCTGGGAGCTGTAGCCCTTCAGCCAAACCCTCTGCCTTACAGCTGCTGCTTCACGCTGTTGAAGGCCAGGATGCAAATGCGACTTTTTTACCATAACCACCCCTTTTTCCTTGAAGTCCTTCTTCACTCTTCCAGCTATCTCACCAGATCTCTTTCCACACCATTTAAAGACCTTGTGCCGGTCTGGGCACCAGCAGGAGTTTCACAAGTCCCCAGGGCTGGTTCAGGCGCTTGTGCAGCACGCAGAGGGGGCTCCCACTCCGGTGAGGGCTGCTCGGCCAGCACTCAGGCACGGGATGGTTCCCGATGCCTCCAAGTCCTCCCACGTTCCTTGTTCCCTCTTCAGAGAAACTCCCATCCATGTGTTTACTCTCTGACTGTGCTGACAATGACTGAGAAACATTGGTTGTGCCATAGGAAGTACCAGACAGGGTGAGATACGCAGTGGAAAGAAAAAAGGATTTTTACAGCTATTTTATACTAGCGCAAATGGCTGCAGAAGGCACAGAGCATCTTGTGGGAACAGAACCCGTTGTATCCAAAGTGAGGACACTAATTCTGTGAGAAGGATGCTTGCAGCAAGCAGGAGGATGGCAATGCCAGGGCCGTGCCCACGGACTGCGCTGGCCATGCCTGTGCTGCTCAGCAGACTCCAAAGCCCCAGATTTATATAGAGCCCAGTGCAAAAACATGGTGTGGGCTCCCCAGGATCTGGTCCGGGCTCCTGCTGGTGTCTCCAAGCCCCTCTCACACAGAACCTGACACAGCCCTGCTTCAGTACCTTAAAAACACAGAGCATGTGGTGGTCACTGGGACACGCGAGGGTGACATCTGCATGGAGAGCACAAATATAACAATAGGTACCACTCATTGCCCTGAGGGCTTCCTCATACAGGACTTAATTTCCCTGAAAAACAAAGAACAATTCCCTTCATCGTGTATTGATGGGGCTTGGTTTTGGTCCCCAGTATGAACACACACACACATAATTTTTTCTTTTACATTTTTGCATGATGACTTGCATGACAAGCCTAATAAAAGCTTAGACAAAAAAAACACACACACACACACAAAAAAATGTAATACTGTTTTATATTAACTTCCAAAGCACTTCAATGACTGCAGGAAGAAACTGCATTGAAACATTAGAACAAAAAGCAGCCAAGCATGGAAAAAAAAAACATAAAAGTGCCCACTTAAAAATCATCCACTGCTACTGAGCTGACAATAAGCTAACGTGTCGTCGTGGGCAGCACTTGCTGCTCATACAGCACCTTTGTGCAGCGCTGGCTTTGTCACTGTCGCAGACCCACGCAGCTGCCCGCTGCCTCCCTCCTGCAGAGCTCATGTGCACCAGATGTGTAAGAGCCCGACTCCCGCTCACTCATCCGCAGCGATGGCCTGCTGCAGCCAGGAGCCCGTGGGCTGGGCCCCCGCGCTGGTCACTCTGCCTCGGGGAGAGCGCTTCTGGGGAGCTGCCCCCGGGCGGCACCCCGCTAATTGCCAGCAGGAACGGGCAGCAGCTGTAAAATGCTACAAACATCAGAGGCACAGCGTGGCCCTCGGCGGTGGGAGCTGTCCCTGTCCCCAAGCCGGGGACAGCCCTCGTGGGAAAATAACACCCGTCCCGCGGGGCAGAGCGCGGCACGGTGCGGCACAGCTCATCCGGCCTCCGCGGAGCCGCGAGGACTTTCTGGAGAGGGCTGGTTGTTGGCAGGAGCCCACGAGCCTCCCGCTTCCTGCCCAGCGGGGGTTCGCCCCCCGGGACAGCGCGGCGGCGGGGACGGCGCATCCCATTGCCATTCCATTTCCTGCCTCCCAGCCCCGCTCGGCTCCAGCCCAGGCGGCGGGGAGCTGGGCTCGTCCCCCAGCCGCGCTGATGTGCTTGCCAAAGGAAAAAAAGCAACAAAACCCCTATATTGCAACACAGAAAACAAACAGCATGCATTTTTTAAACCAGGATCCCTCTTCTCTCCCCCACAATATATTTATAATCTACCTGGGGGGATGTGTAGGCTTTTTGTTACTAATGACCCTATGGCATTTGAAAACAGGCAGTAAAAATTTAAAGTGTGATCTATATCACAGGGCCACATGAACAGCTCCGTATGGAAATGGAACAGCTCTTCAAGAAGCTGATAGTGCACTGAAAACACCCTACTCCAGCTGCAACTGTGCCAAGCAGCTGCAAGAAAGAAATACCAGCAGGAATGGAAAAATGTTTCCACTTATTTTCCTAGGCCTCGTGCCATCAAAAAAGCCATGGAAGTGGGCGGGGGGCCGGGGCTCCCCGCGACACCCATGTGAGGTGTTGGCCCTGTTTGCTCAGTCAGCAGGTAAATGTTTACAGCATCGTGTTAAGAACAAGGCGGCAGCCGCTGGCACCCGCGCCAGCACGGCGAGAGGCAACCGGAGCGGGCGAGGATCAGCTCCCCCAGTGGAAACCGGCCCCCACTCTGCAGCGCCGAAACCAGTAGCTGCTCTTGAAACCACTTCCTCTACCTCGTAACAATGCACGGAGGAATTTCCACAAATCCCAAGGCTGCCCTGACTTCCATTTCTAAACTTGGAAAAAGAAATACCAGGACATTCCTTTGTTGTTCCAGCTCGCTGGCTGTTTGATCTGGGTTTTTTTCTCCAACTGAGCCAATTAAAGAATCCCAATTTCCCCTGGAAAAAGCATAAAGTGGTAACAAACAATGCGCTTGTTTCTTTGATATTTAACTGGTTGTTTTCAAGTTGGACCAAAACGTGCCACCTTGTGCTGGTCGGTGTGGTTTAATGCTTAAATAGCATTTTGGCCAGAGAGAGGAAAGTGACAACTGCATTTACACTACATTCCTGCCATTTCTGGAAGGAAATGGTGTAAGGCTGCACTTGCTAAGCAGCGGCTGTTTGGGGTCAGGTAAGCAGTTCACGGGATGTCCCCGTTGAGGCCGAGGCCCCTGGTGCCCAGCCAGCCCCAGGCGATGCCCAGCACAGACCGATGGTCCTGCACCATCTGCTGGGACAGAAACGCCTCCATGCTCGTGCACAGAACCAACCTTTG
The DNA here is from genome assembly GCA_013399115.1 of Anseranas semipalmata. Lineage (NCBI taxonomy): Eukaryota > Metazoa > Chordata > Aves > Anseriformes > Anseranatidae > Anseranas > Anseranas semipalmata. The sequence goes on along the minus strand of VXAA01004135.1, from coordinate 459,929 downwards.
AAAAGCAGAGAGGTCTGACTGCGTCCCTCCTCTCCTCCCTCACACGCAGTGCGACCAGAGGGCTTGCGGGTTTCCCCCTCGCCTCCCTGGGCACAGTGTCTGTCTGTCTGTCCCCTGGTAAATCCTCCTCCCCAGTGGCCCACAGCTCCTCTCACCACGGCAGGACAGCGGCCTGGTGAGCCAAGGGTCCCTGTCACCTCCAGGGACACCACAGACCCCATGTGATGCTCTCATGCACGGTCAGCTCCCGCACAGCCCCAGTGTTCCTGCATCTGCCACTACTCCTGGTGGCATTTGGGTGGGAACACGCCATTTCCTTCAACAAGTCCATCGGTGTAAGGCATTATGCTGAAAAGCAATATGCACACTCGCACATGAAATGCCAGCCATCAGTTTGTTCCAGGAGCTTTTAATGGCCATTAGGGAAACACGGGGGAGTTTTAGGAACACTTAGGATCAGCTCTGGGCAGCCATGTCAAGCAGAGATGGACACCTTGCCATGTGGCCCAGACTGACATGCAGGGCGTGCGAGGTGTACGCTGCTCATCAGGAACCCGAAAACCAAAACCAGGGCAAGCAGCAGTCTTGCCGCAACCAAGCAGCAAAGCTGGTAGGGTGACTATTCCCTCGAGTGTGAGGAAGCATCTATTCTTCTGTCAGGAAGAAGGAGAGACATGAACCTTGAACTTGAGGAGGAAGGACCGGGTTCCTGTTGTTCAGCTGGGGTAATTAATATCATACATATCGAGAGGGGCCAACAGGGGAAACATGTGCTGCTTGTGGAGAACCAGCACGGAGCCTGTGCCACAGGCTGGCTCTGGTGGGACAGGCTCAGGGACAACGCGCTGCCCAGAGCAGAGGGAAAAATCAGGCTGGGTTTCAGCATTAATCTATAAAATCCCGACAGCCTCCTGTACGGAAGCGCCTGCTGCAGCCACCAGCCTCACGCCCTCGCGGAGGATGCACTGCACGCTGCCGCCGGCTCACTGCTGGATTCCGAGGGCTGCAGCACGCAGTGCTGGAGAACTCGTCCTGAGCCAGCTGGCCAGGTGTTAGCGCTGCAGCTGTGGCCAGAGAGGCATGAGCAAGCCCCAACCATTTCATCTCTCGAAGCGCCTCAGGTTTTCAGATGAAGAATGTTGTTGATGAAGAAGACTACCAACCTGTCTCTTGTGGAGATACAAAGCTGCTTATTTCATCTACTAATTCCAATGGGATTTTAAAATTCTGTGGTATTGGAGTTGGGATGTGGAGACTAGTGACATCTCTGTCATCTCAGCTCTAGTTCTGCCATGAGGATTTGGAGGCCCTGGACCAGCAGACCCAGTGGTTGAAGACCATTGCCATGGCCTGAATCAGGATGTGAGCCCCACATGGCTCTCCTAGGCCATCAGGCACTGGTCCAGAGCAGACAGCAAACAACGGTGTCCTCAACAGCCTGGAGTCCGAGTACACCGTGAGATACAAATGCTCCAGCACAGCCTCAAAGTGCTGGTGGGTATCGTCAGCGAAGTTCTCTTCTCATGATGTGACAGAGTTGAAGCTTAGACCNTTTTTTTTTTTTTGGTGGTATCTTATCATCCAAGAGCTCATTAGCCAGGAATTCCTCATGCTGTTTATTTTCCATTTGTCCATATGCTCCCCACAAACTCAGCCTCGTCTCTGTTTTAAGTTTATACTTAGAAGCAGTAATTGGAAGGGATGAACAAAGGCACGAAGGAAGGCAACACAGGCACTAACAAACTTACCAGATGTTTTGGATTCCTGCATTTCCCCAAGAAGCAGGATCCTTAATGTTTTGATCATGTCATCACAGTACAAACCGTTGCAGTCCAGAATATAACTGGCTCCTCTTCTCTGACTACTGGCCACAGGGGCAGTAATTCAAGTCACCGCGAGCCACCCAAATCCATGAGCAAAAGCAAAAACCTGGGATGCGCCTATGCAGCACCGATGCCTATGCAGCACCGATGCCTATGCAGCGCTGATGCCTACAGTGGAACAGTGCCGGGGATGCAGTTGGCTTCAGGCTTTGAAACTGCGGGGCCAAACTGCGCTGCTCAGCTCCAGCAGGCTGCTGAGGGCTGGCGCCGCGCGGGGCTCAGCTGGCAGCAAGCAGCCCTGCTGGGGGCTGCAGCCCTCGGGCCAGGAACAGCCACCCCACAGCAGCCCCCAGCTGCGGTGCTTCGGCGTTTGGGCTCAGGGGGGCACCGCCAGTGGCCGCAGCCTCGGCCCGCTGTTCCCAACAGGACAAGTGCCCTGGGCAGGTCCCGCTGCACTGGGGACCTGCACCTGAGGCTGCCACCGCGTCACCTTCACCAGCTCAGGGAAGCAGTACTGTTACACAGGTGTGGAGCCTTCTGTGCATTCCCTTATCTCAGTTCAAGAGTGCTTGTTTCCTTTAAGTTTCATGTCAATTCAAAATAGATTTAAACTTAACCAAAATAAAACAGTATTAATCTGAAGCAGGTTTTTTTTGCCAGTTAAATTAAAATGGTACATGTTTGCTTGTAGATAAGGCCTTATTTTTCAGCACAGCTATTGCAAAACACTTGTGACAACATCAAGGCACTCTACAGAAGGGAAAGAAGGAAAAAAAATAGGCATACTAGTAATTGTGTCTGCAAGCAGCAGACGAGGACCACTGGCATGGGGGAGATGTCATTTGCATTATGGTCAGCAGCCTTCCGTCCCATTCAGTGTGTAACAGTGAGAATAGGCCATAAGATTAACGAGAGGAAAAACTGTGACCACAGCAAGCAGAAGTGACTCATGCCTGCTCAATGGTCTTAATTTCTAATCTGGAACAGTAATTTTCTGCTGGACCAGATTAAAAATATCTTTCGTACTGCCGAGGCCATAGCCTGCAGCCGTCTAGCAGCCCACCCGCAGAGCAGCCACGATGGCTGGGATCTAATGAAGCCAGTCCCAAAACGATCCAAGCTCTACCTCAGTGATGCACTGGGAATAGCACCGGGCTGGGGAATGAGGAAAAGAAAGACAAAGAAAGCCCTCCTGCCTCCGTCCTGTGGGGTGCTCCAAAAAGCACCAGAGCCCTTCAAACAACAGCCCTGCAGGCTCACAGAGATCGACTGAATACATGAAATTAATTAGGGGAAGAACACTAAAAGCAGACTAAATACTGGAAATCATGAACTAAAGCACAGCTCACATCATGATCGGAAGGGGAACTTCCCAATTTGATTGCAGAAAGCAATTTACTTCAATTAGCAGGGACATAAACAGAGTGCTTGCTTAATAGAAGCATTGCCTCTCCAAAAAAGCAAGCTCTTAATTGCATCTCTCCACTCGGCGTTTGCAGAACTTTCAGACGCGTGTTTCTTGTGAGAGAGGTGGAAACGCCCCGTCGGTCGTGCCCTCAGCAGAGTGGCACCGTTACTTTCACGTTGGGGTGCTTAAGCCGTTCCCCAAAACACTGGGACAAGGAGGGGAGCGCCCAGGGGATGGGCAGAGCTGTCCCCTGCCCTCCTGCCCTCGCTGGCTCAGCCGCCGCTCAAAGCATGCGCAGGGTCACTCGCAGCAGCTTCAGGAAGCCCGGGCCTGTAAAGTGCTTCCTCCTCCCTGTCTGCAGCTGGAGAGGTCCGGGGTAATAGATCCGGATTGTCTGGTAAAAGCCTTTCTATAAAACCGGCGATGAGGTAGGGCCAAAGGAAGGCAGGCTGCTGGTACCCAATATATCCTGCTCACCGTTTCCCTGCCCTTTGCCAGAATCCGTCAGTGGGTTTATGCTGAGTGTTTTGGAGCTGCTTTACATCCTTTGAGCTGCAGATTCAGAAAGCAGTAAAATTCCTTCAATTTCAGAAGACTTAGGAGCTTTCACTCCAAACAAACTAAACCCAGGCAAAGGGGACATGGCCACAAACGCTGGCACAAGCCACAGGAGCTAGGCTGGAAGGAGCACAAGAAGCTCATCCAGATGTCAGGGTCCGGGGCCTTGCATCCCACGCCATGGGAAAAAACATTCTCTGGAAAGAAGATATGGACATGGCATGGGTTGCCTGGCAGGGTCCCAGTTTTTCCAAGTGTATTGCCCAGCGTAAATAAATACAATTATTTTAAAAGCTCCTGCACCAGACAAAACTCTGACTGCTTGCTGGAAGTGAAGGATCCATCATTTCACCCCAGCAGGCAGCTCCCAGCTCAGCCCCGGCACTCGCACCAAATTGCAGCTCCCCTTTTCTCAGACCCTCACCCTAAAGCCAAGCCTGGTTTGCCTCAATGCAGGTGCTGGAGCAGACGGCTGCCCGGTTAGGAGCAAGGTGGTCAGATTGCTCCCTCTTGGCAGCTGCTCCCGGCCTGGGCATGGACATCAGGGGAGGCAGTGAACCCCAGTTTTGTTACCATTGCTGCAGTCAATGTCCTGTACTTTATATTCTAACCTACAGGTGTTTCAGTGTTTTGGGTTCACTTTTCATCTGGGAGTTTTAAAACATTGTCTTGTCAAAGCCAAGCTCTGTGTTATCCTTTGCGTTACTGACTGCACCTGCAGACTTGAACCAGTCTTTAGCTTTTCTGGGCATTGGTGGGTTCCCATCTCCTTTGCAACACCAGGGTTATGCTTTTTGTTCACGTTAAGGAGCCCTGTTCCTGCTGCCAGCCCTCGCTGCCCATCCCCTGGGATGCAGCGTGCTGCAGCCACCCCTGCCAGCGATGACCGGCCCCGGCACTGGCTGCACATAAATCCCAGCGCCCACGCAGAGGGGCGAACTCATGGTGCTCTGTTCTAGCACCAGGATTTTGTACCGGTCCTGCTTTCCTCTGCGCAGCTTGGAGAAACTAAGCAATACCACAAGCGCATCCTCGCCCGAAAACGCAGTGCACTCCGTGGCAGGGACAGCCACGGCCCCGCCTGGGGGCCCCGGGGCAGGGCTGGGTGCAGGGGGTGCCTCGGGGGCTCCCCATCCGGTGGCACACAAGAGACCCCTCCAAGCCAAAGCTGGGGCATCGTGCAGCAGCTCACCGCCAGACCTGTTCAGTCCAGTTAGTGCAATGCATTCATGTACAAGGGCTGGCAGAGAGGGGGGCAGCACAAAGAGCCCCAGACCATTAAAACAGTGCAATCCATAGGCAAAAGTTACTCGAGGCGACCCAGTGAGGCTGGGCAGAGCGGCCAGCAGGGAGGGATGGCCTGGTCTGCACCTGGCTGCATCCCAGCCCCATGGCACACAACCGAGCATCCCAGGGCGGGAGGATGCTGCGATGGCCCCCGGCCGCCCCACACATCTGCAACCCCTTTCCTTTTTTTTTTTTCCTTTTCTTTTCCCCCTCCCAGACCACTTTAAAGGTCCAGATGAGGGCATAATTAGGAGAGCAGTTAAAGTGGCGACCTGGCAGGGCAGTGACCTCCGGCCGTGGGCAGGAAGCAGCAGCCATGGGTGGGCTGTGGCGCAGCCCCGCGCTGCTTGCAGCACCCGCACCAGGACCTGCAACCAGTGCTCGTGCGCGAGTGCTCTTCCTCCAACCCCACCACGGCCTCAGCTTCTTCATCTGTGCAAAGGAAATAGGAGTTTTGGTGAAACACCCGCGCTGCGCAGTGCTGAGAGCCTGCCTGTCCCATTCCCTGCACTGCACCGACCCCACTCGTTGTGGCATGAGGTGCCCCATCCTTGCTCCATCCCACGCGTCCCCAGCCCCACTCGTGGGTGTCACACCATCCCGGCTGCCCCGCATGGGGCTGGGGTACTGCGCTGCTCCACGCTGCGCTCTCCGGCACGTCTCAGCATATGTTTTTAAGTAGTGTTGTTTGTGGTCGCTCCGCTCTCTTATCACCGCCGCGACCTTTGCTTGTTGCAGATTAGTGGCTGGAGCCAGTTGGATTTGTTTGATTTCTGTTGATGGTTATTAGGCAGAGGAAGTGCCAGAAGGGATTTTGACCTCGAGTTTAAACCTATTCCAATTAGAGCCACTGAGCCTTTAATTACTGCGCTCCAGCCACTTCGGTTAAAGCAACAACAAAAACAAACACCAAATCTGGTTAAAGATGGGCTTTCTTCTCCTCGGCCCTCGGATCGGCGGCCTGCTCTGCCCACCGGCTGCGAGCGGCCACGCACAGCCAGCACGGGGTTGGCAGCCCCCAGCACCGTTCCCTTTACCGTCCCACCTTGCGTTCCTGCCCGCCCTGCGCAGCCAGAGCAGGGGAGGGGCACATGCCCAGCGGGCGAGGCTGCATTAGGGGCAAGGAGCACGCCAAGAGGGGAAGAATACTTCGGGAACGTTGGTTTCTTACTCGGTATTGAGCAATTCAATTAAACCCCCCCGAAATCAGTCCAGAGCTCTCTATGACTTCGCTCCGCTCGGCTCTTGGACGCAGACAGCGTTTTGCTCACCCCAGGAGCACAGCGCCCTTTGGCTCCTGGCGCAGCCCCTCCTGATGCTCCAGACCCCACGCAGAGCTTCCTGTCTTTTGCAGCCTTTTATTTCTTATATCCATTGCTATTAGGTTCGGTTAACATATTTTAAGCTCAGCAAAATGGGGCTCATGCCTGTGTAAGTCCTACCATTTAAAAATAGTTTCTAGGATAGATACATCCCACAATCAATTTTTTATGTTAAACAATGACTAAACCCTGAGCTCCAACATCTTCCCTCCCTGACCCACTTTTGTCTATTATCCAAAAGTTTCAGAAAAGAAGCAGAACAGAAGTCATCCTTCTGAGTGTCCCAGCAGCACAGGCACACACACAGGAATGGCATGGGGTGAGAGCCCCATGCTGGGGCAGTGCCACTGGCACCCAGCGTCTCAGGAAACCTCTGGGAGCGTTTCTTTCCCTCTAGTGCTCCCGTACTTGGTGGGATGCCCTAACGCATCTCGACCCAACCACCTGCAGCCCTCAGCCTGTCCCCTGGGAGATTAAATCTATCGAGATGGGAAAAAACAAAAACAAAACCAAAAATAACAACTAAACATGGACAAAAGCAGGGGTCATATTTTTGATTTAAATGCCTGGAGAAATTTGCCACAAACTGGTCATGGCTTTCTCACTGCAGTCCAAGCCCTAGATCCCGGGAGATCGGGAGAGGGAGCTGCTTATGCATACACCTGCATTTTGGCACCTCGTTTCCCCTTCCCTGCAGACTGTGCCTCCAGGTGAAGAAATGCAGCTGACCCCCACAGGAACGTCCCCTGCCGTGGGGCTGGGACCGTGGCAGAGGGGGACCATGGAGCAGCCCCTCTCCTGGCACCGCAGCGGGCTCTCGGGGCGAACCCACACAGCCGCCTGCCGGCGCACCCTTGTACTGCCCTGTGGCCGGGGACAACAGGACTGTCCCCAGCATGGTGACCCCAGTGGGGGATGCTCTCCCATCCCTCGTCCCGCAGGGGATGCACTGAGCTTCCTTGCACAGATGCAGCACAGCGGGGGAGTCACATCACAGGAAATGCTCCTTGTCCCCACCTTTCACTGGGGGATAAGTGTAATTAAGGTGTAATTAAAAGTGTAATAACGTGTAATAAAAACACAGGCTAACACAATGCTGCTCCAACTAACGCCACCCCATGTGGTGCTTTTAAAAGACTTAGGTTTTACTGCAAAGCACCCGACGGCAGGGCCAGGCTCCGTGCTGCAGCCCCGCGCCTCGGGAAGCCCCGGACCTGAGCAGGTGCTGAAAGAAGAGAAAGTCGTGAACTCGCCTGCTAATTTCTCTTGTGCTTTCATACACTTATCAGAGTCATGAAGGAAAGCAAGCCTAGGATGTTAATCAACGTTTCTTCCGTCAGAGCACACAGACCAGAGGACATGCAACACTTGCACACAAGCAGCGAGCTCTGCCACGGGAGCAAGAACTGCTCCGCCTGCTCCGAGGAGCCCCGTTGCACTTGATGAACTGCAAAAACAGCATACCCAGCAGATACATTGAGCATGACTTTTGTTGGTTCGAATTTAAAACAACAACAACAACAGCAACAAAGCTTGTTATTTACGCACGAGAAATCATCCAAAAAGTTACATACAATTATTTTACCCAGAAACCAGCTGAGAACTATTTGCAGAAGAGATAAGCAGTGAAACTCCTCGTTGTTCAAGGTCACGGTAACTCTCAGCGTAATATTTTCTCAGCAATACACGAGAAGAATGATTCCTAATACAGTCATTTTGACAAAGGAGATACCTAAAAGGGAAACAGATAAGGCATCATTGATCTGCTGCTGAGAAATGAGCGCTGAATTGATGTGAGCTTGCTCGCTGGAGCAGGCAGCGGGCTCGGGCAGCAGCAGGAGCAGCCCGGTGAGCCGAACCCCGCCTGCACCCGCACTGGGGAGGTTTTTGCATGACGGGCAGTAAGCACCACCAGTACCAGCCCTGCAAACGTTCTGCATTCAGGGAGTTTTTAAAAGTGCTCATTAATCCAGCTGCTACCAGTTTTGGTTTATTGCATGCATTTTTTGCAATACATTTGTTTATCTTTCCTCCCATTTAAACATATATCATATTTTAAACGTGATGCAATGAAAACAGCAGTAGGTACTATGAAAACTTACTTCATCCTGTAAAAAGATGGAAGCAAGTCCCACCCCCCAGATATGACCCGAAACCCCAGAGGATGAGGCAGCATCGCGCTGGTGGGGCTAGGCAGAAGCACTGACCGGCCGATGCTCTCCGGCCCTTTCAGGAGCTTCCTGCCACCCTCTGCTTCAGGAACACCGGGCGAGTCCCCCACCGCCACAGGTGTCTTCAAAGATGAGCGTGCACAGTCCAGAGAACAGGCTGTGGAAATCCAGCCCGTGACTCACTTCCACTGAAGAAGCCACCAAAACTTAGTCAGTCATCGGCTTTGTGTGGCCAAAACACAAAACAATGAATTCATTGCAGCATTTTTCTCGTGAGAAAGGACTTCTGCAGTAAAGCAAAAAAAGTTTATAGAAACCATTACTAAATCTAGCAATATTTATCAACTTGGAAACATAAGTGTGTACCAGCTAAAGCAAGAGAAGAGGGAAAACAAGTCTTTTTTAAGTGGGAGGTCTCCCCTGTAGTGGTTTTATTCCTCAGCTTAATCCCCTATTTCACATGGATGCCACGGACAATTAGCGCTGATCTTTTCACCGGAGGCCGAGCTCCCACCGGCGCGGCGGAAGAGCGCGGACAATGGGCAGATTTCACACGTTTCCTCCGCGGCGGCCCTGCGCTGCCTATGGCAGATTCGATTTCCTCCAGCACGCGGTGTTCCCCCTTTACCAATCCTTCTCCCCTTGTGTTGCTTTTCCTTCTTGTATGGGAACTAGAAATAAGATCTCAAGATGTGCTTCCTAAAATACCTGGAAGAATAATCTTAGCGCAACTTTCAAATGATTGCAAATGAAAAAAATAAATCTATTATACAAATGATTCTGGTATTCAGGCAAAAAGAGTGATTTGTCCGCAACACAGCCGAGCTTTCCTGCATAACACCCACGGATGTAAAATAGGCAAACCCGTTCTGGGGCCTGGTGCTGGCAGGCAGGACGCAGCTCCACCGCCCCGCGCACTTCACCGGTAACGATGCAGCCCTGCCGCGACGGGCGGGCAGAGGCCTGGAAGTGCTCCTGCCCCGCCGCAGGCTGAGCCGTTTGTCCGGCCACATTCGGCAGGTGTCCCCAGCACCCAGGCTGCGTCCCAGCCCTGTGGTCCAAGCCCATGTGTGCTAAATAGCATCTCTTTCAAGAATTTCCCAGTTAAAATTTCATGGCAAGGTGGAGAAAGTATTTTAACCAGCGGACGTGGGGCTAGACCAGTTCTCTGTGAGATGAGGGCTCTTCTTGTTTCTTCCATTCCAGCAGTTCCATTTTAAAAACAGCCATGGGATTACTCCTGGAGGTTCCATTGGAATGGACCTAAGGAGTCTCCAGGTACCAGGAACCACATAGGCGGACGCACCGTTCCTGCGGACTGGAGAGCAGATTCCAGCAGCAGCTGGAAGTGGCAGACGCCATCAGAAGGATTTAAAGAATAAGACAAAAGTCACAAAATGCCCTAAGTCATAAAACCCCAGCTAAAAGTACCGCTTCCCACAGACAGCACCGAGGCCTCAAACATCCCCCTGAGGTGCTCTAACGTCTGTGAAAGAATCATTATTTATAAACCAAACTCTGTCTAATTAGAAATGTTAGAAAAAGGAAAGGTAAAGTTTCAGGAGTGTATCAATTAGTAAAATGTGCCTACACAAACTAGGGGGAAGTTGTGGTGCAATTTAAAACATTATAAGAATAGTTCCAGTTCTTTGCAAATGAAAAAACTCAACTGGCACACACAGGAGACAGCCTCGGAGGGCAGGATGCAATACACCCTCACAAAACAACTTGCAGCTCTCTATAGAGGTGCCAATTACCAATACCACTTTCTGGAACACGCTGCATTTCCCTGCTCCTCTGCAGAGCAGAGGTGTGGTTTCGCTGCCGAAATCCCCCAGCCGTGCACGTCCCAGTGAAGGCAGGAGGGAGCAGCGGCCGGATCTGCAGGACTGCCCTTCCCACCCAGCTACAGGCACTCTGTGACTCCTCCAACTGAGCGTGGGCCATGAACAGTGCCCAAAGCCTCGATTCCTCTTCCTGGCAGTTAGCTAAAGAGAACACTGGAGAGCTTGATGATCCTTGCATAGAAACGGTGACAGAATTTAGGGTGATTTGCTCCAGACTCGATCTCTGTTGCCGCTTCTCGTTATCCCCCCCGACAGCAATGGCCAAGGCGCAGGCTGGGTCAGCCCGAAGGCGAGGTCCCGCAGTTGCCTCGCTCGGGGGCTGCATCCCAGCATCTCGGCGGGCACAGCACGGCCTGGCCTGCGACACCGGGGAGCCACCACGGAACCCCCAGGTAAGCATCGCCCATCTTGAGCGCTGAGCCAGCCCTGCTGCCTCCCCTCTCCGCAGAGGAAAACATATGCTGCTTTCACAATGAAAAGGCAAAATCCGTTTCTGGGAGATGAAATCTGAATCCTGTCTGAACCTGCTCAGAGGTTTACGATGCTGGAAAGGGAAAACAACCTGGCTGACACAACGCAGGCAGGAAGGCCAAAGATATTTGGTCACTGGAGATCACCACAGACCCACCACTTCTGTGGTATAAAATGGCTGAGCTGTCACAGACCCAAAATAACTATTTGAGCTTGGAGTCCATGCTAGCCCACGCTGAATACAAACGTGGGTTTCTTCAAACCCCATCACCCACCCCCTTTCAGCAGGGCATCCCTCCCTGCCCCATCCTTGAAAGAAGGGATGGCCAGAACTGCTGTTTGTAGAGGAACAGCTGAGCTCTAGGTGTCTGCAGCTCCAGGCCACCAAATGGAGAGGAACAGGAATGCCAAATATTCTAGTTCTCTGAATATACAAGACCAAATAAGGCCCAAATGCCAAGAGAGTAAACACAAGGCTGATCTACCAAGTTTGGGCAAATATGATTCAGAGTTCCCTAATGCTGCAGATTTTGCCTTGCAGGATAAACTTAATAATTCTGCGTACGCTTATTCTTGTTTAAAAAAGAAGTCACTATGTAACCCCCATCTATCTTCGTCTGCCCGACTGCTTGTTTGTCAAGACTACATTTGTGAAGTTCAGCCGTGAACCAAAACTATGAATAAACCATTTCACAAAGCAGATAACTTATGTATGTGAGACTGAGAAAAAAACAGCACGCCCCCAAAAATTTATGGAATTGCTGTTTCCTGAACTGCCAGAGAAAGAGGCTGAAATTGAGAACTGTCTCAGGATTTGAAAACCTGGTTACGAAAAGGAAGAAAGATACCTTGAAATGGAGAAAGCAGTCAAATTGTGTCACACCTTCTGTGTAGAAGCGATGAAATTCCTGCAGAAAATCTGCATTTGTAATCAGTAACCAGATGCAATAAAGCATAGAAACTAAATTAAACACTGATCTACAGCAAAAAATTGCTACATAAGTGACATTTATTAATGTTCTGCTATATTTACAGTTTTAACATAGTAAAACTCCAAAGTGAATTACCACTTGGCAGAAAGCACAAAAGTGGACATTAAATCTACATTTATAACACATCAGTCTCTGCTAACACAAATTATAAAAGCAAGAATTACAGGTATGTTAGGAATTGTCTCAAAAGTCCCAAGCCAAAGAAAAAAAAAAAAAAGGCCCTTTGTTTTGCAAGATAATTTTTTATACAAAGTTGCAATGTGACCTTTTATCTTTACACTACCAATGTGTACTGTGAAAATCTCTATATAGTCCAAAAAGTAGGTAGTATGAAAGAAAAGTATACTACAACATTGAGAATATACTATTAGAAAATTAATACTTGTGCCACCTTCAAAATAATACTCTCTCCCAATTACACCTTAAGAATCTGTACTATATAGACCAATTTTTCCTTTCAGACACAGATAGCACAGGTGGTGTTAGAATTAAGCAGCAGAAAGGTATGTAACCAGAGCACTGCCATCACTTAAACTTTTGAGATCATCCCTTCAGGGCAGTCAGCATTATGCACACTGTACACTAAAGACCAGAGTCCAAACCTGCTCCAAGGATGCAGAACGAAATAAAGCAAGCCTGTCCCCTGCTGGCTATGGGGCATAGCTCATGCTACCCAAATTACTACAGATACTATATAAGGCTTTATTAGCACGTCACAGACTCGATTGCAAGAGCTTTTGCAAACATTAGCCACTAATGATTTAATGATTACAGAATTCTGCATTAATTATTAAAATTTTACACCTAGAAACAAATAGAAAGAAATGCTTCTGCTTTTTTCAACAGTACTTTTATTTATTTATTTAGTTTAAAGCAGGTGATTATTTTTTCTTCTGTTTCAAAGTCTTGATTCACTTCCTGCAGGTGTCCTGTTACTTCTTCAGGGAGAATTCACTAACGCAGGAAGACATTTGCCAGAAAACATCTGTTGAAGAAGGATATTGAATATTGAAACTATAGTTAGGTTGCTATTTTGGATAACAGAAGGATGTAGTTCACAAAGAGTGCAGGATGTCTAAAGGCTTATGAAGTATCTCAGTACACAATGACACGACTCTAGTAAAATGCGCAGTGTTTTTGTGCATATTTTACAGTTCTGAAGAGTTAAAATTCCTGAAGAGTTAAAAACAGACACTGAACGACACAATGCTCTTAGAAACACTGGCATAAAAACACATCCGTTTATGAAATTACACTGCATTTCCACTATGAGAACAAAACTGGACTCCGTCTTATTTGCTGCATCCACACATGATGATTATGACTTATTTATATCAAATGTTTCAGTATGAGAGAGACATCAGCTCTCATCAATTGTCTATTCCACTCATGCTAGGCAGAACCGTTTAATCCTGAGATCCAACATAAAACACTTGCACTCAGTGTACACCTGGTGTATTTTGCTGAGATGCTGTCAAGAATAATGTCCGTTACTCTCAGGTCACTGACACTCAGGTTGAATTGTACACACCAGGCTTTCAATTAGATTCATTTTCACCAGTTATTACTTTTTTATTTGCACAAATTATCCCTCTCCTCCTCCCCTCCTTATTTTCTAAAAATTAGCCCGTCTAAAATGAAAATGATCATTCATGATGCCCTTTTCATTATGTCCTACAGCAGAAATCTAATCTTAAGAACACTAATATAGTGAAAAATCCAAGTCTTCTGTAGTTTCCCTTCTCAGAATTCAGGATTAAAGATTTATTCCAGTGGAAGTGTCAAAGTTGTAGTTTTTGGAAGTGATTCTGGATATTTATCTCAATGCTTTTTATCTCAGTGCTTTTTGAAAGCTCCCAAGTGTCCAAAAAATAAACAAAAATTAAAAAAATGTTACACCTCCATCCTTACAACCAAGGAGTTAAACAAGGTCTCTAAAATTATAATTTCAAATTCCAAATACAGGAAAGGCCTGTGTAACAAAAAACACACGGTTCCTATAATAAATGAAAAAATAAGCTTCAGTAAAGAAGCAAAATAAAAAAAAAAAAATCTGTGAGAACAAACTACAGACAACACAGCTGATGCTTGAATGCTTGCACTATGTGACCACACATCTAAGGGAAGTAATCCCTCTGGTGACTCAGCAGGAATTTCAGAGGATATTACAAATCCTGGAGGAGGTCAACAGAAAAGTCCACCGTAAACCAGGAACTTTGTTAAACAGAACAGAAACACTCAAATAAATTGACTGAAGAACTATTTTTACACACTATCACCGCTGGAAAACTCGAGCTGGAAAACACTGCACAATGCTCGTTTTGTGTAGCATGTTCCCACTACAGAATGGAAATGAAGCAGAATCTTAAGCAACTTGCAGTTTCTAATAAAAGGAAAGCACACTCGGAAAATTAAGCCTTGGTTTTAAATTCTGAACAATATAATGACCCCAATTTAAAGCTGGGGTTTGTTTGGTTTCTTTATACCACTGTCCCAGCTGCAACTGCTTCAACCCTGTCTTTGGGAATCTAGTGTTATTATGATATTTCTAAAGGGAGCATCATGTTGCACTCGCCATCTGGGAAGCAACCTATTACAGGATTTCCTTCCCCTCAGGGAGGGACAGTTAATGCAAGGCCATTATCTGCTGTAAGCAGGAAATTATGCTAGAAGGATTCAACTACTTAAGTCTCCTTCTTTAAAGTCCCATTAGGAAGGTAGCAATGTTAAGGTTCAGCCTTAAAGAAAAAGACTTTTAAGCATTAAGGCTTTTGCAAAACACTCGGGTAGGACAGTATGTTCAAGTATGCGGGAGTGGTTTTCAAGGAGAAATGGTGTGCAAGAGTTGGGTATCTTCAGGAACTTGGCAGAAAATTCAAACAGCACACGAAATTCAGACAAATTGTTCTTTCTGGGACGTAAGCCAGATACACTGGCACAGTCTTCCACCCAGATTTTGTGACCTTTATTCATGTTTAGGACAGACCACGTGTTTCAGACATGTTATTTATTCTGAAATACACACCTGTCAAATACAGTGCAATACCAAGGGGCAGAGATTTTGTTTGTACAATTCAAGTCATGGAATCTAATGAATTTAAAATTCTTCGAAGGAAAAACTCAGGAAGAAATGTCAAATACTCCTCTGCTCCCCACCAAGTCAGTCTGGACTTTACCCATCTGTAGAAACAGGAGCTACGTATGGGATACCATACCAAAAATATTGATGCAAATAAAAGTCTAGTCACTAAATAAGGTTTAAAACAAAATAAACTCATGAAACAGAAAGCTTACCTCTAGTAAATAAAGAGAACTCTGGTTCTGGGGAGAGTGGAAAAAGTATCTGGCATCTTTCTAACCTTTGCATAATTAATAAATCCTCTGAGAAACAGCAGAAAACCTAGATGGAAGAAAAACGTTTGTCCAGTTAATGCAGATTTTGCTTCTGCAACTAGAGAAGCAGCAGTTCAACTCACCCTTACTAGTACAGAGGGACCTAAGTTGCAGGGATGCATAATTGCTGATTAAATACAAGAACTTTTCTTGCATCAACGACACCTAATCTTTCAATTTCATGCAATCTCAAAAACAAACTTTCCTTAGCCAATCATAAAACTTTCCACTCCAAATGAGACGTAATCACTTCCAAAGGAGAGAAAAAAAAAAAAAGGAAAGATAGACCACAGGACCACAACTCACTCTTCCATTTAAGATATAAGAACAGATAAAACATCAATTGGTATGAAGACAAATATTGTTCTTTTTTCCTTCTGGATGATAAACGGGACACTACTATCAAGAATGACAACAAAAGGACACTGCTTATGTGTACCTTCGAAACACAGAATGAGTTCAGGAAAAGTACTTTGAGGGTTACATTTCGGTTTTATATCTACATGTACGTATTTTAGTAGTCAGTAAAGCTATGCTTACAAAAGCCCTTACTGCACTTTACAGAGTTCTAAACATGCATTTCCTCTTCCCCCTCTGAACAAAACACTTACCTAATACAAGGAACACCCACCAAAGCCAATACTGACCATCGAAGTAACCAGGAAAATAGGTGGAGAACTGAAAAACATAAAAATAAAAAAAGATACAAGTTAGAGCACATGACAGTATCTCATCCCAAATCTATTCTCAAGCCCTCTGCATACAAGAGAGTTTATAGAACACTGCATTTCATTAACTACACAGACTGGAGGGAATGAACTACCTCCACGAACTTCAAGTTTTTCTACACATCAACTGTAACCAAGGGGAATGGAACAGATCCAATACTCAGCCATAAACTCTTCCAATCAGTGGAGCAGAGATCCATGACTGAGTAAATATGCCTATTCACCCTCACGTCTTTGATGCTGATAAACCACGTTTGCAGTTTCTGAAAGGGGAGACCAGGTTTGCAGCAGTGCATCATGTAATTACACTGTGAGGCTGGACAGTATAGCTAACACAAATACAGCCAAAAAAGAAATCCCAGATCTGTGGAACCCTTTGACGAGATTTTCTATTGGGAAAATTACTGCCTGTTGAAAGGCACCAACACTATCAGAGCACTTATGTTCACTATGCAAATGGTAAATACAATACTTTTGTTTTCTTTCTATTCTAGTTTAAAAATCTAACAAATGGTAAGCTTGATATCAAAGTTTAAATCAAATCCACAGTTAAGGTCACCTGTCTCTGTCACACCTCTTAATCCAGCAAATAGTTTTTAACACTACTGTTATAGGATGTCCCCCAAAATCTTAAGTTTCTACAGATAAAGTTAAGATATACTGTATTTACAAATCCAACTCCTAGCCCAAAAATACTAGGTATGAAGTGACCACCCTAACACTAATGCTGTCTATTTCTACTTATGCACAGCCAATGAGCTTTTTTGCTTGAAATTCAAAATTTCAGCTGAGGACAGCCTGGGATATCTGTATGCCATTTTCACAGCCACCATCTTTTCATTGGCTCCAAATAAATCTTTTCTTACAGAAATATTTTCTTATAACCCCTCCAAAATAATAGTTTGACTAATTTTTCCCATTCCTTACAGCATCAGCACATCTATATCCTTTATCTTTTTTTTTTCAAAAAGGTTTCTCTTTCTCCCCCTCCAAGTTTTAAAAATATTAAACCAGCCTTTCTTGCTTATGTAGGCAGAGGTCTATGCTCAGCAGGACCTGTCCTTTGCATCTGGACTCCTAAAATACAAACCAGTTCTGATCAGTCATACCCTGCCTTTCCCTGGGTGATCAGGTGGAGGGGAGCAGAGAGGATCTTTTAGCAACCTGGATATGCACAGTGTTACTATGGAAAATAAATTAAAATAGATAAGCACGGTTCTCATCACCTGCTGCTTGTGCCGCATGCACAACACGCCAGAGGGCACCAGCGAGCTTCTCCCATCCATGTGACTACGTGGTCACAGCATCTTCCTTCAGCAAAAAAAACAAACCTCACACTGCCTAATTTTCAAGTCCCTATTTCCCTCTTCTCATTGCTCATGCTCACAGCAAACCCACATTGTAGAGAACATTGACTTTTCAAAGCAGCATCTAAGGAACATCATACTGGAGAGGAACATCACTATGCTGACTGTAGGGCTTGCTTTGTCTGGATAAATGTTTTATGAAGATCAGATCATTGTTACTGCTCAACACACAAACACATTTTGATCCAACACAGTGGCTCTGCCAGAGAGAGACATCCTTGGGTGTACAATCTTTATTCTCCTTTATTACAATAATAATCCCAGCATATTACCGCATAAACAGGACAGAATGACGAAAAAGCTCTGTCCTCGGTGAGTGAGGGGCTCAAAATCCATTTCAGCATAAAAAGATAAATGCTAAATTTCCTACAAATAACTTCAGTATAAGTTAAGACATAAAAATGAGTTAGGGAGGGAAAAAAAGAGTACCAGTACATGTTTCTGCACTATACAACTTACCCTGACAATAAGGATCCACTTGATAAGAGACAGACCAAACCCAGAAATGGCCCCATATCTTCCTGCAGCTGAAGTAGTCAGACAGAAAGACAGGAAAAATCCAATCCAGTTGAAGAGGAATGCCACTGAGAAAGCAAGAGAAAAGCAGCAGATCAAGCCCTCTTTATATTCGAAGGAAAACAAAAAAAACCATCAACCCTTAAAATTGGCACACAGAGGTTTTTCCTGGTGCTACATAAACCTAAGTGTGAAAATAACTCTAGCTATTTTGGGTCACTGACTGAAAAAAAAGTAAGTTCCACCATGTACTTACTGAAGAAAGTTAGCATGAAAATGCCATCATTTCCTATCCTCAGCTGGTCAGTGTCATCAAAGTCATCCCGTGTCACAAAGTCATCCTCCTACAAATCAAAGGGAGAAAAGAATGGGTGGATTTAGGTCAGTCCAATCCATACAGCGAACCTACATCTGCATCTGCTTCTTCAAGATAGGGTCAGCAAACTGCACAGCCCTCAAAAAGCAGTGTACAATGGAGGGGTACAAAATGCTTAGTTTACATTTAAGGAAAGCCCCTGGGGGGAAAATATTCCTAAATATCAAATGGCTACAAATGCAAGCAGGAAAAAATCCCAAGCACAGGATGCAGGCATGATATATTAAGTCACTAGCCATATTTTTTCATTTATTTATTTGAAGATAGTCAAGATCGGGGGTGTTCTTGTTCTCACTATAAAGAATTCCCATACTCAATCAGAAAAATTAAACTTTTCATCTTAACAAGGAATTTGGCTTCTATAGAGAAGTATAAGGAGCAGTGGACATTTAACGCTATCAGGGGTGGGGGAACAGGCTGAACAAGAGGTAATGTTGAAAAAAAGGTATTTAAAAATGAAAAAAAATGTATTGTGATAGAGACAATAGTTTTATCATCTTTGTATCAGCTAGACTGACCTCTGGGAAAGTCAACTAAGTAAGCAGCAGGAGTATCAAGAGTAGATACATTAGAAGGCTGAACAATTAATCCTAAATCTTAAA
>VXAA01004135.1:429395-441062 GCA_013399115.1 Anseranas semipalmata | reverse complement strand
AAAAAAAAAAAAAAACTGACCCAGCGCACAGAGATACAGTATACTGCCTCTGTCAGCTTGCCAAACTAGTCTGGATAGCACGTACTGGCATTACTGAGATGTCTTACATCATCATAGCTGCCTAGAGGAAAATTTAAAACAAAACAAAACGACAACAACAAAGAAACACTCACACCTCAGAACTTTTGGGAGCGTATAATTCCACTGCCCTAAAAAAGCTAAATAAGAAAAGTAAGGACACTTGATAAGCAGGACTTAAAACAGAAATACTCCACAAGAAATCTGAAGGACATACAGCCAGCCGAGTGTACTCACTCTTCCAGGAACCAAGGGAATTGTGGCTTCAGCCTTGGTTCTCTCTGCCTCGTCATAACTAGGCAGTGTTGTGGCCACGTTGTAAGATGGAGGCTTAGGAAATCCTGACTCATCCTTGTAGTCAAAATAAGCTGCAAAGAGAAAAGTTATATAGAAGGTAACTTGTCTGTCCCATAATAACACCATGTGGGGAATGAGAAGCATTTCAGAAGATTTCAAAAGACCCCAATACCCCAGACTGCTAAAGCCCCCTGTCTCCTCAGCATCCTTCTAGCCTCTTGCCATCCCAGAACAAAAAGCGAAAAACAAAAGAGCACCTCATCTAATACAGAGTAATATGCAGAGCACTACTTTAACATGCCTGGCTCTACTTATTTTTAAACAATGACACATGCTGTGCCTCTCCTTCAATAAAACAGAAGTAGTCACATTTTTGAATCCCAAATGGTTGGAGTGAGCCAAGGAAGAATCACTCCAAGCCTCAGGCCACTGGTGACCAGTTTTTCCAGAGAAAGACTCCAAATTGTTTTCTGATGGAGGGGAAAGGGATTGCAACAAAAATCAAACAGAATTTCTGAGCCACAAGCTCTTAGACACACTAAGAAATCAGAACTAATGGGGACATGTTTACAATTAGTGTGCTGAGGCAGGATACTCAACAGCTCGCTTGAGAAACACAATATTCCAACTTCTATCCAAAGCCGGCTGGCTGTTGGAGGGACTGACAGTATGTTGCATTTGATTCACAACTCTTTGAAAGCTGACTATGGAAGTTCTGAAGGGCAAAAATGAGAAGGCTTACCTAAGCCAAAACACTCTGATACATAACCAGCACACAAAAAAAGCTGTTTTGCTCAAAGCTGTTGCTGAGTTATATGACAGTATGACAATTCAGAAGAAGTGTAACCCTTACGACCAAGTCCTTAGTTACTGAAAACAGCAGAAATCATGAATTCTTTAATCCCTTTTAAGAAGTCCTTTCTGGAAGGAGCACAGCAGCATTCAAATGCCAAATTATGAGAGGAGAACCACAAATCCTCATAGCACTTTGATTTTTAACTGTCTTCAATCTACTAAGAACACTGTGAAATGTAACTTGAACACCACTTGATGGGAAGACATCAGATGAACGTAGCCAAAATGCATCTTCTAAACCACAAGTAACAGTAGTGTCTCTGGATCAATTCTGATCCTTTGCCACCTTAGTAAAGATGCTGCAATGCCACCTGTCAATAAGGAGAACAATTAAGGAGGTAAGAAAGAACAACAGAGCAAACCTAGCTATTTCCTTTTAGTTACACTTACCTGTATTCTCCGCAGAAATGCTGCTGTAAGGCGGAGGGGCATCATTTACCACTGGCGCAGTCTCGCCTGGCTCCTCTTCATTCTGCAGCTGAACAGACCCCCACAGGAGAGAGGTTAACCGGGTGTCTCAAGATCTCTGGAACTACCCCTGTAGTTTTAATTGCACACGGCAGCCTCTTCTGGTACAAGCCCGTTCTATGGCACGGGGCATTCAAGCAGTTGCTGGCTTTGCTCCAAAGCACTCCCACTTGAAATTATCAATATTGATTCTCAGGTTTAATGTGTTTTTAAGTCGGATCCTTGCACACCTGGACTATGTTGCTGGACAACATAGCACAGCATACACCTTTCCAGTATCTTTCCATTTTCCTGGCACTTCCCAAGATTCCTCAGCTCACACTGCTTAGAAGCTGCAATTGCATCTGTTCTGGCCGAGCAAATAGCAGGAGATACCTAACAAAAGTTTCCATTGCTGCCTGTGGCTTTGCTAAGGAAGCATTTTTTTCGTGGATACATAATGATACACATAAGTTTGATTCTTGCCATTTCCTCTCACCCTTTCACACTGTATGACTGAAGAGAAGACAGTTTATTTTGTGCACTGTGCTTCCCACAGGCTCTGTATAAATAGCCATGCAGCTTATCAAACACACAGCGTCACTTGCACGACGTAGGTATGCAAGCTTGGGCTTTGATCGGAGAATCTGACAATAGCAAAGCAAATGGGTTCAAAGCAGAACGCACCAGAACAGAATTTACAAATCAGCTGCCACCTCATTTTTCTTTTGTCCTTTCCATTTCTCATCATCTCACCAACAAAGACATTAACTTTTTAGCAGAAAGACAACTCATTTCAGAAAACATGTTGGGACTGAACCACTTGCCTTCACAGAGAGATACTACCCTCTTCTGTAAACACCACTAAGCAACAGCAACCCTGCAACTTCTTCCTTAACATCTTCAGCTGCTCCTCCTGCATACTAATGCTCATGTACTTGAAGCCATCCAGGACATTTGATTTCTTTTCTTTGGACAGACACTTTTGGCTTCTTCCTAAGTTGGCATTCAAGTCCTTCCCAAGCATTTAATGCTCAGGAGGGCTGGAGGTTCTTGCTTGTACGGCTTATCAGGGAAAAAAATGCCAGCTCAGACTTGTAAATGAAGGTCTTGTTTTATACATAACTGCACGGCCTCTTGTGGGTCTTTCTCCTTTTCATACCTAAGATCAAAGGATCAGGCTACATCCACGTCCGCACTGAAAGTCAAAGCCAAAACTTTTTCAGACGTGTAAGCTCAATTCGTGAGACTTCTGCATCCTAACAACTGCACGTCTGAACCGTGCGACATCCCAGGCTTACAAGCTTGCTGAGAAGAGCACGCGCTGTTGGATTTTCTCTGCCACTAAGTGGACAACCGCGTCCCTCGGTCGGCTGCAGAAGGGCGCGCACGCGCGGAACAAGTAACTGCAAGTCCGTGGTTCACCGCCCGCGGCCAGACGCGATGGCCCCGCTCGCTCTTCACCTCCTCCCTCCCCGCGTAACCGGCGTGCCATAGCTCCCCACGCCACTTCGGTCAGAAAGATTTCAAGCACACCTGCTCTGGAAGGAGTTTAACCTAGCAATGTTTAAATGACTTGGGTGAGCAAGTGATGACACAGGCAGTTCTGCCGGCAGATCCAGGGGTCAGCCACGAGGGGAAAAGGGCAAGAAACGAGAGCAAGAAGCACCTGGAAAAGTACCAGTAGCGCGGTCACCCAGCTCAGCTGCACCCCGGCACCAGAGCAGCGCAGCCTGGCCACGGCCCCCCAGGCGGCCTCAGACTGCCTCGGCAGCCAGGCCGCGAGCCTCCGTCCTCCCCCCGAGAGGAGAGGCGAGGAGAAGGGGAGCTGCTCAGCTCCGAGGGCTGGCTGCAGCCAGCAGGACCGTCCCCCGCACGCACTACAGCCTGAAGCAGGTCTTGGAATACCCTTCAATACGGGACCAGTTCTGCTGAGGGCTCTTGAGTCTGATGACTAGAGGGAAGAATCAGAGCTCTACAAACTTCCATAAACCACCACACATTTAACACGATGGTTTTTGCTAACAAGGGTCCCCTTTCTAAGCATCCCACTGCCATCACTGTCCTGTCAGCAGGGACACGTTCCTCCACACCTTGTTTAGTACCACCACAAAGTGACTGCACTCTTCTGGTGAAGAACTCCGAATTTGAGCAAAGTTGAGCCACTTCCTGGAAGGAGGAGAAACTAATGAAGCGATCCAGACAAACCAAGAGCACCTCCCAGCACAGACACTGCGACTGCCGACGGGAGGCACCTAACACGCTGCCCGCCGGCCGGACCTGCGGGCGCATCGCATCGAGCCCTCCTGCGCTCCGAGGGGGCCGGCACCGCTGCGGGCGTCCTCGCCCCGGGGAGCTCGAGCAACGAATGCAGCGCCTGCAGCCGCTCCCCCCGCAGCCACGCACCTTCATCCTTTCACATCGGCTAACCCAGCGCGAGCCCCTATCGGGAAACAAAAATACCTTATGTTACGAACCTCGTGGAGTTCAGTCATCAGAAGGACAATCAACTTGTGAAGTAATTGCTTATTAAAGCAAGTTAATTTTTTTTTTTTTTTAAAGAGAGAGTGGAGATTTCACTTGCAGAAATTCAAGAGCAGCCGGTACACGGCACTTTAAGGGGCAATCTAAGGTATAACCCAGTAAAATGCAGAGAGGTCAAACCAGTTGAGTCAGACTCTCTCCGCACTGTAGCCTATGAGTTTTCAGAAAATGCTTCACCGTGATCATTTTCAGACTGTCCACAAAAATTCAATACTTTTCAACATGTTTTTCTGCTGCCTATACAAGGCCCAGTCTGTTAACACAGGAGGAAAGGCTCTGACGCACTACGGACACTCTCTGGCTGCTGCACGCCCTGCATTTCCTGCCCTCCTAACAGTGGGGTGGCAGAAATTAAATCCTAATGCTCACGACTAAGAGAGGAAGAAAACATATCCAACCCAAAAGTGCAATCACCGGGAGAGGGGAAAGGGAAGCACTAGATGTGACAGCACTGCAGGAGATGAAACAAAAGAGGACACAGACACCCGGGTATGGTATTCATTCTTATGATCAGAATTCTTACTATATTCTTCTTGCAATAGTAAAGAGAAATATATATTCTTACAATTACGTCATGTGGGAGAAAGTAAGCTGAACTTACTGCTAGCTCCAAACCATTACAATTCAAGTAATGACACAACAAATGTAGCTACTTCTTAAAATTGAGCTAGAGGCTCTATAAGGTATGCAGTTATAGAAAGCAGATTTTCCTTTTAATGGGCAAGGTACACAAATGCCTTCCAGCCTTTTTAATGATTCCAGGCATCTAAAATTCAACTAAGTGCTTATTAGCAAAACAGTGAGGGTTCATGTGACAGGAAGAATGAATCATCAGGTCTCACATGGCCCAGCACTGCTCCGGCTGCACTAGCCTTCCATTTTCCAGCCCAGTCGGTGCAGGCACCTGGTACGCACAATTAGAAGGCTGGATTACTGGGGCCTGCAGACAATTTCCCCTCTGGGCTACTGCTGAAAGTCTTCAGAATCTGGAGAATCTGATTAAAGCAGGGTTTGACCGAAGTCTATTTTGCTGAGGCTGTCAGGTATTCTTTCCTTGATTCACTGATGGATTTTAGCTTTTAAAGCATGACTTCTGTATTTGCTACATTAAAAAATAGACAGTATTTACAGCAACATACATAGTTATTAAAACAAGAGTTTGGCTGAGATTATTTTTTCACCTGATTACTAAAATGACAGAAAGTTGTCGGACAGGACAGGATAAGACCCAGGGGCATTTATTTTCCAAAAAACAACAGCCATCAGGAACTTGGCTGTGAGCAAGACCGCCTCTGTGTCACTTCCCCCTAGCTGAGGCACATCACGTGTAAATACATGCAGCACACTAGCATTAAAGTTCAAAACTTGTAAAACATTTTGAAACATTTCCATGCAAATTTTTACCAAAAGCATTTCCAATAAAGATATTTGTTACTTCTTCCAAATTTTCTAAACTTAGCACATGGGCTGCTGGCATAGCTTTGCATCTTTTTTTTAACCTCCCCTAACCCCAAGTCCTCAGGCTAGATGCAAATATTCTTTATAAGAAATCAGGATCGTGCCAAGCTTTGGCTTAGCAACGTATCGGCAGTAAGGTATCAGCTCAGCAGGGCATCAGCAATGTTTACTGCACTTCAGTTCTTATTTCATGTGCTGTCGCGCGAGGTAGAGCTGCACAGAAATCCCACTGAGGAATCCTAGAATGAAGATAACCCTAATCAGATCTCATTTTTGTTGTTACTATGGTTTCTGTGAGATTTCAGAAAGGCAGCTATTTAGGTTAATAGCAGAGAAAGAATCAATATTTTTTAGAAAGGTGACAGGATTGATTTTTTCAGAACAATGGAACCATAACCTTTGCAAACCAATACACACAATTTTAAAAAAAAAAAAAAAAAAAAAAGTATGTCATTACTAAATTAGCAAGTCAACAGCCTGCTCACAGAGAGGTTCCATTTCACTCCCACTGCAACACCCCTTACTCTTCTCCTTTTGTATTTTGGCCTTCTGGAGACAAAGGAAAGCTTCTGCCCAGTCCAAAGGAGAAAATACTTCTTTTTATTGACTTATGCTTCACCTCAGACTTGCACTGATATGAAATCTTGACTTTTGCCCAATGCTGTTGTAGATTCCTATAACTTACTAATCAGCAGGAATAATGATAAGCTATTAGACAAGTCAGCCCACGTGCATCAACCCTCGGCAGCCTTCTCCTTGATGAGCAAATAACTGTTTTCTCCCCTAAGCTCTTTCAGTTCATTTAACTGCATTAGAGTGACAGCACCGAGCCGCCCGTCTGCTCCTCGCCAACGGCTCACAGACATCTCCCGGCGCGCCGAGAAGGCCCTTCCTTCACGTCAGGTGCTTGGCAGCACTGCTGGCCAAGCAAACCCTCCCCTGCTGGCACCCCCGCACCGCGTCCCCGTGCCCCCTGTCCCCGCACCAGCCTGGTACCGCAGAGCTGCTGCCCGGGGCTCCGGACAACCCGGCCCCACGCCCCGGTGGCCTCTGCCCCCCGAGCTGCTCGCTGCTTTCCGCACGCAGCTGAGCACCCCGCCGCCACCCGCGCTGCCCAGGAGTGCCATTCCCAGCCGGAGCAGCTCCCCGACCCGACCCGACCATGCAGGCACAGTGCCACGGGATGCGCGGGGCCGGAGCTGCCCAAGCGGTGCGGCTGCAGCTACTCGGATAAAAACACACATCGGAACAGTTTGTGTCCACCGAAACGCCATCGGTGTTCACGAGTGCATGGCTCTTCAGTGCCCCTCTGCAGTTAAAGGCCTGACAGCATGGAAACACAGCTCGGTGCTGCGAAACACGCGGGTCTAATTCCCTCACCTCTGCTCACCCAGGGAATTACACTGGTTTGCTTGGATGGTAAACAAGCACTTCGGCCAGAATAAACCTCTGTCTACAGACTGGCCTTACATTTGAGTTTTCGAGGTTTTAATACAGAAGAAGTAGGTTTCCATCTTAGAGAGCTGTAATTAAATTTCACACACTTAAAAAAGCATAAGGCCTTGCTGTAATATTTAGGATCACACTAACATTTTTCAGAACACTAATACATCACAGGAAGAATTCTGCATCTTTTATGCATTTCAAAATATTTTTTAAAATTTATCATCATATGACGAATGGTAAGCATCTTCAATTTAAAAAATCCTATTGTTCCACCATATATCAAATTTGGGTATTTCACCAGAAGAGGCAGAAACAGAACAAATGGATATACTTTAATAATAATTTTTTCTTATTACTTCCAATGACAAAGAATCAGAATTCACACACACACACACACACGAGTACTTTTGGTACCTGCTTTCAGCCTGCCTTCTTTTAAAACACGATGCCAACCCCACGGAAGGAGGTACCACATCTGTGAGTCACTGAACAACCTGAAGGCCTACGGGGCTGTTCCTCCATCTGCTTCCCAGATGGGGTTGCTGAGCCCCATGGAATTTTAGTGATGAGAGAACAGTCACCAAAGCAGCACAACTAAGAGTTCAACACAATCCCGACACCTGAGATAATATTTAAAATAAAAAAGTTTGCCTGCAAGGCTATTTTCTGCTGTTACACAAGCTATGCGATGATACCGGACTGCTAATGTTTTCCAAATCCTTTGAGCTTTAGAGATCGAATGTATTTTAATTCTATGACTACATTTTCACACAGCATCATTAAAACCTTCCAAACTGACCTGATGGGTACTGTTGCCTACAGAAGCTGGTGTTTTAGAACAGAACAGCGTGCATTTACTGAGACGTTAGTCATCTGGAACGAGCACTGTGCTGCACAACCAGCAGCGCAGCTCCACGCAAAGTACTGGCTCTCACCAGCCGCAGCAGGACAGGAGCGTGGCGGTGCAAGAGGCACGACTCCGCTCTGCAACTTTTTTGTACGTCTTTACTGTTTTTATGTCAAGGGGCACCTCCAGTTCTGCTTACCTGACTGCACAAAAGAGAAAGAGAAAATGTGAAAACAACCTACCTGGAAATTTCCTGACCATTCTTATCAGTTAGCTGCAAGTATCTTTAGCAAGCCCATCTTCTGCAAACAACAAATACCTCACCAAGGAAATGAACAGCCACTGATATCATTAGTTCTAACTGCTGGCATTAAGAGATATGGCATAATCTCATCTTTTAGTTTTGATCTTCACACCCAGTTCAACTGAAAAATTAAATACAAGCTTAAGGTAAGCAAAAGGTGGCAACTGACATCTCCTTTCCTATTCCACTTCAGTCTTCCCAGATAGCAAGCAAGCACTGTAGTCCTCCATGGATTTAAAATGTACTCACGTATCTTCAGCGATATATTTCTTTTAGAGTTTCACTGAAAGAAAACCAAACAAATGGAAAAATCTTTCTTCCTTATGTTTCCCATAGACACCTCCCATTACAAAATGATTCACGATCCATGTAAGCCTTCAACAAGTGGAACCGGAAGAAATATCACATAAAAAAGGAATATGACTTTATTATTTAACACACCCACCATTTTCTAGGTGGGTTTGCATTACTCATATACATC
Organism: Anseranas semipalmata; assembly: GCA_013399115.1. Taxonomy (NCBI): domain Eukaryota; kingdom Metazoa; phylum Chordata; class Aves; order Anseriformes; family Anseranatidae; genus Anseranas; species Anseranas semipalmata. Next base: position 432,305 of record VXAA01004135.1, on the reverse strand, counting down.
ACATACATTTTCAAATGCCTCAAGTAAAAAGCAGCTAACACAGAGTGTAAATAAACCTATTAAAATCCTAAGTATTTTTTCCAGAACGGAGGCTACTTTCAATCCTGTCCTTAGACAAAATACAGTTTTGCCGCTGAACTCACAGTCCAGGGGATATGTTCAAAAGGCTTTAAACCACCTAATCCTAAGAACACCTCTCAATAACCTTCCCCACAGCAAGTCCAAATTACAACAGCCTCAGTCCCAGCCCTTCTTGGGACACAGCACTGCCCTGAATAACTGCACCACTGCATGCTACAGCCTTCCTTCCTCCCAGGCATCTCCCATTCCCACCTCTCGCAGGCACAGCCCCACCACGCAGCCCGAAGGGAGGAACAGAAACCAGCTGCCTTCCCCAGGCACCCTGCCCAGCTCCGCACGCGCACCAGCCCGTGCTCCCCGACACAAAGGGGCTGAGGTCCTTTCTCTGGGGTTGTGTCTTACCTTTGTCCTGCGTTTCCTCAGTGCATTAGATCAGACTGCCACATCATTCACAGGCAGAATCGCAGGCTATTTTTTATTAGATTGCCTAATGCCTAATGCACAAGGCATTAGAATGAAGCACAAGGGCTAGAGAGTATAGAAAACTGGCTTTAGAAAATAAAGCACATGCCATAAGCACCCCTTTAACACTGCACATACCGGTGAACAGACACAGGTGGTGCGTTTGCACGGAAGGAGGCTGCTGGGGGACACGCAGCCCATCCACCTACACAGGTCTGCGAGGCTGAGGAACAGGGCAGAGGAAGAAACACACAGGGTTTGAACTCTATTACTCAATTCTGTTGTCCTCAGACTATCCTCGCTATCGCCTTTTTTTTTTTTTTTTTTTTTGAAAGCACACACACTCAGGGAATCCTGAAAATATTTTGTATGTTCAATATATGTTCAAACAGTGCCCACAACTCCACAGCGCTGTTCCTACACGCACACGCCAATACACAGGTAACACTCACAGGGCTGGTGTTAAACAACTCTGTCATACGTGGACTGTGCATCACATTCAGCTGTAGAGGAATTGCCTAATTACGTGTCAAACGGCACTAATGCATTACATCTCTCCCAAAAATAAAAGTTCTCAAGATTTTAAATGTTCAGTTCTCCTCCACTGCCTCATAATGCAGTGACTTAAAGATTAAACGAGCTTGTTCTGAATTTCTACACACTACTTATATTTACTGGATCCTGTATTTAGCTCTAGCCCTTATGGCTATCAATTCATTACAAGCCTTTCTTCACTGGCACAAATGACATTTATTAGTTGTACATCTGCACACACAATAAGCTTCAATGTATGAAGAAAACTGACAAATTCAGTGTTGGAGAGATTCTTCCACCCTCTCATCTCCTCTCCATCTAAGTATCAACTCTACATCTTTAGCTCCACAGCGTGCAGGGATTTTTTGGAGCAACGCAAACATGAGGAACCAGTAACACACTTTACAAGAATATGGACACCAGCATTCTGGCACAGGGCAAGGGGAAAAAAAGCAATTTCTGAATAGCTACACAAAAGTAAAAACATTTGTATGCCAGTTTCTCATTCCACATTCAGTTACACCCATCTTTTCCTAGGAGCTTGTCTTTAGTGGTACAAATCCTTTGGGGCACAGACTGCCTTTCTAATCTCTGCTGTACCACGCAGAGTTATGCTCTACAGTAATAACAGCGTCTGTTATGTGTCTGTCTGATGTGTGAGCAGGATCTGGCGAAAGGACAGCTTTTCACATTTCTCTTTAAGGAAATCAGTAGTGTTCTTATCAGTCAGGTCCAAAGAGTCACTAAAGAAGAAGGCAATAGTGTCCTTCAGCATATTTTGTCACATATCTCCACAGGCTCAAGATGACAGGACATGAAGCTAGATCCCTTTGTAAAAGACATTTATGAAGAGGTTTGTCAGGGCAACATCGATTGCAGGACTCTGAGAGGCAATTAGTAAAGAGACCTGGTTATTTGTACCTAACGTGTCTGAGAACGGCAAAGAAGATTTGTCTTCATAAGTAAAGACATACGTGTTGGGGGGGGGGGCAGGTTTTACTTAACTTTTACACATCTAATGTGTAAAAACCAGTGACATCCAGCCACAAGGATGAGACTAATATTCTGTCCTAAAGGGAAGTCGCACCTGGTATTCCGAAGAGCGAGTCTACCAGCTATCAAAATGCCACCAAAATAAAATCATAATCCAGTGACTTCTCCTAAGAACACCAATTGAACAGAAGACAGTTGTTTACAGTTTTGAGGAATTTCTCTCCCTTACTTTAAGTAACGAGGTCTCCACTTCTCCAAATGAGACGTGTGCGAGCAGAGTCGCACCACACAACGGGGCTCTCACTGACCCTGCACCTTTTTTGCGAGGCCCGTATTCCTGACAAAGTACTTCCTCTCCTCTGGGAGACAGGGAAAGAAAAACAAACCCAAATTTACCAGGGAGCTCTTTAAGCAGTCTCTGGCCTCGAGGGATTTCAATCTGAGCCAGAGAGCACCACATGTAAAAGATGAAGTAAAATTAATGCTAATTTCAAGACAACACAGAACGAGTTAGCTCTTGGGAAGAATCTGCATATTAGCTGACCCGAGGACTGAAATCTGGAAGCCACAGAGCGTTTCTGCAGCATCTCGGGGCGGGGGGCAAAAAGGGACGTGACAGAAGGGCGGTATCCCCGACACACAAGGTCACTGTCGGCGGCCGGGGGCACCGCGCGGCTCCCACCGGGCCGGGCTCCGGTCCCTCCGCTGCTTTGTACTGGGCGCTGCCCGCCCAGCTCCGCCTCGGAGACCCGCACACCGCCCGGCCAAGGGCGAGGCTCCGGCGGGGACCCGCTCCCCAGCCCGGGCCCGGTGCCCGCGGCCTCCGCCCCGGGCGCCGCC
>VXAA01004135.1:407921-428896 GCA_013399115.1 Anseranas semipalmata | reverse complement strand
CTCCCGGCCAGGGCCCGCGGCCTGGAGCACACCGGTGTGTTAGGTGTTGTGGCACGTAATGTACAGCCGTTCAGAGGGGAGGTTTCCATCGAGAGTGTTAAACGAACCCCAGGCAGTCAGAGAAAAAGCATGGAAACCCGTGCTGGAGATGAGTGTCACCTCAAACACCGTGCTGGGACCAAGGTTCTCAAAAACTGGTGCTATCCTGGGTCTGGTCATAGAATCACAAAACATCCCGAGTTGGAAGGGACGCACATGGGTCACCGAATCCAACCCCTGGCTCCACACAGGACCACCCAAAAATCAAACCCTATGTCTGAGAGCCTCATCCAAATGTCTCTGGAACTCTGGCAGGCTTGGTGCCATGACCACTGCCTTGTGGAGCTTGTTCCAGTGCCCGACCGCCCTCTCGGTTAACCTTGCCTTGGTCGTGCCAGTCACCAACGTGCCTTCCCCACCAGCACCGACACATGTTGTTGCTCCGAGCGCCGTGCCTGCGCGGGCAGCCAAGAGGCGTGCGACATGCTGCACTGCAGCCGAAGCAAACATGAAATGTTGGCCAACTCCTCAAGAAGGTGCCGCGATATCCTTAATATCCACATCAAGCAGATGGTGTCGCAGATTCAAAATCTCCTTCCAGAAGAAGCACTCACTGGAAACTACACAGAGTTAAACATTTGTTTATTCAGAGATTTTTGCATTGAATTTTACATTGGTTGAGAGATTTTCCAGCCTGTATAGCCTTTGTTTGGTGCTTGTGCAGTTCATCTATAGGTGGATTTGTACAAAACTGCCCACATCAATCCCTAGGGTTGATAAGACTTAAATATATCTGCTTTAGGATGAGGAGGGCTGAATCAGCCCTGCTGGGATTCCAAGTTGCAAATTCAGAGAGTTGAAAGAATTTAAATCTGAGGACACAGTCTTGAACTGCATACTCAGTCATAAATACAAGCTTTACGACTCAGTATTCACTACCATGATCAGGCTGGATTTTTGTTCTGTATTCTGTCTTTGCAGGAGTAGATAGTTCACCTAAGTCTTAATGAGATGAATGAACGTCACACTTCTCATATTAAGGGAGAGGCAACAATCATAAAGGATTTTAGCCAGGAATAACCTCCAAAAGTGACTCCTGAGAAATGCTGGAGACACAAGGAGAATGCAGGTTTCTTGCAACACAAATACCTTTGAGGGAGTTGGGATAAGAGGTGAAGGCACTGTCATACTGTTGGCTTCACCTTTCCACAAGATTCACAATTTGCACTGAGAATCTCTTTTACAGTAAGAAGCTGTCCTGATGACATGCGTGGATTTACTTGCTGTCGAGGTGGGATTATACCCCTAAGTATAGCTACAGCTGCAGTGGTAATTAGCTGTACACTGATTAACTTGGACATCTGAGAGACTAAAATCAGACACAACCTGTGTATATCCTCAGAAAAGACGCTGGACAGTATCCTGAAGAGATGTCGAAATAGTTTGTGCCACAGTCATTTGCTGGAGGCATATCACCACCTAATTAGGTCATCTAGACTGATCAAGACTAACGCAGGAGGGATAATGCCAATTTCTTCCAGCTGCTTTCTGTGTATTTATTTTATTTTCTTAGGCAGAGAAGCTCATAGAAAGATGATGCTGTGGTTACAGTGCATGACTGGTTCTGCTTTCATTACCCACATGGTTTTAGGCAAATCACTTCATGCCTCTGCGTTTTTTGAATTTTCCTACAATGCGAAATATCTTTTCTCCCAAGAGACATTCTGAAGCTTGAAGTCTTCGCTTTTTAGTGACTTCTGTATGGGATATGCTGTGAAAGTATTTGAAAGCAATTGTTAGAAATGTTAGAAAGCTGCAGTACAGCAAGTCTTCTGAAATCCTAGCGCCCTGCAAGTGTTCTTTAATTATGGTGTATGACTGAACAATGAAGGGGGCATTTTCAATCTACGCTTTGCAATAAATATTGAACTCTAAAAACTAAATAATAATGCTCAAAGGAAGGACTTTTAAAGCTAGACATGTTTAAACAAGAAATAAGCAGGACATTTAAACTAGCCCTTTCTGCTAATCTTTTAGTGATAAATGACCCAATTAAGAAAAAAGCAAAGACAAATGTTCGCATGGGTCAAATTATACCTCTGAAGCTCTCCACTTTAATAGCTTAATCATTTGCAAGCAGCCGGCAACCGGCAGGTTAAGAAAAAGTGACAGCGAAGTGTTTTTCACTTAAAGTCTGGATTATCCACCCATTCACAACACTGGCCTCAAGGAAGATGGAAACATCATTACAGGTCTCATCCAGAGACTGCTGGGATCAACAGAAACTTCACCATGCTGCCCACAAAACCGCAATGGAGTGCTGTGAGCCTGGCTGGGCAGTGGAACCGCTGTCCAGTTGTGTCCTTTGGTCCCAGTAGCTGTTGGTAGTGTTCACTGGTTGTCTATACACTTACACTTTTCTTGAAAAAAACTTTTTTATCATCAGCTATAAATAATAAAATGAGCAGTACACTCCCAGAGTTTTGTATTTGAATCTTCTTTTAGCTTTTTGCGAGTTCAAAGCGCTATCGACACAGTACAGCATTAGTCTCATCCTGAGTTGCTTTAAAACTGTGTTAACTGTAACAGCAGGTCAGGGCCTCACTGGGTCTTTCTGGTCTTGCTGCCTCTTCAGAGAGACAGAATCAGTGATGACCACAGTGCACGCAGGCACGATCCCCAGCTTTTTCACCTGAAGCCTCAGTATGCATCCACCTTCACACCATCCGGTCAAACAACTTCAGTCATGGCTCTGCACGCGGCTGCAATGCTCAGAGCCTGCCTGTGGTAACAGCAAGAGCTGCTCGGGCACATCTGGGACACCCAATCTGCTTTAACGAGGAGCAGCCGCACGGTGAGCACATCGGCACGTGCTCCTGCAGCCCAGGCAGAGAGCTATCTGTAAGCACTGCCCTGTTTATGGTGCACAAAATTATGCCCCAATAAGCCATGAGTATTGTACAGAAGGGGAATGAAGATGGCAGCAGCATTAAGATGGATGACGTGTCAGATGGGACTTCCGATCTCCTGAAATTCAACAACAGAACACAGATTTGGACTACTGAAGGATGAAGCTGGGTTTGTGCCAGCACGCCGGACTGTGAACATGGCAAGGCAGGCAGCTGAGCTCCAAAATGCCTCCATCGAGCACAGCTAGCTCGGCCACAGCTTGTGTTTTGGAGCCCTAACTCACTGATTTCACCAGTGGTCTTTGTGGCTGTATTATTTTGTCAGCCTACTGGAGAAAACACATGTAACCAACGGCTTTTATTACTCCTTTGCTATCCAGATTAAATCCCTTACTGTGTAGACTAACATTTTTTAACCTGGTGTGGGGTGAAGCCCTGCCAGCTTTCCCATGTGAGCCTCATCTGCGAAGACTGGAAATGACTGCTCCACGCGCCCTCCTGCACAGCCTGCTCATGCACAGCCCTAGCCCACAGGCTGGCTCCATCCCGGGCCAACAAACCCCTAACTGGGATCCGGATGCTGCTGGCAAGCCAGGCAGTGACTGGGTCTTGTGGAAAAGGGCAGCTCCCTCCGGGTCTGTCCAGCATGGAATCTTGTTTCTCCTTTTCTTATAAACAGGGGTGAGAAGGTAGGTGGGACGTGTGGGAGCAGGAAGTGGTGACAGATGGTGGGCATTTAAAAGACACTTTAATTATGGGACTTGGAGAGAGGCCCTTTATGAAGATAAATTTTTAATTGTTGCTTTTTTTAGAAAAAAAAAATCCCAGCGCTCAAAGGCAGTTCCTGGTAGCAAAAGCTCTGGTCTGTGCGTGCTGTTGACTCTAATCACTTCAACACAGAGAAAAAGAAAATGCTGTGCTTGTTAGAACCCCCTGGTTAAACTTCAACTTCTTCTGCAGAGAAGTGCTTGTTTCCTTCCATCTGCTGCTTTTGCTGGGAAGGAAAATCAGCTTGTTCAGACACCAGGAAGTTCTTCAACATTTGAACAGCTAGCTGTGAATGCAGAAACAGTAACATGCATAAATAATCATACCTAAAAATATCCTGCATGCCAGTCACACGTATAACCCAGCCCTGGAGCGATTCCTCAGTAACATAAGGCTGTCTAAAGTATGCAGATACGTGGGATGTGGGCAGAACAAGGCAGCTGTGGCAGCAGATGCACGTGCCTGGCTCTCTCACACTGTTGTAGTTTTTTCCTCTCATCAAAACATGTTTTGCTTTTACTGGGATCTGCCAACTGCCTCTGATGTCTTGAACTGCTGCTCCTGTCAAAGCCAGGAGCAGCTTTTGCACAGGAGATCAAAGCAAGAGCCAAGACCCTTTGCAATCCACTGAGACCCACTGCACCTGAATTTAAGCCAGACACCTTTGCAAAGTCCAGTGCTGACCCTGGGATTGTGTTAGCAGCACGGTGGGGCAAGGCTGATCCTCAAGTGCAGCAGCTCTCTGTAGCTGAGGGGGGCAAAGCGCAGTAAAAGAAGGCTGTGCAGGTGGCAGGGGACCTGAGCTGTCCACGGGCTGTTCTGATGGCAGCAAACCTGGCAGCCCACAAACCACCACAGAGGGGCACACAGTTGTTGCCCCACAGCTCGCTGCTGTGGGAAGTCCATGGTCTCTCTTGCAGTCAATTCCTGTGCACTCTGTGCCTCCAATATTTGTTTTCCAGACATCACTGAGCCCTCGCCACATTACTGTGGTAAGGCAGAGGCTGCGCAACCCAATGTGGGCTATCTGCAGGCTGGGGGTGCTGGTGCGTGCACCCTCTGGAGCCCTGCAGCAGTTTTAGCTTTGCACACCAGAAGCTGCAGGCATGCTGCAGCAACTGCAATGTTTTCTTCACAGCCACTCCCACAACAAGCCGCATGGAGGCACGTCCACCAGGTTCTCTTCGTGTGGGTGATGCCCAGATAACAGTGGATGCAGGATGAGAAGTGTTCAGACATCAGCCAGGTCCCTGCTGTCCCTCACCTCAGCAGAGGTGCAGCTCCGTCTGGCTCTGACCTATGCTGGTGAAACCCCAGGAGCTGTAATTGCTGCTGGTGTCCGCGGGACCTATGGGTGTCTCACACCGATACGACTCCAGTGGGAAAAGTGGGAAAGCTGTTTCACACAGAGCCACAGGGTGGGCAATAGCCTGTAAGAAAGCCCAGGCTGTCCTGCACAGTAGGAGCACGGAGGAGCCTCTGCTGTCAGCTCTTTGCCCAGCACTGCAACCACGGAAATACCTCCCTGCCTGCCGGCTAACCACTGCTGATGGAAACACACAGCACTTTCCATTTATTTAGTCTCTGTGGCCTAAAACTCTTCCCGAGTCTGACCACAGCCATCTGGCTATGGCCCATCACACCCATCATTCCCCAGCCAAGTGCAAACCAAGCCAGTAGTTCTCAGCACTCATGATGAGACAACATCAGGAGCACTCAGTCTTGCCAGGTCATTTAAATTTTTAAAATAAGAAGAAACTGCATGGGCTGGGTCCTAGGAAAGCAATTTGTATATTATTCTTTTCCTAATGAAAGTTAAATGCTGTCTAACTTTGAAGTAAGAGCTTTGCATCTCAACAACAAAGCTCTCAATTCTCACCAAGGCTGCAAGGTGAGGTTGGGCACATTTCCATCACAGGTTGAAGGGAGCCAGAGCAACGGAAAAAACGTCTTTTTGGAACACCTGTGTTAGGAGCGGCACAGACATCGGCAGGTCACCATTAATACGGCGAGTGCAGAGTTAGGAAGCAGCCAGCCCCCGGGGAGGCAGGCCAGGCAGGGACGCATCGCACCGACACCAGGACCGGGACCGATACCGGTGCCTGGGCAGCCCGGGGCTGCTCAGGAGGGACGCGGGCCCTGCAGCCGAAGCCCCAGAACAACCCCGAGATGCCCTGAAGCATGTCCCTGCAAAATGCTCCCACATCAGATGCGCACGAGAGGTGTTCCTCCCTGAGACGCTGCCCTGGCTCCACTTTACAGGCCTCAGGCTGCCGAGGCACAGCCAGAGCAGCCGACCAGCAGTCGGGCAGATCCTCACAGCGAACTGGAGCATCCCAGCAGAAGCAAGGAGGAATACGGAAATATTAAGGTCTGTCGCCTTTTTAACACACTTGGGGAAAACGTTGTTTCCAGAAAGCCTTGTCCAGCCAACAAAGCACATTTCCAGTGTTCATAATTTTGATTAATTTGAATAGACCTTTAGCAGCCTAAGGACTTAATTATTGGGTCTAATTAACTGCTTATTTAAATGCTAATCCTACACAATTTCAGTGAAAGCATTCACGTAAATAAACCGAATTCACCCGTGTTTGCAGAATCGGGGTCTCTCACCATTACTGCTACATCAAGCAGCCCAGGAGCCGTCTCACGACACGAGGACTCGCGAACACATTCACACAGACTCCTAGAACCAGCGGGGATCAGTTCGCCGCTAGAAAAGCTGCTTTATTCCCCATTTTCACGTGTGGGGCCCGGAGGATAGTGACAGCGATACGGAGGGGCGTGAGCAGCAGGACCCGCTCCTCACGCACCGGGCCGGGNATCATCCAGGAGACGTACGCGCAGGCCAGCGAGTGGGCCGCCAAGTACATCCGCAACCGCATCGTCCACTTCGCGCCGGGCCCCGGACGCTTCTTCACGCTGGGGCTGCCCACAGGTGGGTGGCAGCGGCCGGGGTCGGGGCCGGGATCGGTGCTGGGGTCGGGATCGGGATCCCTGAGCGCTCCGCGGCTGGCGGGCTGACTGACTGACTGACTGACCGACCGACCGCCGCGCTGGTTGTCTGCAGGCAGCACGCCGCTGGGCTGCTACAGGAAGCTGGTCGAGTACCACAAGAATGGGGACCTCTCCTTCAAGTACGTGAAAACCTTCAACATGGACGAGTACGTGGGTGAGTCGTGCCGGGGAGAGGCCGCGTTGGGGGCGGGCGGGACCGGCCGCTGTGCCCCTGTTTGTTTGGGAACGGAGCCTGGTGCTGCAAAGCATTGCTCTAGGCACTGCCCGGGGAAAAAAAAAAACAAAACTTCAGCTGTTCTGTGTGACCGAAACATTTGGTGTCATTCTCTGTTTTGCTATATACTACCTATCTATCTGCACACTATAAATGAGTTGTTAATTAGGCACTGCTGTCAGCCTTTTGGAGGGGCTGATGTGCCCTGCTGCTAGCACTCGGTACAGCAGCCGCAAAGCTCTCCTTTGTGCGCTGCGGATTCGGAGCATCCCATCCGCAAATGATTTAAGGTAGAAAGGATAAAATTTGCATTACCAGAGGGAGTTAGCAGGGACAATCTGAAACCCTGTATAAGAAATATTAAAGAGCATCAGGTGTTGCCTGATACTACACACATTAGACCCTGCTGTGTTTTACCTGAACGTAGGTATTGACCAGCTGAGGATCCGTTTTATCCCTGTAAGCTGAGATAACATGCATTATTAACTACCACCTTTGTACTTGGATTATAGAGGTCACTTTAGCTGCAAGTCCCTTAAAGGGCTGATGTGTTACCCATCAGAGTGACCTTCAGTAACAGATACACCCGCCTGTTAAGATAGCAGAGGACTGTTTCATTTCTGAAGCTGTGATGAAGTAGCCTCTTCAGAAGAAAGAGTGCAGAGAGATTAGTAGAGAAGGCCTAGAGCTCCAAAGGTGAAAAACATACAGGGTAATTATTTGCTAGCTTTATACCGGTCAAGAAGTTTTTTGTGAACAAAATTTATCAAGCAGTGTCAGGGAATAGTTCTATGGGTTTATAGCATTCAAGGGAAAAAAATGGATGCAATAAATTATCTCACAGGCTTCTACACAGTTTTGAAATTGTTTTTGCTAAAACAAACTGTGAGGAAGGCTAAAAAGGCAGTAACAGACTAGGCACAGTGTGTGCCTGCTTTTCTGGAACATCCATTGCATGTTAATATGAGGACATGCCTTATAGGAGCTATTGTGACTGATTTAATTTTGTTATTTGGGGAAGTAAAACAACTTCCTTGAAATTCAAGGAAGTCACATAGGACAGACAGAGAAAACAGCGCTGTATTACCAGAGCCACCGGAAGAGCATGCAAGTGTGTGCAAGTGCTTTACGTTACAGGTGACATTAGTCCTGTGCGTGCTCTGTTACCAGGTCTCCCAAGGGATCATCCAGAAAGCTACCACTCCTTCATGTGGAATAACTTCTTTAAGCATATTGACATCTCGGCAGAAAATGTTCACATTTTGGATGGGAATGCAGCTGATCTACAGGCAGAGTGTGACGCATTTGAGGATAAAATCAAAGCAGCTGGAGGAATTGAACTCTTCGTTGGAGGTGAAAACCTGAAGGACTGGCAGGAAGCGCTGCCTTTCCTCTACCAGCTTTCTCATTTATTATCTGGAGAGTTAATTTTAAAGGCAGTTGAGTGGATTTGCAGTGAAAGGCACCCCATACGCCATTTCCCTGAGTGTTCATGTGCGCTGGCAACCTTGTTTTCTGATGTCCTGCTCCCCCAGTTTAAATATTTCAGTTCAGTAAGTGAATTGTTCAGGAAATGGTTAACAGGAGAACCAGGCAGGGCTAGAATTTTACCAAATACAAAATGTGTTACAATAACCTGGAAGCTGCTAGAAGTAGCCAACAGGAGCTGAACACGAGCTTTTTCCCATCCTTTTGCCTTTAAATTCTGCCATTTACTTTACTCTATTGTTGTCCGAGCAAAACTGGGGAAGAATCTCTATTGACTTCAGAAGGGGAGTCCTTCAGAGGACAGCTTTTGCTGTCATTGCTACCAGAAGCAAATTCGAGCTTGAGCAGAGAAATTGCAAGTGTGTTTCTCAGATCTGTATCTATTCCTGGGAGTGTTGAATGTCCCTGTAATAGGAGTGCTGCTGGTTCTGCTTCCTACAATAACCGTTTCAGCCAGTGACCAACTTCTCAAACTGTCTCTGTCACAGGTATTGGCCCAGATGGTCACATCGCCTTCAATGAGCCTGGATCAAGTTTGGTGTCCAGGACGCGAGTGAAGACGTTGGCTATGGACACTATATTGGCTAATGCCAGGTTTTTTGATGGTGACCTCTCTAAAGTCCCCACAATGGCTTTGACAGTCGGAGTAGGCACTGTCATGGATGCTAGAGAGGTTAGGAGAAAAGCAGTGACTTCATACGATAGTTCTAGAGCAGGGCTTCGTGCAGTAGCTAAACGTCGGCCAGTCTTGGAGCAGTAGTGCACCCTGCTGGCGAAGGCCAGCTTATGCTTTTCCTGCCACAGCCAGCTGAACACCCAGTCCTCCTGCTTTCTTGCATCTTGTACCACTACAGAAAGGCTCTTGATCCATTTTCTATTTTTGCTCTGCTAACATTTTTGTAACCCTGCAGTACAGCTGTGATCCACAGAGAGCTAGAAAGGCTTTTGGAGAATGTCTGATTAAGAAGCTCATCTGGTAAAATAACATCAAGTCAGCCAGTGATTCTTGCAGTTATTCCACATCATGAAGGCTATATGGGATGTTTTTTAACTGAGTCTGTACCTTGATCTATACTTGTTAAGTCTCAGTGTACAAGTGCCTCACAGGGGAGCTCAAAGTGTCCAGATCACTAAAATGACCCACTGGGCTATCATTTAATTGACAAATACAATGTAGCCAGAGTAAACAGGATTTGTGATTCAGTGGAATACCTCTGGGAGGATGATAAACCTTACCCCCCCATTAGGGATTGGGGCAGCTCTCTATTAGTTCAGCAAGGTGTGGATTTGCTCTCCCTCAACGAGTCTTCTAGACCCTAACTGCCATCCTCTGTGTCTTGGAGTCCAGGTGATGATTCTTATCACAGGAGCCCACAAAGCCTTTGCTTTGTACAAAGCCATCGAGGAAGGTGTCAACCACATGTGGACAGTATCTGCTTTCCAGCAGCACCCCAAGACTGTGTTTGTGTGCGATGAGGATGCCACACTGGAACTCAAAGTTAAGACGGTGAAATACTTTAAAGGTAAGTGTCTGACCAGGCGAAGCAGCTATTGTGCTTAGTTTTTAAGTGGCACAAGCCATGGTTTCTGTTAAATGTTTTTTTAATCAACTCCCAAAAGAGTACATTCTTTAAATACAACAGCTGAAATGTACAGCAATAAAAGTGCAAAAGTCAGGCTTATTTCTGTGGCCATGGGAGCAAAGGAGCACCGATTCTACTAATGTTTAATTTCATTAGCATCCAATGAATGAGGATTTTGCTTTATGTCTACTGAAGTCATCTTTTTACCTGCTACATTAGGTTTAATGCTGGTTCATAACAAGCTTGTGGAACCCTTATACAGCATGAAAGAGACAGAAGCAGAAAGAAGCCAGTCTAAGAAGCCTTACAGCGATTAATCTCTCACTGTTCAGAGTAATGCTGAGCCATCTTTTCTATTGAAAACCAGCTGCAAAGAAAGGGAATTGCTGCAGAAACTCATCTTGTATTTGTTCTTAAAATAGCAAAATGATGATGTACTTGCTTCTCTCCATTAAAAAACAGATGTCAAACACCTGCCTTAACTAACCAAATGAGGATGTGATCCAGTATACTGTGTTCCACAAACTTCCACCACTAACATTCTCTGAAGGTAAAATCCAGGGAGAATGAGTTGTTTAAGCAATGAACCAACTGTAAGCATGTGGACTGAAGGCCCCAAAACTTAAATGTGAAGATGGGGAAATACAATAGGTAATCCCTTTGGAATTTATTTCCTTGAAATTCTGACAAATACATTGTGTCATTCCCCCTCTACAACCTACTCCTGGGTGATACTCATTTAAAATGGGAATGGGTCTTGTTTAGCCTGGAGAAGGGAAAGTATCAGCACAACTTAACAGTAGCCAGCTTCATAGCTATGAGGAGGTCATCAAGAAATAGAAACCAGGTGCTCCTCCACAGTGCACCAGGGGAAGATGAGAAGAGACAATAGGGCATGAGTTGAAACAAGACGTTCACATTGGAAAAAACTTCCCTGTGAGGACAGTCCAAGCAGAGGGGCAGGTTACGCAGAGAGTTTGTGCAGTCTCTGTCCTTAAGAGGTTTTCAAGACCAGACTGGATACAGCCCTGGCTGAACCCTGCTTTGAGCTGGATGTTGGATGTGAGACCATCTCAGACAAAGGGATGCTTCAAACAGCATTTACCAGTGCAGTGCCATTAATGCAGGTAACGGTTAGCTCATGGATCTATAGGATTTTATTTGTTGCTACAACTCTAAAAAGCCTTACATGTTCAGTTTCAGGGTATAATTTTATCTGCACTGGTGCTTTATAATCTACAGCAGGGTAGATTTGTTCACATTAAGTGTTAAATTACTTCTGTTTGTGTTGCTCAGTACTCCATCATTTGTGTCAGTGCAGAGCCTGAAGCAGTAAGTTCTCTGTCTCCCCTTCCCATGCTTTACATTGTTACAAGGACATATCAAATAAGCCTCAAAGGAAAAATTCTGTTCCCTCTGACCTCAGCCTGTGCTTAATTACAGAAGCCCCATAGAGATGGGCAACAGCCTGTACTGGCAAGACCCCACCAATTCTGAAACTTGATTCATGGTTCTGGTATGGGAAGGGCTCCCATCAAATGCAAGATAAACTGGGGAGGATTTGTTTTCTTTATGTGAAAATTTTGTGAGCTGTTGATCTGTAACTTTCTACAGTAAATACCTTATTTTTTTCTAGTCACCTCGACTCTATGTGCTGCTCAGTCTCACTGTGCTAGTGAAACATGGAAGAATGCATGTGGCTGAATGGGACTTGTAATGCCATCTTTGAACAGCAGCAACAAAAGCTTCAAAGCTTAAGACAGATCTGTTATTTTGAACAAGATTTTCTGTTGTCTAGGACCAAGGCTGTACTGAAAGCAGTTTGGAAGAAATAGCTACTGCTGCTCCGTACCTTAAGGGCTCCCCCCCCCGGCCTGTGTTTACTGGCAGGCTTTCCACAAAACTGGCCTGCTAGGCAGTAGCCATCTCATTTAAAAAAAAAAAAAAAAAGGGGGAATTTCTAAAGGTAAAAGGAACAGGTCACAGATCTCTACCACAAAATGTCTGCAAATAAACACTCATTCTGTGCCTGCACAGAAAGGGAGAGGGTGAGGGGGCAGTACCTTGCAAGAGGAAAAATTACACACTGAGGAAGAATAACTGCACCGCATTTACCAGAGTTGCTTGCCTTGTTCTCTTTCCTGAAGACAGGATCTGGTTTTAGCTGTCCCACCTTTGCAACACCAGCTGATTGTCCTGGGAGTGCACTCACCTGCTTGTCTGCTCCTCAGAGGGTCTGTCCTCCTCTGTCTTACTGCAGAGCGTGGGAGCTCCAGCGTAGGGGTCACTGAGGGCCCAGAATTCATGGGCACGGTGGGGACTGCTTCATCACTCCTCTCTCTAAAAGTTCTTGGAAGCAGAGGCAGATTATTGGGCTCTGGCAGACATCCCTTGCCATGGCTTTTCATCCCAACATACCCTTTGGTCTCCAAATCCTTTCCTCAACCCCCCTCTGTCCTTCTCCACCTCTCTAAGAAGGGACCTGCACAGCCTTCCATAGGCTTAAGAGATGCAGCAGCATCTCCTCCATCCTCCAGGTGGGAAAACAGGGTTGAAGCATACGCTCCACCTTGTGACAAACATTCCCTGTCTGCCCGCATCTGCTGTTTAGCAAAAACTGTTTAGCTGTTTTTCCAAAAGCAGGCTTCTGGTCACTTTTAATTCAGGCTGTGGAGTTAAAAACTGGGGCCAGCATGCAAACCATTGTGGGGACTGTAGCAAAAGCTGGTGTATCCAATGCAGTGTTTCTGTATCAGCTTTATGATAGCCACCATGTATCCCTTAGGGGCTTGTATATCCCACAAAAACTGGGATCCCCTTGCTCTAAGGGCACTTTGCATACATAAACATGCAAACTTCTATCCCAGTAAGCCTCATGCATGAACCTCACTTAAAAGTTTTGCACAAGCCCAGCTCTGGTGCGTGTCATTCTACAGAGACCCCCGTGAGAGCGACTCTACCCTGCAGCACACAAGCGCTAGAGCTGACAACCACCCACAAGTACAAGAGCAGTCCCACACCCTGATCTCTGCTTAGATACATGTGCCATAATGAAGACAAACTGGGAGACAACTATGTTTACTGTCTTAAAGTGAGTTTAGTGCATGTGAAAGGTGCAGGAAATACAAGTTAAACCACATACAATGTAAACTTTCCCTATACACTGTCCTAAGAGAAGAGAATCCACTCTTACTCTCTTAGCATTTTAATCACTGCCAATTCTAATAAAGACTTCCATCCTTTGCAAAAGGAACTAAATCAACACTCTTTTTGGCCAGATATCTAAGTAAAATTTATTTACTATCAATCAAAACTGAGAGGTGTTCACCTCAAGTTTCTGAAAAGTTTTCAAGCTCCTGAGCTATCCATCCAGACCCTGATATTTGTTTTAAACACAGCACATGCAGTTTTAATTTCAAAATAAATTTTTAGACCATTCTGGAAGTGGAAAACACTCCTAAACAAATTAGTGGTTCCCTCCAGTAATTACTTTCATGCTCCCAAAACTACTTACTGAGCTTTCAGGGGGAAAAAATGTTCTTTGAAATATTTTGAAAGGAAAGAACAGTGGAAGTAAGGGATCTAGTCCAGAAGCAAAACTATCAAATAATCAAATTCCTTGCATGAAGACTTTGTAAAAAATAAGTTATTTCATCATCTGGTGAGAAAAACAAGGTAATTTTCAGTATTTTGAAGAATTCAAATTAATTATGTGTATCCATAAAAATGTGTTTCAGTATTTGACATATTTTTCATCCTCTCACTGGCCAGACTCAGTTCATTGCTTTAGCACTCATCACAATCAAAATAAGGACAGGCAATTTAAGTTAATACAACAGCAACACAGATCAGTCATCAAGTTGATACAAATTTCAGGAAATGGTTGTTGGTCATTTTCTGCCAAAGCATTCAGTAAAGGACTTGGGCATTACAACCAGTAAGAGGGAGCATTAAGGATAATCAACTTTACCATTGCTAGAACTATCAGTGACAGAGCAATGAGCTGCTTTCACAGAAACAGCTCAGGAAATGCTATAGAAGCAATGGGCTCAGTCACTGAATACAGAAGAAATTTCCGGTGTTGTTTCAGAAAGCTTTCCCTGTCCAAGCAGCATAACTTATAGCTGCAATGCTCTTTCTGGAGCTATTTATAAAACTGCCCTAAATAACACAATGGGTACTAGCTAAGATCCTTGGAAGGGTCAGTCTCCCTAAAGAAAACTCCAGAACATTTATATGATTTGGTGGTTTGGTTTTGTTTGTTTTTGAAAGAGGGGCACCTCTTGGTATAAATTTTCCCAGTTATTTTCAAACTTCTGACTGGTTATATTTGTCTTTAGCAATGGATATGATTATTAGGACTTTCAGTGGTGGTCCTGACCACAAGATGGGTAAAATGGTCTCCTTTGGTTCTGACAACAGCCTCTGAAGAGTTGTGTGAGAATCCTGCAGTGCAAGGTAGTATCATTAATCTATCACATGATGGTACTGAAAAATCAAACAGACTTGACACAAAAATGGAAAGCATCTGTCTCTGATTTCTTCAGCTTTTGTTGCTGGAGAAAGCTCTACTAGTCTTCATCTTCAGCTTCCCAGAACTCACCATCAATATGCATAGCTTGAAACAATCTGCAAGACAGTCAAGAATTTACATCGGGAAGGAAAAGAATGCAAAATTTGAAGAAAGAAAAAAAAAAGTGTCAAATACAAAAACAGCTCACAATTTTTGTATCATAGAACACTCATTTTAACTGACTTTGAGGACTGCAGCACAAGCTACTTTGCACTTCTACAGCACTTTATATCAGAAGGTCTTACCTTACAAACATGACATCTCAAGAAATCCTTGAAAATATTAATAATCCAATTTATCTAGCATGCCGCAATTCCTAGTTAGTTTAAGCAGTATATAATTAGCAGCCAAGCCTGCCTACTTCAAACAGCTGACAATCCTGTCAGACAATACAGAGCTGGGCAAACAACTGCAACATATAAGCAGGGCAAACAAAAGGGAAGCAAATGTTTTTTTGTAAAACAGATCAGCTTAGTCAAGAGAGCTAGTAGTTAAGCTAAACTGAAAGAAAAAAAAAGAACAGGAGACACTAGGAGAAATACAGAAAGGAAAATGGGGCATGAAGTGAAAAAATGCTGTTGGGAGAAAAAAAGTGCTGAAAAAGAAGGTTCAAGAACAAGAAAAAATCCTGTCAGCCAATTTTATTAANAAATTTTTTAAAAAAAAAAAAAAAAAAAAAAGGCAGAGTAAGTGGTGGAGTATTGAGCAAAATGCTGGTATTTTGAAGTCTGTATCCAGACACCTGTGTATCACAGTGATGGGCCTGTAACACAATGGAATACACACAAGCTTACTGCTATTACTACACCTCTCTGTCCTGCCTGCCCTTTCATTTGTCCAGCTAACAGCGATGTCCTTTGTCTCTTGATATATCCCCAATAGTGATGATGTAAACTAAGCCTACAGCTTTTTAGAAGCAAAAATTTCTTGCCCAATTCCTGTGTTGCACTATCACATATTCAAGGAAACATTTCACTACAAGCTGTCTCTCAGTCAGAGGCAGCAAATAAAGCATCATGAATAGGCCCAGAACACTCCTCCAGAACATTAAAACAAAAACTCATGAAAACCAAAATCATATCACAAATCACTCCTCTTTTTTTTGTTCTTCTTGTTGTCAGATCCTTTTAAGTGCAAATATAAGAAACTGTATCTTATACTGTATAGCTACAAATTTCAAGATAAGAATAATCTAGGAGAGACTAAAAAAAAAAAAATACGTAAGTGGTACAGCACTAGAAGTAACACTTGTAAATACATACCGATTAAAGCATGGGGAAGATGGATCATTGAAGTGCCTGTATGGGTTCACCCTTGACAGAGAACCCATACAAAGCCAGCAGAAGTACTGCATGCAGCCAGTACATGTCATTTTGTTACAACCATCTAGTTTCTGGCAGGGAAAAGAAACAAGAAATAGCAATAACAAAATCTTACCATGTCAGTCTTCAGGCCTGTCTGTGGATGATACCAGTCCTCAAAATCATATCAGCTAATGAATGCGTTTTACCCTGACTCTATCATAACACTGGTATTTTTTCACTGTTCAGGTGAACTAGGAGCTAGAATCACAAAACTGTAAATCAGTTCTATTGCTAACAATACAGGAAATTACTATTTTTTCTGAAGCTGTTTATTTACCAGTTGTAGCCTGAAACAGCAGTAGCCTGAAACACATGGAAAACAAAGAGATTCATATGGATGTTGAGTCAACCTGGATCTTTTCAGTACAGGAGACTGAACACTGTCAGCTGCTGTATTTACTCAAGTCCCTGAGCTCTAGAAACATGACTGCCTCTTCTATACATCACAGACAAGAGTGAAAAATTCTCTACCAGTTGCTAGAAATTTACCTTCCCTGCAGAACTTGCACACTAGGAATAAATCTCTGATCTGGCCTAAATATGGAACTGACTTAACAATTTATGTTAGTTTCTGTTAGGAGTTACTATGATTCTACAGCCTTTCCCCAGCATGCTCACCTCTATAGGAGTACCACAGCAAGGACAAGACTTTGAGTTCTTTTCTAGCCATTCTTTACTCTCCATCTCCTCAAGGGCTTTCTGAATCACTCGTTTGCCATAGCGCTGTTCCAGAAACCTTTTAGTTGCCTCATCTGCTTCTAAATATTCATTACGCAAATCCATCAATTTCTCTGGGGAGTAAAACAAACAAACAAAAAAAACAGCTTTTGTATTATATATGGAAGTCAAAGGAAGCTAACATAATTAAAAAGCAAGTAAAACATTAGAATACATAAGAACAAGATGATAATATTAAAACCCCTCGATCTCATAATTCAACTGGTTTACAGCGTTTCATCACAAGAGAACAGTCAATGATATTAGAACAAATCTACAATATAAAATGAACAGAAAAACAAATACTTTTTCCTCAACACACATTTAATGCAACTTTATCACATGATTTCAAGGCCAAAAAGACAATGAAGCATTCACTTCATCCAATATCAGCTCTGCCAAAAGAAAGAAGTGGATTCACAGGAAAGGGTAAAAAAGGACACACAAAATTATTCTTCCCTTGCTTGCTATGGCCTCTCCAAAGTTGGCAATCAGCAGTTTAGGGACTTCCTAAGCTGGGGAGTGTCATGAAAGCAATACTTTTTAATTGCCAGCAGCAGACCTATTCCAAATGAATCTGTCTCAGCTCACGTGGTGATGAGTTTCCTTGTTTAATTTCTGACTTTTTCACACAACACCAAATTGCTTCTTGATCTGTTTCTGAAATACGATGACTCACCTGCCGTTACTTTACACGGTGAGACCCCATGGTAAGTCATCTTACAGAGAGTACAAAAAGCATAGTTGCAACGGGAACATATGCCCATGGTGCAACCTGGTTCTTGCATGACCGGTGTCTGACAGCCTGGGCGAGGGCAATACACTACATCCGCCATTAAATCCAAGCTAGACTGCAGAAGCAGGCGGTCATAACGTGCAAACAATTGCTCTCCAACCAACTCTTTAACCTAAGCAAAGATCAAAGAAAGATTATGTTCATTTGAAATTCTGAGTCTGCTAGCTTTGGCAAAAAAACATAAGTCGATGAAAAAAAAAGTACCTACAGCTGGGATGGATTCACTTTATATTCTCCAATACAGGTCATGAAATTACTCCTAGAAATGCTATTTTAATAACAGTTAAATAATCAAATGAAAAACATGCAGCATCAAATGCAATGGGACGTTAATTCAGGCCTCTGACCAATGCCACTGCTAATACAGTGGGCAGAATGTGCCATGTTATCCAGTTTTAACTAGGATGCTCAGTGTGGCTCAGAGTATGAAAAAAATTTCCCCAGGTGTATTCCCAATGCTCACCATTAAAAGCCACACCTTGTCGTCTGCAATTACTGGTCAGTTAGCAGAACTCTACCATCACTGCTTGCATACTTCTATTACCTGGCCAGGAGTAGCAACAGAAGAACACTGCGGTTCTGGACAGTTGAGGCAGTGGACCTGACCATCCCTGATCTGTATTTCAAAGTAGTCCTTCAGGCATGCTTTGCAGTATACATGGCTGCACTCGGTGAAGTACATACATTCACTGCCCAGCTTCTCACAGAAACAGATATTGCACAAGTACATCTTACTGTTAAAGCACTTTCTTCTCTGAGCCTGATCAAAGTCCAAGATCTCCCTAATCAGGCTTGACAGAGATTCCACATCCTGTACAGCTCTTTCATCAATGACTTCTTCTTCAGCTGCTGCAGAGCCTGCTGCACCACCACAATCCTTCTCAGCATCTAGAGGGACCAGAGGTGTCCTACTCTTCGTATTCCCTTGATGGCACATTTTTAGCTCATATGGGGAGGAAATATTCAGGTAACTCAGCGTTTCTTCCTTTAGAAACTGCATCCAGGCAAATAAGACCACACAGCCTCGATTCTCTTCCCATACGTTGTCTAAATGTTTGCAAAGAGCACTGAGCTAGAAAAGAAAACCACAATTTCAGATTTCAGTACATTCTGACAACTCATTACTGTTTTCCTCTCCCATGGTCCTCCTTTAATGCAAATTTAGATTTCAAATTCTGGAGTTTTTATGTAGACATAAAAGACGTAAAAATAATGCTCACAGACGCAAGCTTTCAACTCTCAGAAGGGTGACCAAATAAAAACAGGTAGGAAGCAAAAGAGCCAACTGAAAGAGAGATGTAATTGTGTATGTCTTAATTTTACTTTCATCTACTACATTAACATCCACCAGAGCACTGTTAATTGTGAACTTACTCATGACCCCAAAAGCTCTGCTAAAATGTTAGAACTACTTTGCAAACCTGTGCTTGGGAGAGCCATTTGCCACTGAGGGTAAACATGGGTGGGGAGGTTGATGGGTAGTCTGGTGGGAGTTCAAAATTCAGCACGAGTGGAGGCAGAAAGCAAACAGTGTGTTCAAACCCATTGTTCTGGAGGCTGTCTGTGGAATTGCCTGAATCAAAGACGATTGAGACGATGTGAGAAATAACAAGAAAATGCAAACCAGTGAGCTGTAACTATTTACAACAGCACCCAAGACCTCTCTTTTCATTTGGTAATTTCTCAGTTTAAAATGACTTATTCAACCCCATGCCAGTGCCATAAAATGTCTTGGGGTTGTATGGGGTTAAATCAGTAAATACTAGTACTGTGAAGTATCAGATCCTGCACAAAACAAGAACCTAGAAAGACACAACCTCAAGGAAAATAAATAAATAAATGAACTTGATTATTCCAACAAAATACTATTATTCATCTATAATTTTAAAGCTCGCTGAAGAGGTTATATGTACAAGTTTGAAACTGCCCACTCAGACACAAAACCCAAAAATATCACAAGCAGAGGATAGGCTCAGTCACAGCTTTGTCTGGTAAATATTCCTATAGGTTACTAGAGCATTTGAGTATGCACCAGGAAAACCTAATTTCAGGATAACAAAAAACATCTCAACTCACCACTCACAAAAATTTTGAAGTTTGAGGGCAATTCCAAACAAATTCTTGTTTCTCCTCCTTGGGCAGACTCGGCTCTCTTAAACTCATCTTCATCATAAATGCTAGCCAAAGCCAGCAGCTCATCCTCCTGAGCTTCTTTGTCTTCTGAAGACATTTAAATTTTCTGTGGAGTTAACACCACTCTACAAGATCAACTGAGTTAACGCATCCTATTCAAATAATTAATTTGGGGTATCCATTTTACACTACTACAATAAGATTCAGAAACCAAACTAACCGATATAAAACAATGCAAAATATAATTAAACTTTTTTACACACTGAAAAAAATGTAGATAACTTTATAAAATACAAAATACTAACAGAACATTAAAAAAAAAGCAAATTGTCTGCAAGTGTTAGTGGCTAAAGACAGCTGGAAGAACAAAAGGGAAATACACTGAAGGCAAAAGTGACACAGGGACATTTCATTAGTGTTTGAAAGGGAAAACATCAGAAAACAAGAAAAATGAATTAGTACCAGTATCTCTCGGCCACTGTTCTAAAAAATACATTTACAATTAAAATCGTTGAAGTTATCAATAAGGAGCTTCAAATCCTACACAGGCATCCTGTAGATGCACTCCTCTAACACTTCAGTTTTAGATTTGGTGAAATAAAACCATGATTAATGGATTACCTGTTTATTTACAACTGCGCAGTGACAAAGTTGTAGATACAGGTTACTGCCCAAGGACAGCCACGTTGGTAGAGCCAGAGCAGAGACCCTGATCATTCCTTTGGGAGAACGGGAGGTCAGAAACTTTTTCGCATATAAGGCAAGAAAAACGTTGACTTCGTTGTCAAAGTGCATAGGGTTATGGCACCGGTATTTATGATCTCCCTGTAGCCAAACAAACAAAAAAAGCTCACAGGGACTGAAGTCCTCTCGGTATTTCCATTATGAACCGTAACAAACGTTTCACCTGAGCAAGCACACTCAGTAATTCAGAACAATTCTCTGCAGCTCCAATAGCAATAACCCACATCTAAGTTCTGATCACTGCAACCCCAGCGGCTGCCCAGAGTGACTCAGGAGCCTTGCTGTGGGCACCACCAAAGCCAACAGAAGTCCCACACTGCTGCTTCACGCACACACACACCATTCACAGAAATTATTCATTGCTAACAGCAAGGAAGAGGCAGTCCTTCCGAGCGAGCAGAAAGGAGAAGAAAAAACATGACAAGAAAGGTGAAAAGAATTAAGAAGAGAAAAAAAAAATCGCTCCCAGACACAAGCAAGCTGCAGCTATTGCTCCAATTTCAGGCCGGCCTGCCTTATCGCGCAGGCACACCCGCACCGCACGCAGAGGCTCCAGGGCCGCGCCTCGGCCGCTGCGGGCAGCGACGGCGCCGGGCAGGGCCGGTCCCTCCTCCGGGGGCTCCGCGGGC
>VXAA01004135.1:390108-407622 GCA_013399115.1 Anseranas semipalmata | reverse complement strand
GGTGGAGGCGCTGGAGCCGCGGCTGGGCCCAGGCGGTGCCGCCCAGCACCGGCGCTGCGGCCCGACGCGCGCCCGTCCCGGCGCAGGGCGCTGCCCACGTTTACCAGCCGGGCAATTCAGCGTAGGCAGGTGTCGCTGCTGTGTAAGACAGCCTGAAGAGATATCCCAAATATATAGAAGCTGCGGTAGCCAAAGCTCGGTAACTAGGGCTGCAGCCTGCCACAGGGCAGGCTTGAGAAAATCCTTACTTGACAAGCAGGCCTAGCAAGCACAGGGCCCTTTCCCCCACCGTTTATTGACTGGATTTGAATCGATTCCTGCAAAGCAAAACTCCACTCACCAGCAAGAAATATGTCAACACCTGCCTAGAGAGGTTAGCTCTAACAAGGGACACAGCTTTTACATCTACCCCAACACCCTTTTCTCATTATAATCAACAGTTTAAGAAAGTAATCCAGTAGAATCCAGTGCATTTATTTCTTTCCAATGTCTGAATGGGTGTTTCAACTTTAGATTTTAACACATACAAATTAATGGTTGCAAGTTTAATGACAATCAGCACTAGAAGCAAATTACTGCATAAAACTCATAGAAAAATGGTTTCTGATCCTGAAAAAGAAAAACAAGCATTCCAAATGAAGGCCTCATGGAAGCAAGCATACCCCTTTAAAAAAAGTTAGGAACTAGTCAGTCAACTCTCAGTGTAGGCAGCTGAACTACAAGTCTTCATTCTTCCTACAAGCACCTAGTTTAGCTAGAGACAAAGAATTTATATAGTCTAATGAGCTGGGGAATATACACTTTCATATTTAAGAGCACATTCATAGTCTGACCTGTTAGGAGTGTACAGTTACTATTCTACATAATAGTAAATGAATTTGGTTTTGGGCTGACTATCCATGATGTGAGGATACCAGCTAAGGAATAAAGGTATGATAACACTAACCCACTGCTTTGCATACCTTGTGCAAGTATTAATTGTTTAAGTGCAGATCAAAATAAATCTAGAGACATGTGTTAACACTTAAACAAGGGCTAGACTAAGGTAAGTAGATGAAAGACTATGCTGCAGGCTCCAAAAGAGCAGCATCCCTCCCCCATTATTTTCTCACAGTCCCAGCATTAACAGGCACTTTCTTATAAAGACTTGCTATGATCCACAAGAGAAAGTGAACAGTGTGACAAATTAGACTTGAGCTTGTGCAGTCTCACTTCCTTAAAAGACTGAGCATGAACATGCTTAAAAAGGCATACAGTTTAGGGCTGTTTCTGTAGGTCTTGTAAGAATACCAGAAACTTCTAGCTACAATGACTATGGCGAGAAATACTGCTTATCTGATCAAGCAGTTGGCTACCTAAGTATTCTGACTTTAGGCAGTGACCAAACCTCTCCAAAGACTACTAAGAGTGCTGTGGTATTCACTTGCTTCAGTTTGTATTCAGAAGGTACAAAGTTGACAACTTAAAGCTTTATTGTAGTTTGCAATAATATAAACAAGTACTGAAATTTAGTCAATGTCCATTTCAGGAAGCTTCTTTTCTGTAGCTGTTGGGGCAGCTGCAGCAGCACTCTGTTCAGCAGTCTGGGACCCACTGTTGTTATCTCCCTGGCCTTCTACTGGTCCATTCGGTTCAGCTGGTTTCTGCTCCTCCTTTGGGAGTTCAACTTTGGGTTTTGGCTTTGTGACTATAGGATTACAAATAGTTGTCAACTCCTGGAAAAGAAATTAAATACTATTAGAGATGTTCATCTATCAACAGCTGTACTTCAACATGTTTGTCACATCAACTTGACACCAACTGGATATCCAAAGTTGAAGGTTAATGTTCTCTTGTACATGTTTGACAGGTAAATAACCAATCACTGTCCTATTACAGACTTCTCACCTCAGTCTTCCTCTAAGCACACACAACTAGATCAAGGAACAGAAGAGTTGTGAAACTAGTGAACTGTGTAGTAAGACTTACTTTAGTTTTAGCTTGTATGTCTTTAGTTTTTATGACTGGGTCCAAAGTAAGACTTCTCTTGTTTTGAAGATTAAGTTTATTATTCATCCACTCCATAGCTTCATTTGCATTCTTTTCCACTTTTGCTACATCCGCTTCATCTAGATGGTCATATTGCTCATCCTGAAACATTAAGATTAGTAGTAGCTGTGCAAATAATTACTTTGAACATGTGAATTGCATGCTTATTTCTTTGTTGAACTTTTAGCTTAAAGTTTTAAAAGAAAAGACTACTTAGCTAGAAAGTGGTTCTGGTTAGCAGAGCAATTAACCTGATCACCCACAAGTCTAAGACAGAAAACTGAAATTCTACTGCTGCTTGTATTTTTCCCTCCATGAGGAAATCAAGATCTGATTTAAGACGACATTTTCAAGCCAACATCCACTTCTGAAAACATGGTAGACACCAAGAACTCAGCAGCTAACCAGGAAATTGCATCAGCTTTTGTTTATCTTAAAATTCAAAACTGGTTTGCACATTTTCCTTGCATTTGCAAAAATCAAGCATGGAAATACCTTTGCTTTGAATGCATGAACAATTTTCATGTACTGTTGAATTTGCTTCCCCAAGTCCTCAAATGCTTTTGGCCTTTCCTCTGATTCTTGAAATCTTGCTTGAATAGGTTGACCCAGCGTCTGAAACAAGTAAAACAGGTATCAAGAAGACATCCAGCATCACAACAATACTGCAAGATTTGACAGGATTACATCAACATTTCCAAACTCCTTACCACTTACCTTCAATTCTGTTAATTTATCAATGTAAATTTGTTTGGGTTGGTCTTCACCATCTTCATAAAGCCAATTTTCTGTATCTTCCAGCTTCAGTGTGAAACTATTTCGATCCTGAAGCAATCCATACAAAATAGTTAGGAGAGAGAATTCTACCAGATTGCAGATTCCAGGCATCATTAAAACCATCTTTCTGGAAGGGCTAGAGTTTTAGAATGCAGAGAACTTAGAGAACTTTGAAACGGTTTATCTATTTTCACTGAAAAATACAAATTCTTCAGTATAGCTCAGGGGTGGAGACAGGCCTAAGGAAGAACCATCTAAGACAATAACAGTGTTTAGATCAGCATTGTCACAAAAGCCTATTTTTCTAGTCTTCTGCATATTTTCATTACTATATGACCAAGCCTGAGAACAGAGTGAAACCTGTCTTTACAAAAGGTGCCATGAATCTCACTTGATTTGTCCCAGTTTTAGCACTGGGAAATTACCTAGGCACCACAGACACCTTGCTAGCAAAGCTACCATTATAATCAATGGAGATACAGTCAAGAGTTCAGAGTAATTCATCTGATTACATGTAGTCATCTACCTTAGAATAACATTACACACCAAGCTCATTTGGCATGCCAGGGAAACCTAATCAATACCACAGGATCTTCACATGACCTGTTCAGGTACCACATTTAGTCAGACAAATCCCACCTACTGTATTCCTAGGTGGTGTTCTTTGATTTTTAAACTATTCCTAAATACTAACAAAGAGCCAAAGCAGAATAGGTTGCCTTAAAATGATTGTCCAAGCATTCCTTGTTTCAGTCTGAAAACATGCTCTGACAATAGCTTCATTTCTAAAACAGTTGCAGCAATTGAACACAGAATATAACCTGGGTACCATCCACTTGTACTTGGTCCACATTCAGGTTTTCTTCATAGCCAGAAAGGTTAAAGATGTTTCTTTAAGTTTAGATTTTAAATTTTGAAGATGTAGTCTAAGTAAACTTTTGACTGTATTAGATAGTATGTTATTAAGATACACCAGTTCATTGCAACAAAATATTAGAAGACAATCAAGCTAGTAATACTTACATCTTCACTAACAAATTTCTCATAAATACCGCAGAGTTTGTCTCTCATATCATACACATATTCTTCCACTGCATTCTTGGCATCATTCCTCTCCTTCTCTAGCTTATCCTGCATTATCATTTTACCCTGTGAACAAGTTACCAAATTAGTTGGCTAAGAAGCTCATTATCTCACTATACCTGTTAAAAAAGGCTCAAGTATTTCAAAATCTTTAGTCAGACTGTGGACAGCAGAACTCTTCTAGACAGAGTACATGAAGAAAAACTAATTTCAGTTTACTGTTGGTAGGACATCCAATACAGTACAGAACAGTACTTCAGCTGAAGAACCATCCACCCTGACAGTAGCAGCTACTAAACAACTTAACTGTAGCTGATTTTGGACATAATTACCCTGCAATTATCATCACTAGCTTTCCTGCAGAACACGTGTTCGTTAAGAGTTACAGCACTTAACAGGAATAATACATTTTTGGCTCCATGGGGGCACTGTTGTTCACCTCAAAAAAACCTGCATTCATCTTTCCTTGCCCACCACTGACATTTAACCATGCTTAATGAACAGCAAAATTCCCCATGTATTTACTAGTGACATTTTTAGGTTGAGCAAGTATGAGTTTACCTCATTCTCAATGAATAAGTTTAGCATATCTTTCCCTATCTGCCACACCAGCTGATTCTCAATGGGAAGGTCCACTGTAGTAGTCTTTACTTTAGCCTTCTTGGCTTGAGGTGGTTGATCCACTTTCTTGTCTTTTGAGTCAGCTTGGGAAGTCTGCATTGAAAGAATATATTCAAAGCAAAAAAAAAAAACACCACCAGTTCAAGTTGATTATTCAAGACCAGTAATAGAATATTAACGGATTAGTACATGTCTGCATTGGAAGTACATACCATCTATCATTCTTACATTTCAGCTGCCAAAGGAGTCAGAAATAATACAACTGCTGACCTTTTCTGAGCATACTGGCTACATTCACAGGGGTGATGCCCTGCTCCTGCTTCTAGAGGCCCCCTTTTAAGTATTTAAGTTGCTGAAAACTAAATGACCATTTCTTCCATTAACAGGAGTTCACCCCTTCTACCAGTATGAGGTCACCTGACAGGCCTGCAAGAATCTGTTCTATTTATATATTTAAAACTTTACTCAGAATACAGACTACAAATATTTCAAATACAAGTTTAGCTTCCAAAGCTATGACAAAGGCAGTGGGAGATAGGCTCACACACTACACATTCTTCTGAATGTTCCAGAAGAATCTTGTAAGAAAATAGTCTCAGATTTTCATTTTACCTCCATTTCTTCAGACTCCCCCTTATTTTCAGGTTGGGTCTGCTGTTGTTCTTCAGTCTTTTGTTGCTCCTCCTGGTCTACCTGCATCTTCTGAAATTCATAAAAGGATTCAGTTTAATGCATATGCAGATCACCGCTTCAGTTCCTAGGCTGATCACTCTACTTGCATCTAATATTCTTCAGGTAAAAGAAACAAATGAAAACTGAAGTAGAGCCTCAAGGGATGGATTATAAGCTTCTAGTCTTTCCTTAGCCAATTAACAGCTCACTCCTAGCATGATTAAGAATTTCATCTATATCTCAGTCCTGGTTTCAAGAGATCAGTCACAAGTGTGACATATGTAAATTAGTATTTAATCACACTTTTATATCTTAGTTGCTAGACACATTTACTAAATCCTTTTAGAAGTTCTAGAACCTTTCCAGAACTTGGCCAATTGTGCTTCATCATTAAAAGCGCTAGTAGCCAACAGCAGTGAAGTCCATTACCTCTTCCTCTTTTGCATGCTGATCTGTTTCCATAGGCTCTTCATTCTCATCAGATTTGTGAACCTCCACTAAAGATGCGCTTGAAACACTGAAGATACCATGGATATTTACTCTGACTTTGACTTTCACTTTTGAACTGGATCCATCCGTTTGAGGAGTGACCTTCTGAACCAAGAAGTGAGCTAAACAACCCAGAGAGAAAACAACATTTGATTAACTTAATCACTGAATGTAAAGCAAATTCTGACTACTGCTGGCAATAGATCACTGCAATGCACTCAAAAGATATCAAAACCTACGCAACCCAAACTTGACATTTTAGTCAGCTATGCTAGGACATGTTATTTGAAATTATCTATGGTATGCTGTAAAAGCTGGAATTACTTGGGTCAGAGTAAGAGACTGCACAATTCTGAGTATGCCCCTTGCAGGTTTGCTTCAACATCAGTATTCTCTGCATTTAGAGTATTTGTCCATAAGCTTCATGTTACTCCATTGATTTTACTGTAGATCCACGACTTACAAAGCCTGTCCCTACAGCATTTGTAGTAGATTGCATTTTCCAGACTATGTAACTAGAAAGAAGTCTGGAAAGATATGCAAGATTACTAGTAAAGTTTAAAGCCACAGAATCGTTGTTAACTACCTATAGCAGGATCTGGGTAAGGCAACTCCTTGGGGGAACTGTAGTATGCCTCAAGAGTAAAAGGTTCCTTTCTGTAGAATGTGAGGACCTTAGAAAATGGAGCAGCATGGTTCTTGGGAAAGACCTCACATTCACTGCAAGAGAAAACAGTCCTTGTTTAGCACATGGGATGACAACGACAGAGTTAACAAAACATTTCTAGATATTCTTTATACCTTAAAGAAAAGCTTATTTGAGAAGTGACAAAAGAATCTAATCTTTTATAGAAAAAGACCAATAGAAACATAGGAAGTGCTAAACTTTACCATCCTTTTTTTCCTACTGTCACTAACTTCAGACAAAGCATCAAAATTTGAGTTGTTAGATGGGCATTGTTCTAAATAATACTACTACATCCTCTAACTGTTATCAGTTTTAAGCTGTATGTAGTCATGCAAGAAAACTAAATATTTTTACCTTAACCCTTCTTCTGCTGGTGAATTCCATCGCAAAGAAATGGGATATGGTATCAAGTCTGTGATAGAAAATTCTCTCACTTTGAAAGCCGGGGATAAAATAGCACACTGAAAGAACAAAGGCATTATATTACAAAAAATCAGGCTTCAGGTGAATAGTTATTTAATTCACCAAGTAGCTATTTAAGCTGCTTAATATGTAGGATTACTCTAGGATAAGGGAGACTAATACTGATGGGCTTCGGGAAGTGTATAGTAAGTACTAGAAGCTCATATGTACCCTTCCTTTTCAGGAAGCTGTCATGATCTGTTTATTCTGAAAATGGAAATACATGTTTTAATTTAGAACAATCATGCTATTGATTTTTCTTTTAGTGTCAGTGTAAGAAATCAGAAAATGTAAACCAAAGATCTTAGTGTGACAGTACCAGCCATTGGTTTTTTTAAACATACCATAACAATTCCCTTTTTAAACAGATTACATTCCAACAGCTGGTTTGTACCACTGATGAAACAGAGATAAGCACATATTAAGCATTTGAAGAGGAAAATAAGGTGATCAGAGCAAAATTAATATGCATTCAAAAGATGGTAGCACTAGTAACTAGAGTATTTACTACTGCTTAAGCCATTCGGTGATTCTGGTTTCAGCTCAGGACAGATTTCCATTAGCAAGAACCCAAGTTTTCATTTCCATCCATGTCATTAAGCAATTGCCATGACAAGTTTATCAGTAGCCCTGTAAAGAAGCTTTTGTTTAACCTAGGCCCCCAAAGTAGCCTGGATAGGAAAAAGTCACATGACCATTATCATACTACCAGTTTCCAGCTACAGCAGAAGCAGAGTACGTTTCACTTCATGCTATGCTGACACACTGATTTTACTTATACAAACAGCACAAAGGAATCACTTAAGAGCTGCCATTCTCATTTTTCCAGCCACCTTCCTGAAGCTTATTTGAATCCATTCTATGATACAGGAAGTATTTTTCATGTTACCTGTGGACTTCAGCTCAAGTATTTATGAATTTCAATAAAAATATTCACAGCTAAAGCACACAGCACTTTTTACCTGCAGCGCACAACCTCGTGCAACAGCCTCATCTGCATTCAAAGTTGTACTGACTTCTTTGCCAAAAAATTTACTGATCTTCTCTTTTACAGCAGGGATTCTTGTTGTACCACCAACTATTTCTACTGCATAAATATCCTCCTTCTTTAACTCTAGAAAGGAGTCAGACAGTTTTTAATTGATTAAACTTCTGTTTTAAGTGAATACACTGACATTGTAAACTAAGTTATACTAGACCAACCATAATTTTAAGCTTGTTCTAAGTTTCTAAGAAATAAGAATTTCAGATCTTAGCTTCTGTGAGAAAGCTTTAGAAAGCTTAAAACTGCTAAGCCAGAAAGGGTTAGCTGTGCTAATCAGTCTGCTCAAGTTCTGTCAGCAGCCAAAGAGAGCTTGCATTAAAGTTGTCTCCTTCCTGCATGCAGAATACAGAATGCATATACACTTACTGGCTTGCTCCAGCACACTGCGAAGGGGAGCTTCTACTCTTGCAAGGAGTCCATCACACATCTCTAAAAATTTGCTTCTGTTGGAAGACACCATAAATAAAACTATAGCATACCATAAGCAAGTTAAAACCGCAAAATACAACAGGATGCTAAAATATAAATACAATTTAAAAAATGCTGAAGTACATACTTCTTTCTTCAGTCCTAGTTTTACATTTAGTTACTATATTATCCCAAACTGCTCTAGTAATCTAGGCATACTTGCAGCCTTTACAGTCCTTCCTCTTAACTCAAGGCCACTGACCATCTCTAAAGATGGCCATTTTAAGCAGCACCCCTGCACAAGCTCTAAACATATACATTACCTGTTCATTGTTCCAGATACATCTATGTCATTCATGAAGCATTCAATGTTCATTGGGAGATCAGAGGCATTAGCGCTCATCAGTTTTTTCAGTTTTTCACATTCCTGGTGTAGCCTCAATAACGCACGAATCTTTGACTTGATGTCTAGTTTATATTTCTTTCCAAATTCTTCACAAAAGTATTCAACTAACATTTCATCAAATTTCCTGCCTCCAAGTGTTGTGTCAAATGCTGTAGCAAGAACCTTAAAAAAATTGAACTCTTCAGTAATAGTACAATTAATCATTACTTCAGAGAAACTGATTAACAGTTAATGTCAAAGCATTTGTTTCTAACGTAGTCCAGCTTTAAATCAAAGCAAGTATCACAACATTACTACAGGTGAAGAAATATACTAGTACAGGCACAACAAAGTCCATTACAGTTCATTTATATTCAGCCCTTGCCACCACAAGTAAGGAATCTTTTGATGATCCTTGTCTAGAAGCCAAACCCATTTCCAAACAACATTGTGAAATGTAAAAGATGACTATGAGACATAGTTTTACTGATAGCAAGAATTAAGCTATCCTCTTATATCTCAGGGCAACTTAAGTAGCAGGTGCATCACTAACATCTGATGTTATATGTGAATTGCAGCTGCAGTAGTAGTTGTACACATCCTAAATGATGCTGCTTTTTTTAAAAAAGCTTACCAAATCTATACAAAGGTTTACCTACGACTTTTGCAGCTGGTATTAGTTCTTTCTCAATAGCATTTTGAACATATCTATCATTAACAGACAAATTCTAGCAGCTCCAAAAGTATTTGACCTTTTTGTGAATGACAGTTCTCAAAAGTGGCAGCACATACATATGCTCCAATAGGAAAATACATCTGCTACCCCAAGTGCTAAAAAGCATCCTTGGGCACCCAATCCTTCTGTAATAAAGCAGCAACTTTTCAAAAGAAGTTAAGATCTGGTAAGGTTTAACAACAGTCTGTTCAGTAACTTGTACGGTAAGCAGGCCATCACAGTTTCCAAACTCTGCTTAGCTACTTCAGTTTGAATCTTACCCCAGTTTATTATTTGATGCCTCATAAGGGTGAAACATGCTTACACCAAGCTAAAAATAAAACAAGTGTAATTAACTCTTGCAAATACACACTAATTTTTGATGAGCCAATTACCTAGAGAACACCTGTAGTCTATCTTCCTCAGCTGATTCCACTCTAACATTGTGAGCTTGATACCTTCTCAGACTAGCTTCAGTTTCTACACTATTTTTAACTGCCTTGCTATCCAGCACTGTTTATACTCAAAAGCATCTCTTCTATGATTTCAAAAAAAAAAAGCAGAAACAAATTTGAGAAATACAAATTAGGTTAAGTTTCTTCATAAGAAGAAACAGAACCACAAAACTAATGTTTTCATAACTTTTGCCTTCTCCTTTCACTTCCCTATGCTTTAAATTTGTGTTTCTCTAGCTAAGGGAAGACTACTGGAGCTGCAGAAATTCCAACTGTAAAAAGAGCAAACTAAGAAATGCTAACATTTGTTGCAAAAACAGTAGTGCTTTGGCAACTTACACTGAGAAATACACTGACTTGCTTAGCTTCTTCAAGTAATTAAGAACAATCAAACTTTTACATGAGCACTGTAGCAACTGTTAAACAAAGTTTGCACTTACACCGTTCTAGGAATATATTTTGATACTAGATCTCATGACTGGAGTACTTTTTTGAAAGCAGCATCCTGTCAGAAACAACATCTGAACAAATTGAATCCAACCCTTTTTCATTCTTTGCTAAAGTATGCTGATTAATGTATGTTTGCTTCCTCTACATATCATTCAAAAAGCCCTCTCGTTCCCTGCCCTACTTTTAACTCCGAAGTAAACTTTAAAAATACTAATTGAGCTGTCTGGACATGCTTGTAGTAAAGACAGGCAAGCCTGCCTGTCACAGTTCACATATGTACTGAGGGGTATTTCTATTGGTACTTAAAACAGATGCATAACAGATTGTTTACTTTCAGTTTTCCTTTGTTGAATGCGCAAACAGAAACTTGATATGCAGAATGCCCCATATCCACAAAGACAACATTCCGCGGCTTCTCTTCTAGGGCAGGCAGGTCTTGCTTATAGATTCCATATGCAAGGGCAACTATACAGAAATGAGAGTCAGTAAAATCAGGGCATTCAGTTTTGTAATTCTTTTCTTAAGCAGTAACTGATACAGCAGTAACAGCATTAACACTTCATCTTATTTTTCAAGCTACGGAATTTTCTTAAACGAAATCCCAATGTAGAAGTAACACTGAAGAACATTAAGTAGTATTAGCCCCTCCTAGAAGAGAATATCTCCTAGAAGAGATATTTCAGGCATTCCAGAAACATCTTTATGCCTCTGAAGTAATGAAAAATGGGCTTAGGAAACTTAACGGTCAGCAGTAATTCCAGAGGTCATGGATCAGTGACAAATTAGACACCCTTTTATCTAATAGAACTATAGTATAATTCTAAATATAAAGTAAGGCATTACCTGCAGTTGTTTCATTTATTATTCTCAGACAGTTGAGACCAGCAATCTGTGTAGCATCCATCACAGACCTCCTTTCTGCATCTGTGTAGAAACAGGGAACCTGCAAGAAGATTAGACAGCCAGTATTAACTATTTGCTATAGATGGCTCTTTTAAATGTTACACAAATGTGTAGAGACAGTATAGAGCAGAGCTGTCCCCCGTCCCTCCCCCCAAAAGGTATCTTTCCAGTTTAATGTTCTTTACTTTTTCTCTATTGCAACTGAAAAGAAAAACACTACATGAACACGAAAGTTGTGAACCTTCCTTCATTCCCTCTCACAAACCACTCATTTTAGGAGCATGGAACAAGAAACGTATCAAATATTTATTCTGCTAAACAGCAGAAATTTAAGGTACTTTCTCATTAGCAAAGTAAGTCTAGCTTTGGGAAAGACATAAATAAGATTCAGTCTTAAGTAGAAAAGACAAAGACCTGAATATTCAGGTTTAGTGGGACATTTAATGCTATTACCAATAACCTTTTTAGTTTATGATACTAGCCATGTACAAAAAAAACTTATTACATACTTACAGAAACAACACAGTCAACTACAGGCTTCTTAAGCGCATTCTCAGCTGTCTCTTTTAATTTGGT
The DNA here is from genome assembly GCA_013399115.1 of Anseranas semipalmata. Lineage (NCBI taxonomy): Eukaryota > Metazoa > Chordata > Aves > Anseriformes > Anseranatidae > Anseranas > Anseranas semipalmata. Next base: position 395,865 of record VXAA01004135.1, on the reverse strand, counting down.
AAGAAGCATTCCAGTCACCTGCTCAATAGTAAAGTTCCTTTCTTCGTCCATATACATGACCTTCAAATAAAAGTTGTATGTACACATTACACTACAGTAAGAACCATGCACTGCAAGCATAAGGAACACATGCAAGAAACAGTCTTCACTGAAAGCAAGCTTCAAAACTAATGCAGCCTTATACACCCTTCTCCCCAACGGCCTAGCTTATGCACAGCAAGTAAAAGGTAATACATACAAATACTGAAATATACATTTGAGAAGTCATATATACAAAGCTACTTTGGACACAGGTTTTTGAATCTTGATTGCTAGACAATGCCTAGGACATTTTCCTCCCTACTGCTTTGGAATAAGTTGATCGGTTTTGCTAAAATCCAAATCAGGAGTTCAGGCACTGTTCAAAAGGAAATTTTTACCACTTCACCTGACATGTTAAGCTTACCTCTCGTACCCTTGCAATATATGAGCAGTAGTTAAATAATTACACTGGTCAAGAAGCTGCCTTCAAAATTCACGATGGAATGAAGAAAAGCGTTGCTAAAATGGTTTGTGTTGGACGGGCTTTGCAAGGAAGAGTAATTGTGTAACTATGCAAAACAAGTCTCACCTAACACCTGGAAAGACCACCGGCATTATTAGCCTTATTTAACATTTTCTAGTCACAAGAGAATAGAAATCACAGCAAGCAGATTCAAAATCAAGAGAAAAGGAAATGTTATCACGTTCCCCCTCTTGCTCTTTTTCAAATACTCCAGACTTACCTTGATGCCAGTTGAACCGGTTGGCAGCTGGACAAGTTCATAGGCAAGGCTCGTTTTTTCAGCTTGAACAAAGGGATCTGAGAATGCACGACCATGAAATCTTTTAAAACTTTGTACTGTATTCTTTGCATTTGAAATAACCTAGAGGAAAAGAAATCTTTAATACAACTTGTCAGGGGAACATCTGAATTTCAAACAGAAGACTATATAAAATTTTGTTCTCATGCTTCTCTTGCTGAAGATTTGTCATTTGTATCTTAATAGTATCAGGGCAGATGCTAGAAGGCAGCTTCCCTCTGATCTCTCAGGTAACCTACAAGAATTAGAGATTTAAAGCAAAATGTATGCCTGAAAACTGAGCAGAGTATCAAAAATGCATGAAGTAGTTAGCATTCAATTCTCATAGTGATGTGTTGGATACAGAAAGAGTGTCTTTCCCCATTTACCCATTTCCTACCACCCTACCTTTCTACTGTGTTGCAGCCAGTGAGTTAGCAAGTACAACAAGCATAATGATGTAGACTCCACATCAGGTCCATCACACGCACGTGACAGTCAACACATGGATATTCTTACAGAGCATCTCAAGGACCTTGTCATGAAGCTTTAAGAAGCCAGCAGGTCCCAAGATGATACTGTCAACTCGATTTAACTGACAAAAGGTAGATCGTCTTAACAGCAAAAATCAGTGCAAATATAGAAATGAATAATCATTATAGCTTGTTTTCACATAGTACAAGCAATCTATTTTAATTCTTTCATTTATATTAGAGGGAGATATACAGAGGGGGAAAAAGTCACAATAATTGATAAAGCAGAGAAGCATTGCACCATAATGTTTATCTGTGATTTAGTTTCAGTCAAATGTATTTCCTAAGTAACCTGGTTTTGATTTTTCTGCAAGTTTAGTTCTGCAGGACATACCTCATATCTACTGGATCTCTGTACCAATGAATTTCTTTAAGCTAAGCAGACACTCAATTCCAGAAAAACATCTGCATTTAGTTCTAGTACAGTTCTTCTGTTCTTGAATAACATGGTTGTGTCCAGTCATTTTTGTATTCTAGATACTGAATCTTCATACATCTCTAGGTATTTTAGGCTAAGAAAGACCAAGTGTTTGAATAGTCACTTCCTGTAGAGGACTTCAAAAAAATGTTTTATTGGTGTTTCACAGCAACACAAGATACAATACAGCAGGACAAGTCAGCTAAACCTCTTCTTGGTCCTTAAAGCATATTTACCTACCTACACCAACAGAAACTCAGAAGTATAAGAAAGCCTAAGAGACATTAAGGTTGTAATTCAACCATGAGGAGTCAAGAAGTCATATACATTTATAGTAGAAAGGGGACAAACCTGAGTAAAGATATACATTTAATAAAATTGTATAGAATATAACCACATAATTAAAAGCTATCCTAATGCATACTGAGATGATCTAAGGTAGGATGAGACTACTGCTTAGCTTTAGAACTTTTTGTAAGCTAAAAAAGTTTCAGATTTTCTTGAGGCAAAAAATGTTTTTTTTAATTTCATTATGTACAACAATCCTTGTATTCCTATCCAAAATGACAATGCAGCATTACAAGCTGAACTGAATTAAGTTCAGCTGTTAGACACTAAGAAGCCAGTTCAGAGTCATTTTAAGCTTCACTCGTAAAAATACATTGTGTTAATCTGATATGACTACTGCAGTTGCTTTTACCCAAACTGTACACTCACCTGGCTTTTAGCCGCAGCACCAATCGAGCGATTCTTGGGTCCAAAGGCTATACATGATCTAGAATAAGACAAAAGATTGTCAGTAATGCTCCTCACTGAAGAACAGAACTAAAACTTATTAAAGATACTTCAAATTTTACAGCTAAGTAATTGGATAGACACTCATCTCAGTAACTATTTTTGTATGTAAGCCAGTCAAAGATAAGTTGTTAGCTAATAATACAGGAAACGTTCAACTGATCAGAAGAAATATACGAGCCAAGTCAGGTATTAAGAAATTATTCCTATGTATCTGTACCAAATATTAAGCTTTTCAGTTTTAAAGTAAACTCTTCAGATGTAGGAAGAAAACTGCAGAGACTGGCACTCATGGGTTTCATCTGCACTCACTGAAATAAAAAGTGTAGATTACCAAAGAAAAGTTATACTTTACCCCAAGCTCTACTTAGAGCTTGCAGTTCTAAGACAGAAGAAAACCTCCTTTTGGAGAAATTCAGAGTCCTACTAAGCTTCTTGACATATATTTAGAAAACTGTATAAGCTCTAAAATTAAATCCAACTCTTTTCTACCTTGCCTTCTAATCCAAGTTCCTCATACCACTGAAGTAAAGTTACTGAGGAAAAGCTGCTATTAGCCAGGCAGATCATTAATAGTAATGAAACATTAACAGCATAATTAAGCTGATCTCTATGCAGCAAATCATGAGACTGCTGTACAGCAGGGTTATGCCATAGGAACTGCCCCAAGAAACAAATTTGAACTCAGCCCAAGGTTTAGAATTGGTCCTCTGAACAGGAACTGTCAAAAACAGAATGGAAGGCCAGACTGAGCTAATTACATTGTTTTTCATTTTTAAAATATCCGCTCCCAATTTATTAATAGCTTAACAGATGAAACAAGGCCCACCTCCTTAAGCATGTTGCAACCAAATAAACATTTTGGGAATAAATCTTTTGAAACAATTATTCAAAGGATTAGTTAATGAAGAGTGAGTTACTTCGGTGCTAGGCAAACCCGAAGGCCCATACAGAACAGGAGCTGCAGTGCATGCGGCTAGAAATCTAACGAGCACGGAGCAGGAAGCTAGTTATTAATATACTCTGGTCTCCAGAAAGAAGTTCAGACATGAACATGAACTGGTGCTTTTCTCCTGGAGAAGAAAGATATCCAGCTACTAAATTCACAAACCATTAGTCCATATTCATCGCACCACCACCAATTTTGTTATCTTAGAACTCTTAGACCTGTCAGACTGAAACCTCAAGGTAGAAATTTGTCCCAAGAAAAAGGATACAGCACAGTGACCAAATATACAGGCTTCTGTGTTGTAAATCGGGAATAAAAACTTAAATTTTAAGTGGATATATCCTTCTTAAACATGCTTGCCACCTGCTTGGCACTGGAAACAGGCATGCTTATCCAGAGAGCTGCGCTGGACAGACCGGGCAGCCCCACTCGGCCCCACAGCCCGCCTGCCCACCCCAGCCCCTCACCTGGCCCCCGGGGAGGCGCGGGGCCAGCGCAGCAGAACCCTAACAGAAGGGGGAGGGAAGAATTTTCTGCTGGTCTCACTCCCCAGATCAGTTCAAAGGAACCAGGGTTAACTCATTAAATACAAGTTCTACTATTAATTACATGGTTTACTGAAAGTTGAATAACTAACCATAGCATTTTAAATAGAAACATGATCACAGTGGGGTTCATCAGAGGTCTAACAAAGCAACAAACAGAGCTTTGAACTTCCTTAGCACACCTGAACCTGAGCACAGTCACCTGCAGGCACTACTTTACATTTACACTTGCCCACACCCACCCACTTCCTCTCCTTGGATGACATCCACAGTCCCCAACAGCACATTTCCTCCGCACAAACACAGCACTAGCTTCATAAGATCAGTTACAGCTACTCCATGTAATTCAAGCACCCTCTTCCTCATGTGGTTAAGGAAACTGTCTTAATCCTCCCCACGTTTATTTCTAGCTTTCTCTCTACCACTTGTCCATTTCAAGAATACCACATTCAAGGACAATTGTTCTGCACCACTTTTGGATATCCAAGTTCAAGATCACAGGATTCTGGAAGAAATAAAGCAAAGAGCTGAAGGCAGACTAAAAGCATCCTCTGGGCCACTGAATTACACACATATATAGTGTGGTCAGTAGGACTTATTTTATCACTACACAATTACAGTAAATCATACCTGCTAATCCTCTGCAAAACTTGGGTCTCATCACAGAAAGCATAAAATAATGCCTAACCCTCACCATGATCCAGTTCTTGAGGAAAGAACATGCAACACCTCGCATGATCCCCCCCAGAGGTCACTTTAAAGAAAAACTAAGTATTGACTTTTTGAACCAGGCTTTTCACTTCCTAGACATACAAGTCATTAAGAACATCTTTCAACACAGATGTGTATGCTTACAGAGTTGTTTTCTGCATGCCCTCAATATTGAGTGTATAAAAGGTTTTCAGAACAGTACTTGAAGATTAAGTACTAATCACTAAGTACTATTAATCCTTTTCAATACAATCATTTTTCCTACTGCACATTATCTGTTCTTAACTATATTTCCTGAAATTGTGTCAAGTAGTATTTTGTATCACTCCTCTCCTTCAATGAGTGTAACCTGTGATCTTATCTCAAAGATATCTAAGCAGCACCTCAACCCCTGAAGACTAGATACACATGGCTATTGGCAAATTGCTTTGAAATGCTTTGCATTAAATATTGTCCTAGTACATTATTTTCCATATTGTTGAAATATCTGAGACTAGTCCTTACTCTAGCACATGTAGTGAATTAAAGGTGTTTTTCCTCCATTTATTCACTGCTTAGAGACAGTAAAATGCAAACAGAGCTGAGGCATTATCTAATGAAAAGCAAGGTCATTTTAAAGAGATACAAGGGCAAGAAAACCAAGACAATGGAATTGTCTCATCAGAGAGCCATTTATTTTAGTATGTTTAAAATAAAGCTACACTACAAGTAAACTGCAGAAACACTTCTAAGACACAGCTTTCCAAACAGTTCCCCCGCAGGTCTGATGCCCTGGAAGTTCCATTTCCACCTTTACGACTCATTCTTAGAAGAGTTTTACCTCTCCCTCTCTTGGTGAATTTCTTATTAAAAGATAAGGAACCCGCACCCTGCTCTGGCAGCGCGCCGGGCGGCCCAGCGGCAGCACCCCGCACCCCAGCGGGCTTCCCCGCCGCCAGGCGGCCCCCGCGAGGCCGATTCCGGCTCCGTGCCCCCGGCCGGCACC
>VXAA01004135.1:375855-388940 GCA_013399115.1 Anseranas semipalmata | reverse complement strand
TGAGGCGGCCGGCCCGCCTTCGGTGCGGGCGTGAAGCGCGTTCCGTTCAAACTTTATTCCCCAGGTTACAGTCGGGGTCGTGGTGCGATCGGCTGACGGCGGCCGGAGGAGCTGGAGGGGAAACGGGCCCTGAGAGGAAGAAAGCACAGCTTGTGGAAACGGAGAGTCTGCGGGAAAGAAGGAGCCGAGGACCTAACCCCCGTCCGGGTCGTGATCTGCTGTTGGGACGTCGTCGTTTCGCGTCACACCAGTAAAGGAGAACCACGCCGGCGGGCGCACCTGGAGCCTTCCAGCACTGCACCGAAATCTGCTTCAGCTCTTTCTGTTTTAACGACCTCAAGCACTGCAAAATTATTGATTAATGTTCTGTAGGCATCTGAAGGTTAGATGACATCTGTAACAACATTGAGAACATCTGTATGTCACGTGAAGGCTTTTACATATTTGCCAACTTTTACAGCAATAAGTAGTTAAACTGTCATTTGCTATTTTTTCCTAGACCTCTTCTGCAACACAAAGCAGCAAGTGCACTGATAAAAACCTACAACAGGCACGCGCAGTATTTACCACTTACCGAACACTTGTCCATGTGGGAATTCTCAGATAAAACATAGGAGACCTCTGTAGTTAAAACACAGCCGGGCAGAGCGATCCAGCCAGCGCTTTTGATTGCGTTTCTGAATTACAGAAAAAAAAAATCACGGCTGGATTCATGGTTTCCCAGTTTGAGAATGTGGCTAAAAGACAGTTTGTTTTCACCTATGCTACAAATAAAATTTAGCATGTGGTTGCTTTATATCCAGTAGGATTTACAGTACAGTAGGTCTCTAATCAACATGTAAAATTTTAATATTAGCATGTTTTCAGAGCTTGGGCCACTGTCACTATTACGGATTTGTATAGCTACATCGTGTTTTCCAGGGCAGTGTTTGGCCAGCAAGCGCTTTGTGAGTATGCTGGAGAAAAATCCTTTTTAGGGATGGGGAATCACAAAGCTCCAGCGTATTCCAGTGGCAGTGCTGGGAGAGCCGTCAGGCGGGCTCCAGCCGTCAGCTGCTGCAGGGGCGTGCTGATGCAGCGAGGGCTGCCCGATATAACAGGAAATCGGGAAAAAAGATGCAGGTGAGCAATAGACCAGAAAGGTGGATGGGCTCCTCACTCAGGAAAGAAAAGCAAAGAGGTTGCTGTCTAGCGTGGCGGCAGGTCTGTCACCTGGTGAGACCGGATTGACGGAGGAAAGCTGCAGTGCACCGAGCGCGCTGCTGGCACAGCGGCAGAGGTGCTGCCCCTGGGGGACGTGGGGAGCTGAAGGAAAGCTGTGCCAGGGGGAGAGGTCAGGGAAGAAAACGCCATGGAGCGGCTGATTCATCCTGACGCAAATGTAATTCACAAAACGGACTTACCTTACATTCATAAATGTTGTGAAGCTTAATGTTTGGGAATGTTTTTAATTCTGAGATAAAACGTGCTGAAAATACGGAAATGCAATGTGTTATAAACAGGACGTTTCCAAATTCCCAGCCCTATATTTACACCGCTGCTCCTTGTTCTAATGATACGGAAGACACATGGCAGAGAAATTCAATATTTAAACCAGGAAGGACTCTTGCCCCAAAGACTGTTGAGTAGCCTCAGCTCCGAGTGCTTGCAATTCCTTGTGGCGTGCTCAGTGACACCGCTTTGGCAGCTGTAGGTGGACTGGGAATTGCATCATGGTGCTAATGACAGAATAATAATGAAATGCTTAACCTCGGACGTCCTTGAGTGTATGGAGAAGTGCCAACGAACGAAACCAGCCTGCGCGGAGAGTATCCTACAACACGTACTCGAGGCACAATTAAAAGCCAGAATATCATCGAGTTTCCTCTTTTTTCACTTTCATTTTCAAAACGAGCGAAGCTGCCAGCAAAGGGACCGGGGAGCAGTGACAGAGTGGCGTCACAGGGCAGCCTGCATCAAAGGACACGCGCCTCGAGGCTCTGCGCGGCTCCCCGCTGTCCCTCGCGTGTGACTGCCTGACCCCTGCTAGGACGCTGTCCTGGGACGCCGCCGGCAGCCGGGCACTCGGAGCAGCAGATGCTGCCCGTGGGGATGGAAAGGGGAGAGAGGGCACTGCAGACCCAAAGACGCTGTTCTGAACGGCACGTACAGCCAGGTGGGGGAAAATGAGTAAATCTCAAAATCTGAGCTGTTGTTACGTTGGGGTCTGAAATGGAATAGGTTCTGCGGTCCTCCCCACTCTCTTTTGTTTTCTCAATGTTTTTCCTATAAAAAAATCAGACTTCTAATGTACAAAACATGAAAAGACTGTAATAAATACTGCAAAGAAATAAGCAGGATTCGATAATGGCTGAAACACATAACTTACACTGAACACTCGCAATATCTATTCTTTAGTAAGGCTTTATCATTTCTTACCTGATGACGACTGTCCTGCAGTAGAGAGAGTGACTGTAAAATGGAAGAGCAAAGTGCCACTTGGGATAACTCAGCTTACTGGATTTTACCTACAATTGTGACAGCACTTGACTTTTGAATGATAAGCATGATGAGCTTTGGTGGATGATTCTACGTACACTTTTTTGTGGGTGTTTGGGAACAGTGCTGCCAGCCCAGCAGCTGCTGGGGCGCTTCTCGGCTCCGCGCCTTTCCGCACAGTGAGCGCTGGGACAGCGTTGGCTGTTCCCTGCAGTACGGTTCACATTCCCCATGGGGGATCAAGGTTGTGGGGTCAACCAGCTATACGTAGTTGACAAGCTTTGCATTTGGAAAGGAACCAGAATCACAGAAGCATCTTTTGTCTTATCTGAACCCAATTTCCAATACAGATGTGCCCACTGAGATCAGACCCCGTTCAACATTTCTAGCCTTCAGTATGGCAATGCTCTTTCCAATGGGAGTTCAGAGTAAACCAGCGTTGTCTGCTAAATTTGTAACAGCCTGAAACAATTGCTATGAGAGAGCAACAATTGCTCTCAGAGGAGCGATCTCAAGACAAATGATACTCAAAAGGTAAGTCTTAATTTCTTTATTGCTTATGTTACTATGGAAAACAAACTGGGAGATGAAGCCTGCGATGTCATTGTGGTGGGCAAAAAGCATAGAGAAGGAAGGAGAACTGAAACACAAGAGCAAAAGAAAGGAGAAATGAAGAGTGGGAGGAGAAAATGTCTGGAATAATGGGCAGCCTGATTTGAAAGCACATTCCTTGACTGCATTTCTATCCATTCCCCTGTACAGCGGTAAGGGACTAAAGAAAGGATAAACACAAGTTCAGTTACCTTTTATATCCCCTGTGGTATGAGTTTGATGCCCTGTACCTTCAGCAGTGTGGTGTTCAGTGGGAGGGAAGTGTGACCTGATTTCTGGGAAGACGAGGATGCGTGTGCCTGCCCCATTGGCTCTGCTGCTCCGCTGTTCCGAGTTCCTAGAGCCGCTGCAGAGGCAGAAAACTGCTGCAATTCTCTGCTGATGTTTAGGAAGCATGCCAAAAGCATGCAGGTTTGCTTCAGTTAGCTTTGAGGATGGGATGTGTTAAGCCTGAAGCAGTGGATGGTGTCCCATAGATGTGTCGTCTGCTGGGGTGGGCACTGAAGTCACTATGATGTTTAAACCTTTCTGGGTTAAACTGTCCATCAGCTTCTGAAAGTGAGTTACTACTGGAGGAGAATTGCCAAGAACTTGTGAATTTTAAGTTGAGTGGCTTTCTGTTTTCAATTAATAGAGGTATCTATTACATTTTAAAAACTCTTTTGTGAGATCTAATTATTCCAGGGGACCCAGAGAATGAAAATCAGGAATAAATAAATCTGACATGCTAGAAATTATGGGGAAAAATCTGCATGTTTACCGTTCTTTTCACTTGCTTTCTAGCACATTTTCAAATTGGGTTATGGCACTGATACATTTGTTTTTAATGGAGATATATGACTAGAAGAAACGTCCCAGTACGTTAAGAAATATCAAGGCAAAACTCAGCTATGAGGTAGCGTAGCACCGTACCACGTTATTTCACATTGATTTCTTACAACAAGGCAGATGTTGTCTTCTTCTGAGTAACTTGCCTTTTTCTCATACATTTAAATACATAATCTGTGAATCCCTATTAGACATAGATATTCCTTGCTTGAACATATTCATTATCTTGAATGTATTGTGTATGTTGCTACTTAGTTGCTTATGTTACTACTATATATATGAAAACATGAGACAGAGAATGTATTAAAAACATAAGGATAATATATGGCCTAAAACTTCTGGGTATTTTTTGAAGAAGGAATAATTTTCTGTTCTGTTGCCACCATTTCACTGCTTTGAGTTGCAAACTGGTCCTCTGTATGATGACAGACGCTGCGAATACCTATTCCTCAAAAGCCAAGGGTTTAAAGAAATGGAGAAAAGGATAATGCGTCTAGGTTAATTTGTGTGCTCTGGGTGATTTTGTCTGTTCTTCAGAATAGTGCCGTCATTCAGTAGTTTACATGATCTCTGCCCTAGTCAGTCCTGATTTCAGACTGCAGCCTCAAGACTTTCCCAAAACTCATTTCTCTTGGGAACTTCACAGATAAACCCTTGTCTGGCAGATTAAACACCTTTTTTTTTTTTTTTTCCCCTATTACCTGTATGCTAAGCAGAATTGCTTACAAACTGCAAATCTGCCATTACATTATATGAGTGTATGCACAGTGTTTTCCGACTTTGTTTACAGTGGCATGTCTTGCAATTCATTAACACAGGCTAAACATGAAAATGAATATGGGCTTAAAATAAGCCCGAGCTGGTGTCTGTCACAGGCTATTCTTTGGTCTGCTGTAAATAGTCATTGCATGTCATCTAATGTATGGTTCATAGTGCTATTCTGGGATATTCAAATACAAATGGGCTTTGCAGTCTCCTGAACTGAGGGTAGCTGGGGTATCGTGTTGCCCCAAACTCTCATACGAATCATACCACATGTAACACAGTTCTCAGAAAATCCCAGCTCGCCATCCTATGAAAAGTTACTCTGGAGCCATTTTCCCTGGTGCAGTTATCTCAAGAATTTGCAGTGAAATAGGTGTTGAAAACACAGATTTCCTTCTCGTTCTGGTTTCCACAGTTTTCCTTCAAGCTTGAAAGATAATTAATTTCATGTGTTTACTAAGTATGCTATCACAGGTACTGAAGTATCAGAGCTAGATAACTGCCCACCAAACAAAATCTCGAAGAATCGGCTGAAAATTTCTCAAAGAAACATAACAGAAGCAAATAGAAAAGAGGACGAAAAACGGACACAAGAAAAACAATAATGGAAAATGATGGCCGTTATAGCAACAAACAACATGTAAGTCTAAAGAACACACAAATGTTCCCTGAAACAGTTACTTGCTCCTGGGTGTTGCTTATTACACATACATTACAGTTGTATAATGAAGACTAGTTCAGAGTTCAGTGCCTTGGGGCAGCCTGTCCGCATAAACAGATTTGAAACATGTAAGATACTTCTCCGGCCAAGGTTACGTGTTGGTCCATGAAACGTGGCAGCAAAATGCAAGAGGCTTTATTCAGACAGGTTGTAATCACTGTGTCACCTCCCCGCCCAACTCTGCAGGCACTGAACTGAGTTGCAAGTCCAGCAAAAGAATTTTGAACATATTGATGAGGGGAGGATGGTGTCATGTGATTTCAAAATGTAAAGCAGTGTCTATGTGAAAGAAAAAAAAGGTGATCAATGCTACATGCAAGTGTAGCCTTCACAGAATGCAAGGCTTTAGGAAAGTAATTTTAAAATCATGGTTAAGTTTTTTGACGTCACATAAAATTAGGAGGCATTATCAATGAAAAACTGCATGACTGGAGTAATAAGAGTGGAATGAAATTCAACAGTAAAAAGAATAAGGTCATGCACACATGAACTAAGAACAAAAAGAATCTGTTAGAAACTGGAAGCTCATCAGTGGGGAATAGTGGAAGAGGAGAATGGCTTGCATATAACCTGGCTGAGCAGAGGATGGCTGGGGGTGGAAAGTGGTGTGCAAGCAAGAAAAAAAAAAGTGTCTTAAGATGCGTTAGGTATCTCCAGCTGAGACAGGAAAGTGTTAGTGCCATTGGACATGGAATAATACCGTGCTTAATTCTCGTCACACGCATTCAAAAGCATTGAGCAGACTACAGAAGGGATACGGTGATGGTCAGGGGAACGGACAGTCAGTGTTCCAGGTGGAGATTGCCCTTATCCTAGTGGAATGAACACAAGAGGGGATACAATCACTGCCCATAAATAGAGTGGGGATGGAAAATTGCTTCTTTAAAGAACAGCTGACAATAATAAATGGATAAATGGATCTCTAACAAATTTAAGTCAGAAATTACGGGGATCCTGGAGTAATTGGAACAATCAAGCTTTGGAAAGCCTGCTGAAGAGAGTCGGGAGGAAGCAAACAGCTTTAAAGATAAATCAGAGTAAAAGGATAGATGGGATTCTGTGTGATGGTTCCCACGATGACTGGAAATTGCAGCAGTCCCCAGCGGGTGACCTTCAGCTCCGTAATCCCTGAACATACAAGTCCTGGAAGAGTTGGATGGACTCCGCTCTCCCGCCTGGTCCCTCCCATCCCCATAGCTCTGTGCTCGGGCAGCTCACAAAGCCCAGGGCTTGGCCCCGTGAGTCCACCACTGACGGACGAAGGATGGTGGCTGGGCACTGGGCAGAAGCTCAGCCCCTATTTTCTCCATGCAGGCTGTCAACGAGCTTCCTGAAAGTTCCCGTAGTTCGTGTGACGTGCACATGCGTTTCATCCGGGTACCAGCCCTGCCCTCCTTGCCGTTCTGCTCTGGGCTGGGAGCAAGGCACCGCGGGCAGCGCGTCCCGCTCCGGCCACCTGAGCCCTTTCGTCCACCACCCAGGTTCCTCTGTGTGCTGCGGCCTGCTGGCTGAATTGCCAGGGGAGAAAAACATCTGAATTTGTTGTATATCAATTTAATACATTCCAGTGATATGTTTAATGATGTAAGCTTCCACAAACTGCACAAATTACGTCCCTGCTACGTCGACATGCTTCACACTCCATTGGGAGACATTTCTGATCTGTTGACACACAAAGATACTTCACATTCGCTGAAATGTGAGCTGAGGATCTAAAAATATGGCAGAGTTTTATAGGCTGGAGCTTGGAACAGTCACGGTGCAGGCACTTGCGGAGGGGGCAGCGAGGACAACAAAACTTCCCCATAGTAACACTGCACCGGCCCCGCTCCCTCGGGAGGCGGCTGGGTGGGAGTCCCGAGTTCACGGTAGCACAGTATGGATTGGAAACACTAAAAATACAGAGGAGTATACTGAAACCAGCAAGTGCCAAATGCACGCTGTGTTATGGTATTTTCTAAGTGGGAATACTGGCTTTCTCTGTTTAAAGAATTTTGTCTTTTGCTAGCCAGTACTTCCCACTGTTGGTATCTGAAGTTAAGATCATAAATTAGGTCCATTTAAATGCCTTGTAATAATAAAGCCCACTTTTTATTCCAACGGGAACTGTGGCTGGACTACCATTTAGACTACAGATTTTTGGAGTGTGTTATCCCTTCCAATGTAGTTTTGTGATAGCTGACCCAATGAAGGCTAACCTGATTTGAGGCTCGAGAAGCTTCCTTCATACGAACATTAAGTAACGGATCCAGCTGACACATCTATCTTTTTTCTTTCAGCTTTCTGTACTCGTCTAATTGTCTGTTTATGTGGTGGATACCAAAGGAGTCTGATGTTACGCAAGCCTGGAATTTTAATACATAGAGCCAGGCTGTGTTTTTAGTTACTGATATAAATTCTCAGTGTCTGCATCAATTTTACTAGGACAGACCTATACTCACACTAGTTTTAATTCTATATATGCCATAGGTACATTTATTTTGTCACATCTTCCACTACTGTTAAGTAGTTGAAACAAATACTTTTTGTGACTGATAGAGGAGGAGATCTTCTTCACCTTGCCAATTTCATGTCAATATGTCCAGCACTTTATACTGCAAGGAAAATACACAGAAGAGGGAATGAGGGAACCCATCTTGCTTGGGAAATTATGAAACAGAGAAACATAGCTGAGATATTTTGAATTTGTTTTGCTTTTTTATGCATAGGAAGGGATTCCCGTATTTCTGTTTCTCACTAGCAAGTCATCTGAAATATCACAACAGATGGGATGGCACCTGGAGTTCCCTTACTCAGATGTGCTACAACGTGCTGTGATTGAGGCCAGTTCATTGAAATCCATCAGACAGGACAACAAGAGGAAACTGTCACATAAATGCAGCGTACACAGAATGCTCTGGTGGGAAACAGGAGTTTTGCTCTTTATGCCACTTCTAAGAGACCAGCAGGGTACCACTTTTGTGCTCAATGTTCACTGTAGCAAGTGTTTGTTTCACTTGGCTGTTTTTGTTTTTCTTTCTTTCTTTTTCTTGTGATGAGGATAAACATTGGGATTTTCTTTGTTTTAGGTTGGCTATATTTTTAAGGAAAGATCTGTAGGTAGAGACAGTGTCTTCCATTAGGGCAACTGGTGTTTGGAAAAAGTAGAAAAGCTTTTAGAAAACCCTCCTTTGCATTTTTAAAATATTTGATTCGGTAACCCCACCTGGGGTCAGAAGCAGCTGAAACGTGCAGCAGTCCAGCACCAATCCAGACTTTCTAGCAAACCGCTTTCTATCAGGGTTCTGGTGTAAAGCTCCGCCACTGCCAGACATCATCCCCTGCTCTTGGATTCCAGTCTAGAGGTACACTACAGGTCTGGCACTGTTGTTTGGGAATTACATTATTTGGAAATTCAAACTCCAGATGCTCCGGTAAAAGAATCAAATCGGGGAAGGTTTTACTTGGGGAAATAAAACATGTTTTGGTAATTTCACTTCATTTCTTTCAGACATTTTATTTCATAGGCAATGTCAAAGTTTTTCCTTTTTGTTCTGTATTAGGAAATGTGATTTTTCACAAAATTTTGAATGTCCCAGTGTTAGTTACTAGCATGCTGAAAAAAATGTTTATGTATGTATGCATGTAAATAATGGTGTTCAGTAATTCATTAGTTAATTATTCATCATTCCTGCAAAAGCCCAACATGTTCCTGACCTGGGTGGACAGGACTTGATTGTGCTCTGACTGACGCCCGTGTACTATAACTGAGATTGGGGAAAGACATTACTGTAAGTCAGAGTGGCGGAAAACAGAGTGAAAGACTTTCCCGTATCTTAGGCTGTAGTGCTACTTAGAAATACCTGAGCCAAATTTAAAAGAACTGGTTTGTGTATCCAAAACTAGCAACACAGAGTTTCACATGAGCTTGTTTACTCTGCAAAGAAGCAAAGTAAACTGGCCAATGCTAATGTATTACCTTAATGGACTACCTTGTGTAAACTCAAAGTTCCTGAAAGTACAACTGAATGGTGGCAAGAAATTCCAGACAGGGCATGATTCAAACCTATTTGCTGTATTCCTTATCACCGAGATTTTTTTCCAGTCTACAGTTCTTCCTGGATAAGGACCTTCTGTGTTATTCTGGAAGACAGCTGGGAAAAAAAAAAAAAAAAAGTAAAATGCGCATTTAAAAAAATGCCAAGTAACACCATCCCTAGTGCTCCCAGTTTGTCATTATTATTGTTCAGCATTAGCACTATTAGCTACTTAATTGCTAGTCCTTTTGGAAGACCGATCAGTTTTGTGTAAGTGGCACTAGTAGCCAGCAGTCTTGGCAATGGAGGTTTAACTGTTTATTCATAGACTCCGTCCTTCCTAAGAAAGCTCTGGCTCCATTCTTCCAGTTTCACATACAAACCCTTAATGAATAATGTGACACCTTATTTTCAAGAGCAACGTGCTGCCACAGGAAAGTGCCGGGAGATGGAAGCACAGTGGGAGTGACCTGAGGCCATGACAAGGCCGCTCAATGTCTGTGCCACCGAAGCTTCAGCACCTTCCCCAGTTTTTTCTCCTGTGTTGTCTGCATACCTCCTCCCTTTCCTGTCTAGAGAGGGGTACATTTTGGAAAGTAATTTCCCTGCCCGGCATATTTAGAAATAGGTTAATGATACTGCAACTTTAAATAGCAACGTAGTGTGCAAAGGCAGGATTTATGGTCACAGTCAGTTCATTGAGCAGCAGCAGCTCCCGGGAACCGTCCGCCCTTGCCAGGGAGCTGAGCGCCGTGCGATGACTCTGCACATTCGGTCTGGAGAGGGTTGGAAGTCACATCCTCCGGTGCGTTAATGGGTGCCCTGGTGAGTTACCTCTGAATGAGAAGAGTGGCTGTGAAACACTGCTCCAAGGGGATTTTAGACTTTAGGAACCTGTGGACTTCAAAGTCACAAGCACAGTTTCAAATTTCTTAGGAAGAAGGATTTTTAGTGGATTGCTCTAGTAAAAGGTGCGTCTTTAAGGTCTCTGTGTAAGGACAAGTCCATACACTCCATGAGTTTTCTGGCATATGACATCAGAAACTTTGCTGTGCTGGCAAATTTAGGGAACTGTAGTTCTGCTGCAGTAACAGTAAGAGAGTTTCACATTTGCCAGAAGCACCAAATGTTGTTGAGTACAGATATTGGTATCTGTGTGTAATTTACTCCAAGATTTTGAGTGATACTGAGGTAAAAAAAGGATCAGGAATTTATTATAAAGCATGTATTATTATAAATAGATCAATCCCAAAATAGGAAATGCTTCTGTCTGACTTCCTCTGTTAAAGTGAGATGCCAGACATTGAGATTCAAATATTGAGACCAAACTCTGGTGCATTTATAACATACCAGGCATAACACATCAGAATTTAGCTATAGTGCCAGATATAATTAATTGCAGGTTATTACAGAGCATCAGCCAAAACAAGACAATGATTAGATACCACAAAAAATGCCAGATATAGAAGAAAACATGATGCATACCGGAACAGCCACTAGCCTTAGGCATTAAAATTTCAGAATTTGGAGACAGGAACTACCACAATATTCAACAATTAGTCACACAGTAATTAATCCTGATGAGTTGGAGTTGTTTATGTCTAACAGAATTCCTCAGTATCTCACCTTCCCAGTGTGATATTCAATTGCTGCCATTGTACCTGCAGATGTTATCATCCCTGCTATTACAGGTATCATGGGTGACACACAGCATGAAGTTCTGGCTCTCACATTTCCAGGCGGTGACTTGGTATTAGAATCATAGAATCATCTAGGTTGGAAAAGACCTTCAAGATCATCAAGTGCAACCACCAGAGGTTACCATTAGAGGTGAACACCTCTGCCACATGGCTGTTAACTCAGGACCTGGGATACTCATCACATGAAAGCACCAGATTTTTATTGCTGTATTATATGTGACATATATTTTATTCTTATGCATCTGTGTTCCCACCCTGTATCTAGTCTGGAGGTAAGTGTAATCTTTTCTGACCAAGGTCTGTCTTTTACCCTATTCCTACAGTTCCTAACACAGTAAGGCCCTGATCCAACTCGTACTGTTGGATTCTATGGAATTCAAGAAAATACAATATATATTTTTGTTTTATATAATAAACGAATACCATTGACTCACAAGAAGCACATTTTAGAGAGGTACATAGCTGTTACTAAACTACTGAGAATCCATAACAGTTCATCTACTTTGGTAAATATAAAGGTCCAGTGGAATGCCCACTTACTGCCCATTGGTTGTCCCTGCAGTGGGGCAGTTCGGAATGAATACTGGAAATGGTTGGATATAAAGTACTCCCAGGATACTAATGATAGGGGTAATCCCAATTCAGCACTAAAAAGTATGTTTCCTTGAGGATTTTTGTAGTGAGATTTAAGTTATTATTTTAACACTGATCCCATGAGATAACAATGAGTTTTGATAAAGCAAATATATGAAGCCACATTCCTTGCTTCCCAAATTCAGGATAGGGGCTGCTCTACTTGTGCCAGCTGGCAAAGATTCCCAAGGGGCTGCCTGCCAAGTAAGTGCCATCAGAAAGCTCCGGCTACTGCTACTCTTCTTTTTTTCTGTCCCTTGACCTCTCCTCCTGTGCCAGAGGCTGTAAGGAGGTGATTCAGGAGCCAGAAATACTAGCTGCTGTTGGCATAGCTGGGGGACTACAGTCTCTTGGGCTTAGTGGAGTGGAGGAATAAGTGGCCTTATGATTCCTAGATATATCTGAGCTGTATTTCCTTGCAATCAAGTATAGAACACATTGGGTCCACATGAATACGGGGTCAACATGACTTATCAGTATCCTCAAACCCTGGAAAGCAATTTATATTTAATGGATTATTCAGCGATGGTCATGTGCCTATACCTGTAGCAGAATTAATCTTTTCCGTTATACTGAGATTTCTTTTTTTCTGTTAGCCCAGGGTTAAAAAAAAAAAAAAAAAAAAACAGCTAAAAATTAATGTGTTAGTAAACACCTACAACATTTTAGGCGTGATAATGGGTTAAATTATTCTTTTCCAAAATCTAGCCCTTTCTAACACTTCTTTGGAGCCTTCATGCTATGGCCAGAGAGCTATTACACCTTCCTTCCAACTTGTCATGCAGCTAAATGCTCTGAGAAGTTGTAGCAGGCTGTCTGCGGGTCTGTGGAATTATTCACGTCAGCTAGCGAAGGTGAAGCTGCGTGAATGTCACCGTGGGGCCAGGCCTGCTCTTCTGAGGCGGTGCTGTGCCGCAGGAGAGGCCTTCAACAGTTGGCTTCCCCCGGCCACAAACACGGCCGGAGACAGGCTGTCTCGGCCACATTCTGTTGTGCTGCTGCTTCCAGGTATGTAAGCCATCTTCTGGATGTATCTTAATAAATAAATAAATAAATAAAGATTGAAGTTTTAAAGTGAGAGACGGGTTCTGGTGACGCTTTGACGGGAAGGGGCAGCAGTGGTTACGCTGGCGGGACAGGAGCAGGGCCGAGCGGCGCGGCGGCCGAGCGCTGCGGAGCCCGCCAGGAGAGCAGAGGGGACCTCGCTGGACGAGGTGGGAAACGCGGAGAAGAGGGGAGCGGGACCGGGACCGGGACCGGGAGCGGGAGCGGGAGCGGGAGCTGCCCGGCGCTGCCCGTCCAGCGGCCGGGAGCCGCCCCACGCCAGGCCCC
>VXAA01004135.1:361531-375562 GCA_013399115.1 Anseranas semipalmata | reverse complement strand
TTGGTGCAGCGCGGGGACCCCTCGCGGGTGCTGCGCTGACCGATCACGGTGCTGTCCGTCTGCAAGGCAAACGCTCCGAAGCGCGGTCGGGGCGACCCCGTCAGCCAGGCTGCGAGGGCTCCGAGTGTTTGCGGTGTGCGGGGCTCCCTGGCCTGAAAGGTCCCGTGCGAGGCGCTGAATTTCGGGGGTTTTTGATGCGTTCTGTGGGTGTTGGAGCTGTGCGGGGACTTGAGAGGGCAAAAATAAGCTTGCGCACAGCTCTTGTTAAAAACTTGATCATTCTGTGCGGCAGTTTGTTTCTTTTTTAATCCTCGTGTTACAGAATTACGATGACTAAAGAATTAGTGAAATGCTTACAGTGAAATGGCAAGAATGAAAGCAGAATTGTTCAGAAGGAGAGGAAGTCTTCTAACTTCTGCTTTCGTTGTTGTTAACACCGGTTAGCAACATTTTGGGAAGAAGCTACCTTACAGGTGGCAACATCCTATAGCTTTCAGTGAAGTATGTGCGTGTATTGTGATGCATGTGTTCACAGATCTGCATCGTATGCTTCCAACAGTTGGAGTTTTAAAAATATCATTTTCAGATTCCTGTGAATTTCAAAGCACTTCTGGAATACTTGTTCTTTCAAGTTGCTATTTTATATAGGTCAAGGAATGACTTCTTACATTTCTTGTTATGTCTGTATGTGCTTGATGGGTGTATGCTGAATTGTACACTTGCTATCTTTGCTTTTAGGTTGTGGTCATTTATCTGTGTTAAAAGTTTACCTTAGTCCCATGGTTTTCATTAATGTTAAAACCTGTTAGTGTTGATATGATATTTATAGGTCTGTAGTTGCTGGGCTATTTTGATCTGTTTTCCTGGTAATTACTTACCTTGCTTTTATGGCTTGATCTTATCACTTTAGCTTGCATAGAAGCGTCTGTCCTAGTCATGTGAGTAATATTAAAGCCCTGGAAATACTGAGTTTTGTTATTGTTGCTTTGAACTTCCCTTCTGTTCCTGTGGAGACAGGTCTGGGCTCGTTTGTGATACAAAAAACAAAAAGTGAATGTTTTTCTATGTTGTTTAAGCAGAGAGAGTATCCTCATTCTGCTTATATGTAACTTTTGCAGCAGAGCCAGAATTCCAGGGCAAGACAAAGCAAAACATTCAGAAGACCTTGATTTTATTTTTTTGTTTTGTTCTGATAGTGTTCATTACTAGAACACTGCTTCCTGGTGAAGTCTGAGTTAATTACACAGTGTAGTAAGTTTAATTAGTCTTACAGTGATGATTTAGATCGGTATTTCTAAGGCTAAACTATGAAGCCAAGTAAACTTAGTATTGAAAGAGTAATGAATATTCAAAACGCGATTCCCTTTGAGATACAGTACAACTGTCATAAACAGTGTCAGCTAGATTTGAAGGAGAAACAATTTCTACGTTGCCTTGAAAAGCAACAATCCTTTCTGAGAGCAAAATGTTTGCTACTGGTCCGTCACTTCGTGCTCTCTAAATGCTGAATGACCACTCTAGGAGCCTCCTCCTAGTTAAGCCAGGCTGTTAACAATTTGGGGTGATTTAGATGTGCTGGCCGTGAAAAATTAGCATCTTCATGTTGAAAAAATGACACAAGGTGGAAATAAGTTACAGCAGTTGCAGCGAACTGTATGAGAGCTACAAAGTCCTGGCTCTAAAACTAGTTTGTGGTATGGCCTTGAGTGAGTCACTTGACTGCTGTATGAGTTTTCTTATTTGTAAAGCAGGAGCATAGCTGTGAGAAGATACCCAAACAGTTTAAAAAAAAAATAAAAAATTCAGAACTGTGGATTAAGTGCTAGAATATGAAAATGTGCGTTTTTTTTCTCCCTCAACTTGATTCTAAAAATGATCAAAGAATTTGGTCACTGAAAACTGAAATGCAGTTGTAAAATGCTTGCTTCTGGTATTTGGATGGTAGAGAGTAGTAAGTAAACAAGAATCTGATTGTTCTTGCAATAAACCTTCTGACAGGCTTTAATAAATCTTAGGAAAATTCAAATAAGTTACAACTAGGAGCAGCTCTGCTTTACTTGCTCAGAATCCTAGGCTCTTGGTGTGAATTTGGAAGCGTTCAGCAGTTGAGGGTTAAATGCTAGTGTTTGGAAATGAAGATTGCAAGCTGGGCTACCAGAAGCTTGTACAAGCACAAGGTGAAATTCAGGTGCAGTTGATCAGTGTGTTGACAGTTAATGTCAGTAGTTCAGCACTTGCTACTGTAGCAGAAGGCTTAAGCTGAAACTCTGGAATAGAGAAAAAGTGTCTCTTTGTTCTTCCGTAAATAGTTGATATGAGAATATTTTGATAACTGGAGTAACGTGTTTGCAGAGTTCTCTGTGTATTTGATGTTACTGTTCTTGTCCCGATTCAAGATGTATAATAGCTAAAGCACCCACGAACATCGTTCTGGTTTAACCATAACCGTATGTGGTGTTAAGAATCTGTATGCTAAAGAAAATCCATATTTTTTTCAATAGGTAGAACAGACTTGGAATCAGTCACTTAAGCAATTCTGCATTTTTGTAGGGAGGCAAACAAGCAGCATGTAAGATGTCAAAAATGTTTAGAGTTTGGACATTGGACGTATGAATGTACAGGGAAGAGGAAATACCTGCACAGACCTTCGAGGACAGCTCAATTAGCAAAAGTTCTTAAAGAAAAAGAAAAGCAACTATTACTGCAACAAAGGTAAGACTGGCAGAATGAGAATGTCCAGTTTATTAATGAAAAGGTAATTTTGTATGTGGGTGGGAAAGATGCTGTCCTAGACCGTTTTCTGTTGTCTTTTCTTCCAGGTTCTGTGATGCTTGTTTCATATTAAAACTGTTATGTATGTTAGGTGGTATATGTACACTCAGATCCCACAAAATTAAAGCATTGTTCATTAACACCTGCTTGTTTGAAATAGGCCAAAAAAGTTTTAAGTGCATCTGAAACAAAAACATAAAGTGTACTAAGCTAAAGTTAAAATAGTCAAGAGACTTTTTGTAATGGGATACTGCTTCCTGAATTCCCCGGTTACGTGGTTTCATGTGTTCATGTGCGAGTACAAGCAGGTTTGCGTGAAACTGTTGAAGATTTGGAAACACACCTTCTGTCGCTGCCACTTGCAGCTCCGTATTTTGGCTGTAGGTCGTTAGTGCTACCAGGATGTGTGTTGTGGAAGAGCATCCACGCCTTTTGCTCTGTGGTCTTGCTGGGGAGGGAATAGGTGGTAACCTCTGGCAGAGAGGTCTGGTTTGACTTCATCAGCTCCTTGAGCTGAGACAGGAACATGAATCAGAGTGCTGAAATACCGACTTAAGTGGAAGCCCCTTAGTTTGTGTTAAAAGTACTATAAGATGTTTGATTTTGAAATAAATTCTGATCCAATGAGTAACTATGAAGCAATTCTAAGCCTCTAGTAGTGCAGATAAGCACTCTTAGAGCCTAAGTGTAGCCTAAGAGTGCTTAGGCTCTAAAACTTGCTTCCTTTGGAGACTGTTTGGAAGAATTCTTCAGAGAATCAAGACTTTTAAGACAAAAATGGAGTTTAAGATTTGGAGTATTTCATTGCTCCTTTCCTCTCCTATTTGTTGAATTCTGTAGGTTAACATGGGAGGATAGTGAATTGAAGGTGAAATTTTGTTGCCTAGCCCCTGTGCCAAAGTCTGACTATGGGAGAATTTTATATAGGAGTTGTCAGACACTGGACTGTCCTGCCAGTGGAGTTTTTTGGGCTCTAACAGTCCACTGTGCAAGGACTATATGGTGTGGAAAAGCATCTCATAAAAGGACAACTAAATAGTTCTTAAACGGGAGCAGTTTTAAATCCTGGTTAAATTGGGTTGGATTCATACTGGTTTTATAGTAATAAGCTCTCTGAAGCTCCTTGACTGTGCCCTGAAGTATCCAGTTCTTTAGATGACAGTGTTACACTTTCAAAGATGAAGCTTACTCTTCATGGAAAGGACTTACTAGATCACA
Organism: Anseranas semipalmata; assembly: GCA_013399115.1. Classification (NCBI taxonomy): domain Eukaryota; kingdom Metazoa; phylum Chordata; class Aves; order Anseriformes; family Anseranatidae; genus Anseranas; species Anseranas semipalmata. Next base: position 371,572 of record VXAA01004135.1, on the reverse strand, counting down.
TTTTTACTCTTTTGTATCACTTGCTTTGGAAAGTTATTTCCTGTCTGCAAAGAAGACCAGTTTCCTGCATGTTAGTACTGTTCTGGTCTGCTTCAGAGTATTTGCATTGTCATCTTTTAAAGATCTAATATTAACGAGAATGCAAACACAGTGTAATATGGTTAATATTTATTTTTCGGACAACCACGTACAAGATTTTTCAGCATTAACTCACTTTAGCAGTTGTTCCAGATCCTTTTATTTGCCCAGTGTTGACCCCACGATTCTGATGCTCGTTGTGGAGGTTTAGCTTACTGGCATCAGTAGAGCCTACTGCTTCTCAGTCCTAGAGGATCTGAGAGGGAAGGAAAGGTGAGATGATGTTTGTTCCTTAGTGATAACTACTACACGAAACTGAAACCAGAATGCCTGAGTTTTATTTATGGTTCTGAAGGCAGTGTGGTGCCACAGGGAAACCAACCAAGTGTAATGAAACAGCTCTGTTTGATATGCAGCGGATTGACCGCTCTTGGTTGTGTAGTTTCATAAAGTAGCAAACTCATAAACTTATACATATGTTAAAACGCTAGAGGGAGGCACAGACCTATGCCATGGCAGCCTGGGTTAGTCGCAGGTCTCCCCATAGGTGCTTTGAGGTGTAGTTCTGTATGCTCACAGTGGTACTCATACCTGGTTACCTATGGTAAGGACATACGGCCTTAATAATAGAAATATTAACAACGTTCAGGAATACAGGAGGGATTATAATTTGGTTCAAAGTTTGAGGATCAATGAATCTTCCTCTTGTCTACAGAATTTTGTGAGGGGTGTGGAGAACTCTTCTATGTAATAATTATAATATTTTATACTGGTATGAAAATAAAAACTTGCAAAATCTCATTTTGCCAGCGTACAAATGGCATTGAGTACTTTTATTGAAATACAGTAGAGTTTACACATAACATTTTCCTCTTTCTGCCCTTTTCTGTAGTCTTTATCAACACATACTGCTGTCTGATTTCTAAATGAAATGTATTTGCAGCTTTTCCAATTCAATGCTTACTGTTATTTCTGTGTACTTAAATGGCTTTCAGTAATAATTACACTTAGGAAAAAGTATGCTGGTTCATGAAAGAATGTCCAACTTCTTCATGTATCAGTGGCACATTAAGCATGTTGTAAGTATATGATGAGGGATTACTCAAATCACGTGTTCATTCTGGGCTGAATTACGTATTCCTACAATAGATTGCAAAGAAGATGTGACTGGTAAGCTTGACTGAAATATTAAAAAAAAAAAAAAAGTGAAGACTAGTAAAAAGTGGTTTGTTAAATACCACAGAAGAAAGTTTCTTTTACTACTAAAACCTTCTGTGAGTGTGTGAATACATGGCAATCTGAAAGACAAGACAAACAGCTGGAAAGCATCAACATAAATAGGTTGTTCTGTGTCTTTTGTACCTGAAAGAAATACATGATGAAAGCTACAGACTAATTCAATCTTCTAATCCTTTGTTTCAGTCAATTCAGTTATTGCTAAATATGGGTACATAGAACTTTTTTGTATCCTTATCCCCTCTGCCTTTCCCATCCCAAGACGTTGTTTTCTATATAATGTGAAGGAAAAAAGTAAAGGAGAGTAAAGCATACTTAACACAGAAAATTAGAGTTGATTTGCTGCTTTTCTTTCTTTCTTTCTTTTTCTTTTTTCCTCCTGAATTTGTAGGTATTGTTTTTCTCGTTTGAATAGTGACTGAAAATAGATACCAAATGAGCTTTGGGCAATGCAGCTTTCTGCCAGTGGGATACCAGTTTACTAATATTGAACTCAGCTCCACTGTGCTGCTATATATTAAATTTTCCTACTGCATTAATCAAAGGCATTGTTTTTTCCCCCCTTAATTAGCACTGGAGAAAGTACTACAGAAAGGAAGACCAAGAAAAAAAGGTACGTGGGGAATGATGACAAGTTGTGCAGCTATTTCAGTGTGTGATCTTGCACCGGGTATTGCAGCAGGCAATTTGGAAGGGGCGTGTGTGGAAATTGAAAGTCAACATTGCAAATACAGATTTGATGTTACGGCTTTTAGCCTGTTATGGGTGTTTGTATGGCAGATATTTGGGAGAGTTTCTACTCTTCCCTTTCCAAAAACTTTAAATTCTTTGTCCTCTGCTTTTCTACCTAGTGATTCTTCCATCTCTATGCGATCTTGCTTTAATAATAAGTCTTCCTATTTCTGCCTCAAAGTTCATCAAGTTGTTTAAACAATTGTGCAAGAATGGCATACTGTTTCTAGTCTGTAGTCTCTCCACCTACCCATCTTGCTCTTCCTTTTGTTTTCATCCCCTTCTCTTAATAGCTGTCTGTCTCTGAAACTTTGTCTAGAGAATGAAATAGGTATCTTAAAAATAATTAAAAAAAAAAAAAAAAAAAAAGAAATTCAGGAACTAAATATTCCCTCCCCACCCCCTCCATCCCTGGAAAAAAAATCGTAATTTGAGCCAAGAATCCTTTTGCCATTCTTCCTCCTTTAAATTTGCAGTAATGCTAGCCTGGGAATCCACTTCAGTCTCTATTAGCAAAATCCGTTCAGGAGCAGCTAGAACCCTGGTTGTAATACTCCTGCTAATCATGTTACAAGTTTTACGTGTGGGGGATGTCTGTACAGTAATCGCCTCATTGTCTCTTTGCATTTAGTTGACTGTCCTCTGTCTCTCAATCTGACCTTTTAAAAACAGTTTTCAGAAGGTTTTTAAAGACAAGGCCTTTTGCTTTGTGTGTCGGTCATTGAATGAGCCAGAGCAGTTTTTTAAAACATGCCTTCGTATGAAGCTGTCATGTTAGATATGGCTTTATTGGAATACTTGATCACTGTCTTAGTTCTACTGTCAGAATGTTTTATCAAAGGCTTCTTTCTCAGTAATGTCCACTTACTGTTGGAAATATCTAGGGCTAGTGAGATCATAAATTAACCGATTTCTAAACAATGTAGTTCAGACCTCTTCCCTTCTCAGCTTTCTCATGTGCTGCTGTCTTCTACTTGGCATAATGATTTTCAGAGTATTTGAGCTCTAAACCACTGCCAAAGGGAAAAGAGCAAAAGAATTTGGGTTGGGAGGTTATTTGGCCATTTTTGTCCTTAAAACTTAAAAACTTTGCTATGTTTGAATTGTTATCCTGTTTTTATGCAAGTATAGAATCCATCAATATAAATTCCTTTACAGATCATATGGGATTTTATCTTTATTATGATGCAGGAAGAATTAAATGCAGAAAATTGAGCAAAGCATTACCATTGGATATGTAAGTTCCAGATTTAAAAAATGCAAAAGTTAGGCCTCTGGCAGTAGTGAGTGCTAACCTTTTACATAGTGTATGTTTGTTTTGATATAAACAGTAATAAGTAAGCTACAGGTATAACCAGAAAAACAGGAACAGGCAAAACTGCTGTTGTACAATGTTGTAACCTTAGGTGGCACAGAGCTGTCTTCTGGGTGTATGTTGGCTTCATCATTCCTATATGGTATACTTCATTTTTTAATTGAAAGCCCATTTTATGCTTGGATCACATAACTCTACCTGTCTGAAGGGTAAAATGATGTCCTTATTCACTTGTTCCTTCAGGCAACCCTGCATGTAAGCAGGCACATGATTGTGCCTGACATTGTAGATTTGATTTTAACTAGTGTTTACAATCACCTGGGGTTGATAGATGATTGCAATGGAGTAAGAAAGGATAAAATCTCGGAGAAGGATGATAGCATATGTTACAAAATGCAGCAGTTGTTCCACGGTTCACTATGTGTGGAATCATGTGAGTTATTAACATTTGTGAACTCATTTTGAGGAGAATGAATGTTTATCTGCTGGAGAAATTTTGTGTTTTTCCAGTGGTGCAGTAGACCCACAAATCTGGGACCTACCAATCCATAGCATCTAGGATGTCACAATACCTAATTAGGGCAAGATGAAATAGGTGAATTTTACTTGTTCAACGTCCATCCTCCTTTTGTAACTACCAATAGGCTACATATTGCATCAGCTGAAAACAAGTATCTGCTTGCTTCTTTTCTCAGAGATCTAGCCATTGCTTTCCTCTAGGTGAAAGTATCGAGTATTATATCTGATGTTTCTGCGAGGGGAGGGTTCAGATTATAACCGGAGTATTGGAGGTCCATGGACTGATTCTGTGGATTCTTCGACATGAAAGACGATTAGGGAAAAAAAAGTTTAGTCAAAGTTTTCGTTCAGGGGATCCTTTGTCTGATTCTTGCCCGTATAAATGTGTCTGCACATTCAATGAAACCGGTTAGATTGAAACTACTGGTTTGTATAGCAGTTTGCCAAGAAAATGGCAAACACCTCTTTAAAATAGTCTCTTGTTTTTGTTTGCTTTTCTTATCTTGTGACTAGTTTTTCACCGACAGTAAGTCTGTATTTAACCAGCCTTTAGGGATTTTTTTTAAAAACAGCCATTATGTCTGCACACAGAGAACCGATGCCAGCTGTATTATAAAAACTTCAGTGGCTCATAGCTTAATAGAAGCATTCAGATTTGTCAGTTGACATGACCATGGCTGATATGATGAAAAAACATTACTCTCCAATAGCCTTAACATAGGCATTTCCTGAATTGTTGCACTTAAGCAAACATCAGATAAAAACTACTACATTAATCTTCTAAATTATTATTTCTACCATTTTTGCATGGTGTTAGTTGACTTGGTGGAAAGCAGGGTGGCTTAGTACCTTTACACTTTGCTTGGAGAAAGATTTATGGGAGAACTTAATTGTACTTTTAGAATTCATATTACATTACTTAATCAAAGACCTTGATCTTGAGAATAGCAGCTTTACAGTAAGGGCTAGACATGGAGGGCAAAAAAAAAATAATAAAAAAAAATTGCCGAGTATGCAGAATCCCACTTTAGAGTGTTCTTAACTCTGTTCTGGACTGTTTCCACACCTTCTCTTCCACCCTGAAAGAAGCATCCTGTAGTGGCAGGTAGCTTGGGTTCTTCTGCCAGGAGTAATCTAAGAACAGTTTCCGTTGAGCACAATTCTAACATTTGTGAAATCACTGATGAAACTTTCACTGACTTTTACATTGCCAAAATTTCACTTCTTATTGCAGTGCGAGGGAACTGATCTTTGTTAATTTCTCCCTGAGGTTTTAGTAGCACAATACGTTCGTACTTTTCCTGCAACTTTGTTCTTTCATTTAGGCAAGCCAGTGAAGACACTAGTCATTACTATGAACAAGACCCTTGCCAACTTTCAAACTTAACTTCTTTTTCCTGTAGTCCTGCTTGTGCTTTCACATTGTCCAGGGCAACTTACTTCATGTGCATGGTGTCATTCTGCTGTTGCTCAAATGGCCAAAATTCATTCCTTCGGAATGGAAGGGGAGGTTGGGAGTGGGGAGCGGGAGGGAGGGAAGGTTGTTAAATTGTCAGGCCTGGAAATTTTCAGATCAAATAACTGATCTTTGGATTACAACAGAGTATAAAGAGCACTCTGTAATGCTGTCTATAGCAGGCCTGTTCTCATTTGTGTATTTGTTTTCTTTCAGATCTAAAAGTGTGACGAGTTCCAGCAGCAGTAGTAGTGTCAGTTCAGCTAGCGATTCCTCATCTGACAGTGAAGATTCTTCTACCTCTTCTTCTGACGATGATAGTGACAGTGATGAGAGCTCTTCTTCTTCCTCATCTTCTCCATCCTCGAGTAGTACTTCCTCTTCTTCAGAGTTTGAATCAGATTCTAGTTCCTCCAGCAGTAGCAGCAGCAGCACAGACAGTAGTTCTGATGATGAGCCACCAAAGAAAAAGAAGAAGAAATAATGTGTTAGAGTGAAGAACTGTTGTTGAGCAAATTGTAACATTCTTCAAAGATGTTCTGAGCACGTGGTTGCCAAACAGTTTAACCGGTCGACATTTCTACTGCTAAAACTTTCTAAATGTTTTGCATAGTTCATAGGACATGAAAGGTATTAAATGGCACGTGAGACTTACTGAAAGAGTATTTTTGTGGTTTATCCTTTTATGGGAAATTTTACTTTTTTAGTTTAAAAATCTATCATCAGATTTGTTTATATGAGCTAAAGTCCAGTAACCTGGATGTTTACATGCTGGAAAGCAAGAGCTTTTTATTGCAGATCATGCTGTGCATCATATACTACTACTCTGTTTATGGCAACTTCACTTACATTTAGAAAATCCTCTAATCTATTAGAAGCAAAAGTTTTACACTGCTGGCTGTAGAGCACTGTCATTGTTGAAATTGAATGCACAATGTTGCACACAGAGGGCCTTCCATCTCACTGTTAACAAATGTATGATATGCTGCTGAGCTTTTTTCTGATGGCTTTTCCTGATGCTTCCAGGTCAAGTCTTAATTGCAACATAAAACTTTAAATAGTGTCCATTTGTTAATGATCAATATACTACTTGTACTGTACAGAGGCTTTAGTCTTTTCAACTTTGCCTGTTTCCATATTTCATATATTTGTAGTATTTTTCTGAGACAAAGAGCGTCTCTTGCAGCAATGTCTATGTAAGAAAGAGGAGCAGTGCGCAGTGGAAGAATTATGACTGATGCTGCTTAGGAGTTTCATCTTTGTGCCTTTTTTTGTAAATTAAATGTATCCTAGTGAGAGAAGGGCTTGAGTGGGTGTTTTTTCAGAACTCCATTAGCTTTCCACACAGAATACAGTTAGTAAAGCCAGAGAAATGGTAGTAACAAACAAAAATGGGTACTATTTTTTAGGAGAGAGGAAAGGCTATTTTCACTGGATGCTCAGTGAGGAATGGAGTCGCCTTTAAGTAGAAGTCCCAAAGGACAGTGTTTCCCTTTTGATATTTTTGCAAAAAAATGTTGTGTAATGCAAGAGTACCAATCTGTGTTGTTGGGCACATGGTGACTGGCATTATAGTCTGCAGTATATCAGTCCATTATTTTTATGTAAGTGTATATGTGTTTGTGAAAATCTGGCATGGGAGAAGCAAGTTAGTGCAAAAAAAAAAAAAAATCCAAGCATACTGCAGAACAATTATTGCTGGTTACAAATTGAAACTTATTTGTTCTTTTGGTGGATTTGAGCAGTTGGCATTAGTATTTTAATTTTTGATGCTGTCTCCTGAATTTCTTATTGTTGGAATTCCCTTTTTTGGGGGAGGAGGCATCACATGTGGAAGAATTCTTAAATATCTTTGTTTAGGTAAAATATAGTAACTAAACTATTTTTTATATTTTTATGGAAAAGGTAGCGTGTAGAATTACTTTTGAATAAACTGTGCTTATATTTAAATGTTTGGAAATATATATGTTGTGTGTTTTAGTCTGTAATCATTACTGTGTTTTACAGAACACTGCAGACTGTAAATAAAATTACCAGAAAATTGTTTAAGTCGTCTTGAGTGAATGTACTATTTAATGGGAAAAGTTAATAAATTATTAAACAGTATTTGCTAATTTCATGCTTACTGCAAATCAAAATGTAAGTGACAATAGTAAAGTGTGTGGGGGGGGGAGCTTTGGAGAATAGTATTTGTATAGGTCTGGGTTTAGGGTCATCTCTAACAGCTTCAGCAAGCAGTGTGTGATTGAAGCAGGTGTGTTTGGGAGTTTGCTGCCCTGACTTCCATCGTAGGGGCACAGCTGGCCAGTAGGGGACTGCTGGAAGAGGGATATGGAGCCCATCGGCGTGGAGATGACATGCTATGACGAATAAAAGCTTTCGTTTTGGCTGATGTTGAGCTGAGCAGCAGTAGCAGCAGTGTGGATGTGAAGGGGGATTGTGGTGAGGAACGGCAGTTGTTTAGAAGGGAGAGGACAAGGGATCGAGTCTGAACTGTCTTTGCTCTTAAAACCACGTTGTACATTGGTTTCTTCAGTGCTGCTGGTGTTTGTGTGTAGATTGCTTTGTCAGCAGTGTATCGCTCTGCACAGAAGTGCATTACTACTACTACCCATTTAGCTGTCTCTGCCAAGACAGGAAAAGTTTAAGATCGGCAGACAACTTACTGAGCGCTAAAGCAGGTCATTAAGTTCAGAGGGTTGGTCTCTTCATAGTCCTGTTTACATTTAGTGTCTATAGGCAGACAAATTGGGTCCATTCATAAAGACAAAAGGAAATGCTTGTGTGTGTTAGGTTCCGTCAGCAGGCGGGAGGATAAGGTAACATGATTACAGATGATGTTAACGAGTCCTTAATTTAATTTCTGGTCCACTGCTGGCTCATGAGCGGAGACTCTAAGAGATGGCTTACTGTTTTCACTGAGTGTCTGATGTTGCCTAACATTAATTAAGTCTGAGACCAGCCATAGGGCTGCCTATGCTCACATTGTTTGATGTTTACTTTTGAAGTAAAATATGCTTGATTTTTGTGAATTCCTCTTTCTGTTTGTCTCTTTATATTCTTATTTTACAGAGTAAAACCCACCAGCCTGCCAAGAGCCTCACCACTCAGCTTTCACTAGATCGCATCCTGATACCTTGCTATAAGATGATTTGATTCCAATTTTTTCAACAGGAAAGGTATTTATTTATTTGCTGTCTTCCAAAGTTCTAGGTTACATACAAAAGGTCATTAATTAAAAATAAACAACAAAAAAAAAAACCTTGAAATTGTTATTTACCAAGCATGTAGATTTACATGAGACTTGTGTAGCTTGGAACAGGCTCAATTTAATCCTTCCTATTTCAGGCAAAGCTGCCATTGCTAATTGAAGTGAAGCAATTGATGCAGTCTTGTAGGAAAAACAGCCTCAGGAAAAGGCATTGCATTTCAAGGAGAAACGTTGCTAACTGATGGCAGAGCAAAAGAAGGGAGAGACAACCTGATCTTCTAGTGTAGGCCTCCGTTAAATCGAACGTCTGTCAGTCAGAAACAGGTTTTTGGGTGCCCTCAATGAAATTGCATTATAAAGTCTCTTATGGATTGATGGTTTTGGGGGGCGGGGGGGAGTCCTTAATAAATAGGAATTCTGCTGTCAAATGGATTTGCTTTATAGAGAAATGATTCAGCATACCAGAACCCCATGGGTTTAATTTGCTTTATGAAGTTGCATTTATCCAAGCTGTGCCTTTAGCCAGACACTGAGACATCAGTTGTGTCAGAGGCAGATCTTCACAGCCTAATTTTGTTCAAGATGTGTAAGAAAGGGTGTGTGTGGGTGGGGGTGTTAGGAATAATACAAAACATAATGCAGAATATAAGCTTGACTTTGGGAAGTGATATACCAAAAACGTCACTTAAAATATAATTCTAAGAACATCGTTGAAACCTGGTAGGAATAGAGGATTTTTATTATTTGGTGTTTCTCTATTTACAGTACAGTGTTACTTTATCAGAGAAGCTGCCTGTGCCCTCCCTACCCATAGGGAAATCGTAATTGCATTTAATTTTCAGGCAGGCTAGGGTTCCACCCCCGTTTGATTGTATTTTGTAGTAAAGCTGGTAATATTTGAGTGTCATAAACAACTTCAGATTTAACTGCCGGTTAAAGTAGTTGAAATTTTGTTTTTTTAGTATGGACCCAAAGTAGAACTGTGTTCTAGTACATTTCAAAATCAGTTTGTTGAAGTAGTAGTTTCTTTGGTGGTGGTGTTTTTAATTCAAAACTTTCATCCAGTACAGTTGTAGTTTTCCTTAAAATAGCCTGTTTTGGAACACACTTTTTTTAAAGGCAATTTTGGAAGCTTTGGAAACATTGCCAGTGCAATGGGATTGTCCGTGTCATCTGGAAGTGACCTGTGCTTCCATGGGCGAATCCGAATTCTGAATTGTGTGGCTTTACTCCGAGCTGTTATTTTAGGTCAAAAACAGGCAAGAAAATGCTCCGCCGAGCTGAAAGAACAAAAAGCCCTAAAGCAAAGCAGCAAGCTGCACAAGGGAAGGAGCGCACACCGCCGCAGCGGCGGCCGGGGCCTTGTAATTCTGCGGACGAGCGGAAAAAAAGCAACACCAGTTCTTAGAAGGAGATTTTAGCCGGAAACGGCCCACCCCCGCCCCGCCGAGGGGCGCGATACGGCTGCGTGACGTCACGTGACGCGGCGCGCTG